>JAJQXH010000056.1:947500-1060000 GCA_022343465.1 Oscheius sp. G VE-2021
GGATGGCCAATTTTTGAAATAGTGGGACATAAACAAATATTCATTGCTAAAACTAACCATGTTAAATGGACAATAAAATTTCATTTCAAATTGCAGACTGAAACAATCTAACTTTTTATTTTCGCATGTGGTTTTTCAACTTTATTAAAGGTTTTTGTGCAAATTACAACTTTAAAAAAGGAGGTTGTTTTAAAAATGATTGTTGAAAAGTTTTTTTGGTTGCTTAAATTTTTAAAAAATCGATCCAAAAATCGAAAAAATCGAATTTAGAAAGTTTAATTTTAACGGAAAACCGGAAAAAGAATGCGACAAAGTGAATACGGCTCGGAGACGATCACTCGGACAACGCCCAGAAAGGACAAATAAATGAGTCATGCAGGGCTTTAGAGAATAGACAAAACTACAAGCTAAAGATACACGTGTGTATTGACTAATGAGTTTTTTTTAATACAGAATAATAAATGTAAAATGCGTTTTTATATCCTTTTAAACATTGGGCAGTTGGTTAGCAGCGCAACGTTTTAGGCAAACCCTTGACCAACCGTCCAATCAAGCGGCCGAAGGCCGCCTATTCAAGCGGAAAAAGGCCGCCCAATCAAGCGGCCAAAGGCCGCCTATCTGAACGGCCGACGGCCGTCCATCTAATCGGCCAAAGGCCGCCCAATCAAGCGGCCGAAGGCCGCCTATCTAAGCAGCGAAAGGGCTCAGAGGCGGCCGAAGGCCGCCTTTCCCAGAAACTTTCTGGTTTATTAACATTAAATTGGTAAACACTTTTGTAAACCTACACTGAATGTTGTGCTGATGAACAAAGATTAGCAGAAGGAGACAATTCAATAAGAAGAGAGAGCACCATTGTCATGACGGAGAAGCGATTGACCTGGAACTGCGTCATCTCTCTCTCTCTCTCCTCTTTTTTCTATCTATTTTTCCATATCTCTCCCTCACATCCTTACAAACACAGGCACACTATCACACGCTTTGCTAGCTTCCGCCCAGAAGCCTTCAACGACGAGCCATTGCAAATACCAGGACTAAGAAGAGCCAGCCAGGACACAGCCAACGTACATAGATCCTATTGATTCTAAGATCAAAGTGTAAGCCCTCCGTTTTTCTTTCTGCTATTCTTTCCTAATTTCTTTTTATGTCTGGCTCTCATTTATCATCCCGCGCACCGCGCCGTCCCTTTCCCCCAGCTTCGCGGCGGCGAGGTAATACCCCTTATGTTTCCCCCTTTCTCACTATTTCCCGTGTCATCTTGATTCGACTGTAACTGTCTGACTGTATGATTTATGTGATGGCATAAATACATATCTTAATTGTTGTGGATAGTAAAGTTTTGAGTCAAGCCTAAGCAAACGTCCCGTTATCTCAGTACAAAGTCCGTACACACAACTATAGATACAGACCAACTCTCTCTTTCTTCCCTCTATTTTTGAACAAAATCAGAATGCAACTGTTCATCATCAAAACAGAATGTTATCCACTTTTTGGGAAATGTTTCTTTTCGTGTAGTTGCAATGCCTGACTTTCTGGCGACAAATCGATGAGCAGAGACAAAACCATTGTCATCACAGAGAAGGTCTGAAACAATTTTAATTTTCGTTGTTTCTGCAGCATGACTTACAGCCAAAATGAGTTTTCGTGAAACTAGGGCAAATCCCCAAATGGAGATTCCTAAATCATTCTGTTCCATGTGCTGGCAAAGGGTTGTGGCGATTTGGTACACCTGGAATTGAGATTCTCTTTTAGAAAATGAAATGACCAACATCTCTTCGGTAAGGAAACCAGACGGAGGCGTTTTGGAGAAGGCAGGACTTTGAGCGGTTGACCTGGAATTTTGTCATCAGCCTCACACTCCCACACACACACACACACACCGTACCTCCTCATGTAATCTAGCTGGAGCTACAGTAAGGCCAAGAAATGCATACGCTCCAAGGGCCACACAAGGTAGGCACAATACCAAATCTCGCCAACTAAAAATTAATTAAATAACAAAAATGAGGACTTGCCTATGGATTCATAAATTCAGCATCATTAATGTAAAGGTAATAGAAGGGACAATGACTACAACCATGATGAAGGCGTAGAGCTGAATAAGATCTTTCGAACCTCCTTCTCTCTCTCTCTCTCTCTCTCTCTCTCTCTCTCTCTCTCCAACAAACCCTGAAGATCCTATCGAGTTCCCTAATGACTCTTGTAAGTCTCCCAAACACTTCGATTTTCTTCAGAAGCTTTTCTTCAATGTTAGAAACTCTTCCGTCAAGCTTAAAGGCCATTGAATTTTGAACAGAATTTCATAAAACCTCTTCCATTAGGGTGTTGAAGTACCGAACTTCAAGAAAAGCAGTATTCGTATATGTAATGTAGAGGAACATGCTCACATTCCAGATGAAAAAAATATACAGGGTGATTATACTTTTCAAAGGGAGAAGTTGCTTGTAATAGAACATCTGGAACTTTGTTATAACTAGATCTCTACTGTCTATGTCCGACTATAATTGACTTCTAGGGTTTGGTTGAGTAACTTTAGTGAATTTGGTTTCCAAGTGAACAAGAGATTTCACCAACTTTCCTTGACAATGTCTCCACGACTCCTTCTGCATAATATTTGAACTCGGAAAGAACGATAACTGCCACTTCAAGTATCAAAACGCAGTAGAACCATCGTATATTAGCTGAAATATGAACCTTAAAAGATTGTTTAATACAAAATTACATTTAATCAACTGCTTTCCATGAGATAAACCAGCCCCATTTTGACAGTTGATTATGTGCTTGTGGAAGGATGTCAAATGTCCAAATAATTGCCAATAAACTAAGAAAATCTGGAAATAAGTGGTTAAAATGACGTTTGAAAATAACAACCATGGAAACGATGCCTTGAACTCCCCAGGATATGGAGGTCATGTTGGCAGCTAATTCATAGGGGGTGTGGATCTCTTCTACGAAGGCTTTGAAGGTGAAGGCTACGATGTAAATGGCTGAATACGGTACATTAGAGAGAGAGGGAGAGAGAGAGAGAGAGATTTAAACGTACCTCCCGTTGTAAAAGTCAAAGTAACCAAGGCGCTAAGACATTTTCCAAAAGACCAATGTTTCGGCGTCAGAAAATTGGCTCTCAATAAACATGCAACCTGAATTTCTAGTTTAAAATACTTTTTTTTAAATCACTTTGAAAATCCTCCCAGTGTAGTTGTCGAAGTCATCTTGGTAAAATATGTTCCTGTCATCTGATGTCAACTTTTCAGGCATTTCCATTTCACAGAAATCTTAAAAATTGTTTAAAAAACTCTTTTTAATAGTGAAATATTTTAAAATAGAAAATGTTGCAACAAACAGAATGATCGGGTGAGTTTGCACTGGATGATGAGAACGGGTTAATCTGACCAGTTCCAATCGTTGGATCCATTATGATGTCATTCAGGCGAGGGTGGCCGAAAAAAATATTGGAGAACGTTTATTCATTTATACTTTATTAAACTTTATACATTTTTATAAACATGGGTATGGTTATGTTGATGAAGAAGACTGGCGGAAGGAGATAATTCTATGAGAAGGGAGAGCACCATGGTCATTACGGAGAAAGTCTAAAATTATTATTCTTTTTAAAGACATGAAAACTCACAGCTAGAATTAGAGGTCTCGAAACGATGGCGAAACCCCAAATGGAGATTCCTAGATCGTATTGTTCCATGTGTTGGCAAAGGGTCGTGGCGATTTGGTACACCTAAAATGAGCTGTTTTTGAAATTTTGAGATGACAAACGTCTTTTCGGTAAGGGAACCAGACGGAGGCGTTTTGGAGAAGACAGGACTTTGAGCGGTTGACCTGAAAGTTTTCTTTGTATCTCTCGTTCTCTCTTTCTCTTTTTCTCTCTTTGTCACTCTGTCTCGCTTTCTATGTCTGTCCCTCTGTCTATGTTTCTCTCTCTGTTTCTTTCTTTCTCTCTCTTTCTCTCTCTTTCTCTCTTTACCTCTTCATGCAACCTAGCTGGAGCAACTGTAACTCCTAAAAACGAATAAGCACAGAGAGCTATTCCAGGCAAGCAGAGTACCAGGTCTTGCCAGCTGAAACAAACTTTGTAAATTTAAATTTAAAACAATTTAGCCAAGATTGGTTAGAAAATCACTGCCTGTGGATTCTCTGGTTGAGCATCATTAAAGTGAAGGTTATGGAAGGGACGATGATGACAACCATGATGAAGGCGTAGAGCTGGAAGAGATCTTTCTTACCTTGCTTCTCTCTCTCTCTCTCTCTCTCGCACACACTCACATACACCCACTCACTCACTCACATTCACACGCACACATGCACACGTTTTCTCTCAAACAAACCCTAAAGATCCTATCAAGTTCCCTAATGACACCCGCAAGTCTTCCATAGACCTCAATCTTCTTTAGAAGCTCCTTCTCAATGTTAGAAACACTTCCGTCAAGCTAAACAAATTTTTAAGACATACTTTTCACAAGTACCTCCTCCATTTGAGTATTGAAGTACCGAACTTCAAGAAAAGCAGTGTTGGTGTAAGTGATGTAGAGGAACATGCTCACATTCCAAATCAAGAAAGTGTACAAAGTGATGATACTGTTTAAAGGCTTGAGTTCCTTGAAGTAAAACATCTAAAATGATACTTAAACAGTAACTTTAATTTTTAAAATTTAAAAATTTGTTAATTAAGATCTTTTTTTAATTTTAGAACGAACCCTTGATCTTTTCTCCACAATCTCTGTGTGAACGTCTTCAGTATAGTACTTGAATTCAAATAGAATTATAACCGATACTTCTAGCACCAAAACACAATAAAACCAGCGAAGATTAGCTGAAAAGTTGGAAAAAGTTGAAAACAATATTGTAAAACTTCGGTTTTTTAAATTCGAAAAACAAAAATTACATTTTATGAGTGGTTTCCCGTGAGCTATTCCTGCCCCGTGTTGGCAGTTGACGATGTGTCTGTGGTAAGATCTAAGATGTCCGTAGAGCTGCCAATAAACTAGGAAAATCTGAAAGTGATTAAACTTTTATTAAATAGAATTTGAATACAAACCATTGAAACTATGGCCTGAGCTCCCCAGGAGATGGATGTTAGATTGGAAGCCATCTCGTAAGGAGTGTGGATTTCTTCTAGAGAGGCTTTGAATGTGAAGGCCAAACTGTAGATAGCTAAATTTAAGTATTTTGAGTGAGATGTCAGAGGAAAATGGATTTTTCAGGGAGGCAAAAAGATTTGCATCGGCCGGGAATCGAACCCGGATCACACGCGTGGGAGGCGAGCATTCTACCACTGAACCACCGATGCGCGTTTTTCAGACCTGGGGAAATGTATTTGGGACAGGGCTATCGTAATTTGGAATAGAATTAGAATGTTGTTTATAGGTCATTCGAATGATTTCTAAACTATTTTATAGCCATTTTATAGTCAAGTATCGGTAGTTCAGTGGTAGAATGCCAGCCTTCAAGGAGTGTGATACGGATTCGATTCCCGAATAATGTCAAAACGATTGTGGGAGAGTGTGAGAGTGTGAAAGTGGGATAGTGAAATAGTGTGAGAGTTGTACAGTGTGAGAGAGTGAAAAAGTGAACGAGTGAGCAAGTGCGAGTGCGAGAGCGTCTAAGAGTGAAGGCGGACGTGTCAGAATGTCAGAGTTGGACAGTGTGATACTTTGAGAGTGCGAACGTGAGTGTGTGGCTATGTGAGAGTGTGTCAGAATGTAAGGCTGAGAGAGTGAGAGAGAGTAATATAGTGAAAGTGTGTGTGTGTGTGTGTGTGTGAGAGAGAGAGAGAGAGAGAGATTTACCTCCTATAGTAAAAGCCGAAGCGATGACTGCATTGATACATTTCCCAACAGACCAATGTTTCGGCGTAAGAAAATTAGCTCTCAATAAACAAGCAACCTAAAATCACAGATTATAAACTGTTTTCAAAAACTTTCACATTGAAAATCCTCCCAGTGTAGTTGTCAAAGTCGTCGTGGTAGAATATGTTCCTGTCGTGTGCATTTGCCTTATCAGGGACAGTCAGTTCAACATCACAGCTCATTAGTTCACAGGAATCCAGGATATCTGAAATTTTCGGCATGAAATAACATAAAAAAGGGAAAAGGATATGGATGTGTGAGTCAGATAGATCAACCTAGTTACAAACTAGTTCTGACTGGGCCCTGATCTCTGGTGTGGACATACTATTGACAGTCATTGTTTTGACAGATGGCTTTAGTAATTTTCAGAAAAAAAAACGATGATTTGGAGGGCGAGGTAATTATAGTCAATTTCACACTGCATACATACCCTCTTTTTCTGTTTGGGGTTATTGCGTGCGCGCTAGGGTTACTGTAACTGTCCTTTACAATTATTTCGTTGAATAGATGTCGTTTCCTCGATTCTGAAACATACCCCTTTTATATGATTTGGACTGCAAAAGGGGCGCGTTTCCACGGCCGTTTTACGCGTTTGCCGCACGGAAACACGGCTAGAGTGGGCGAGAGAGTGTGGGAAATGGAGAGACGCAGAGTTGGCGGCAATTCAAACTACAATTTCCCCTAAAAATTCAAGCGCTCCTAAATCTGTTCATTTTTATCCAAAATGGGTAAATGAGGTATTTTTCGGAAACCTGGGAATAAGACGTAGACTTTTATTACAAAATCAGAAAAATAATTTTTATGGGGTAAATTCATTTTTTATAAACGATTTTTATTTCTTTTTACTAATTTACTAATTCTCTGATTTTTAGGGGCTGAAAAATGAGAAACGGTAGGCGCCGTTCCGACTCCCCAGTCCAGATTCATCCGTCTTTTGAGCTGCAATCCACGCTGTAACACGACTGCCGCCAGTGACAAAATGAAAAGTGCCCCAACAGAGATTGAAAAACAGAGCGAAGCATGATAATTGCTCGAAACGAAGGAACTAAACACACGGTTTTTTAGGATTTTAACGATTCAGGAGGTAAATTCTTAGCTAACTTTACAACGTGAATTTTTGCCGCATCACTCCACTGTTTAAACAAATAAATCTAACATTTTAACAGTTTGACGTTGACATATGCCCATTAAACCCTGACAGAAAATCAGTCGACCTTGATTTATCCTTGTTTTCTTCAGACTTTTTGGTATTTTGAAAAGTGAATTTAAATAGTTTCACACCTGTTTAAAAGATTTTGATCAATACTGAAAATGAACTTTAATTCAAGGAGCCCGAAATGCAGTAGCAAATTAAGTGGGGCCCGGGCTGAGTAAACAAGGACTATATGAAAGGGTATAGATCAAACCCTTCGGCAAACTTTTACTACGTAATATACGCAAAAAGCGTTAAATTCAAAATGTTGTTGTTCGCTTATCAGAATCGATATGTTACTACTACCGTAACCAAAATTACTTAGTTACCGTAACCGACGTGTATTCACGTTTAGGCTCTGTACCGCATATAGTAACCCTAAACTATTTAAATGATCTATTGGAACAGTGGCTTGATGTGTCAAAATCATATTAGGTCCCTTCATTTTCCAGCCAAAACCTTCTATATCCCCGGGTTAATTACACTGAACGAAGATCAAGGGGCAATGCAACGTGGAGCTGCAAAGCCATATAAATGCAAAGAGAGGTCTTCGGTGAGCGAAGAAATCAAAAGGCGGAGATCAAGAGGATGAGCTTCTTTTTGTAACTGTTTCTGAGACAGAGATGGATCCAAGAGCACTGGCTGCCGACAGGCTATTAATCAAAGGGCCCCTGATCTCCCCCGCCAGCTGACATGTTCGTAAAACAGGGCAGGTAGGGAGAGTGAATGACGACGATTTGAATGAAAGGATAAGGCAATATTTGGTGGAAAGAGGATGCTAGGCTTTTGGGAAATTAGAATTTCTATTTTAGGATTTCAAAGCTTCCTTAAAGGGGAAAGACCTCGTAAAATTGATTTTTGAAAGTTTTTTTTACAATAGTTTCATTGAATATATATCGTTTAAAATATTCTGAAACATACCCTATTTATCTGATTTGGACTGCAAAAGGGGCGCGTTTCCACGGCCGTTTTACGCGTTTGCCGCACGGAAACACGGCTAGAGTGGGCGAGAGAGTGTGGGAAATGGAGAGACGCAGAGTTGGCGGAAATTCAAACTACTATTTCCCCAAAATTTCAAGAGCTCCTAAATCTGTTCATTTTATCCAACATGGGTAAAAGGGGTATTTTTGGAAGTCCTGGAAAAGAGATCTAGGCTTGTGAGAGAGAGAGAGAGAGAGAGAGAGAGAGAGAGAGAGAGAGAGAGAGAGAGAGTCAGAAACAGACATAAAGTGAGTGTGAGTGTGAGTGTGAGTGTGAGTGAGTGAATGTATGAATGAGTGAGGGAGAACGTGAGGAAGTGAGATCGTGAGTGAGATCGTGAGTGTGTTAGTGTATAAGCATCAACCATTTAGCCGACAGACACCTCGTGATTTATTAGTCTTACAATGAAGTCAGACCAACATGCTAGACACTTTTGCCAATTGGTGCAAGAACTGAAAATTAAAAACAAAACACAATGACAGAAGCATACTATCTTTATAAAACTGTTCAAAACTTCCGTAGCTGACCTGAGGAGAGATGTCGTGAGATGCGTCTGCTCATGTCGGTAATCCAGCGGCTAATGCTCCCATCAGCATTTGGGATTAAGCGCCGCCTGTTGGTATAACTGGATTAGGGTCCTTTTCAAGCGCCCATTCACCAAATGACCCATCCCGTCATTCTTTGAAGATTCCCCTACAGCGTGGCTCCTGGGCCAATTTCACACGTGGCGTTGCTCGAAATGAGCAGCGAAGGCAAACAGCCTCAGGGCGTCTACCCTCTGTATTTGGCTTCACTCCGCATGGCCATTACGTGCGAAACACCCTTAATTTGGGAATACCAGGCTCTAAGAGCAAATATTTTGTATATTCGTTTGGGGAGGACTATTTTGCAGCACAATGTTTTTGCGTGAGGCTGATGCCTCCCGTCTGCCACTTTTTTTTGGTACCACACGTTTTTATTTTGCTGATCTCAATTATCCTAACTTCTTGAAATCACCTCGTCATCTACCAAAACACTGCTATATGTTGATTATCATAGCGTTTCCGCAAAAACCTTTCAAAAAACTACGGCATTGATAGCTTAGCATTTTCAAAAAGACCCCGAGGCCAACCTTTTTGAAAAACTGGGAACCTAAAAGTAAATTAAAACAAAATTGAAATGTTTCATTGTGAAAATGGATAATATCTTTTATATTACAATTTTCAAAGCTGTGCCTCCTATCTTTTACTTCTTAACGAACCATAGATTTGTTATTCTTTAAGGTTGAGCCGGTACGTTATCACGGCTGACTGCATTTTTGTTTTGTTAAATGTGTTACATTCAACTGAGGCACTGTGCGCAATTGTTTTGAACAAGGAGTGATACACTTGCTTGCCACATTAAAATATTTGTGAGGGCCTCTTTGCGGCTAGTATTTGCTTCTGTATGGTCGTTACTGTAGTTGGGAGGTAGATCCGCACAGCCGCTGCTTTCGTCTGGGTTTCAGTCACACAAGGGCTCCGGAGTCTGGCAAACGTAGAGTTAATGCTAAACTGCTTCTCTTAGCTTCTATCTCTCAAAATTATCGCACTCCGCCAGCTGGAGAGAAATTTGGACATGAAACAGTACACGATCTATGCAAGGAAAATGATTATCAACTATGCATGTTGCTTGGAATGTTCAAGACCAAGCAAGCATGGCTAACGACCGGATTGGTCAGCTCTCCAAGTTTTTCTACCCATTTTTTACAGTTAGAAATATGTTTTGGGGCCAACTCAAGCTGGTCCACATTCTAAATTACAATGGACCTTTTCAGTTTCTACGTGCAAATGCATCAAACAGTTTCCGCTACAACCTGCAGGGCACATTTTCCAATTTTCCCCGCAACACATCAGACATCTGAATTCTGAAAACCAACTTCCGGTTTTCTGAGAGCTAACATAAAAAGGAACACGATTGAAATTGCAATCCGTTTCGCTTGAGCGCAGTTTTCCCATTCCCTTTCTTTTGAATGTGAACATTGAAACTCTCCCGATTTTCCTCTTTTCAGTATCTCCCTTTATTTCTCTCCCTTTCTCTCTCCCTCTTTCTCTCTCTTCTTTCTCTTTACTCTCTCTCTCTCTCTCTCTCCCTCTCTCTCTCTCCCTCTCCCCTTCCATTGAATGTGCCAACATCGCAATATCCTTCAATTGCCCATGTGTTTCTCGTCCCCCGCCCTTCCCGATCTTTCGCCCGCCATCTCATTTCCCCTAATGGACCCGCTCTTTTTTCCTCTAATTATTCCCTGAATTTCCAGATGTGGTGGATTCTGCTGATTCAACTCGCCTACTGTATTCCTCTATTTATATTCTACATTATTACTTGTTACATTATATTTACCAAAAGGAGCGTCTACAAAAGCTCATTTTTCACCATTTTTCTGGCTGCCGCTCCAGGGGTAAATCAATCAATTTTAAGGGGTAAATTTCAATTTTCAGCACTTGGCACTTGCTCTAACAAGTTTTATTTTGATAAGGGTACCCGCACAAGTCTGTGGAAAATGTCGATTGAGGGTTATGTATGAGGATGTGATAGTTCCACCGGCTTCTTCTTTGGTGAGTTCTTTCGAAGGGTTCCTTTTGTCACATCACTTCACTATTTAAATATATAAACGGTTGAAGATTTTGCATTTGCCACACCACTCCACTATTTCAACCCATGTTTTGCCACATCACTCCACTTTTTCATCCCCTAAACGTAAATTCCAGGGTTTCTTCCTAATGTTCCAACTATTCTTCGCCTATCAAGCACTTATCCTTCTCCTTGCTCTAAACCGAGTTTCTGCCATTTTGGAACCACTTAGATATGAATCGGTAAGACTTTTTCTACTCAAAGAAATTGAAGTTCAATTCTAGTTTTGGAAAAAAGTTGCCCTTCCATTGAGTCTGGCGGCCTATATTGTACCTGTTTTGTCTACCTGTACCTTTTTGCTTCATCCTTCTAAATTTGACTATGTCAGTGGCGTCGATGCTTACATCATTCGGCTCAAGGAAGTGGTAAGTTTTTGTCACTCACATGTACACGAACATACGCACACACACGCACACATACGCAGGTCAAGAGATCTATGATGCCAAAAAGTGGCAAATGATTGCCAGAAAGCAGGGCGAAGCGGCCTGTGGTTGCCAAAAGCCGCCTTTAATAGCAAATCAGGTAAAGCGGCCTATTCTTGTCAAAAGCGGCCTTTAAATGCTAAAAAGCAGTTTAAGCGGCCAAGAATAATAACAAACAAAAAACAGGTCAGGCGGTGTTTACCAAAAAGCGGCCTCTAATTGCCAAAAGGAGGCCTCCGTTAACCAAAAGCGGTCAAGCGGCCTACGGTTTTTAAAAAGCGACCTATAATCGCAAAAAAACAGGTTAGAAAAAACAAAAAACAAAAAAAACAGCTTTAGTTTCTAAAAAGCCTATGGTTGCCCAAAAGCGGCCTTGAAACGCGAATAAGTAGAACAAGCGGCCTATGGTTGCCAAAAGCGGCATACACAGACTGAGTGATTGTTGAAAAATCTATGATAACCTATTTCAGGACATCCGTCCAGTCTTCCTCTCCCTCATTCGTTTCATCCTCCTAGTAACCGCTCTGACCCTAATCGTAAACCTCCTCTCCGCCTACCTCTTCATCAAACGCAAATCCAGAAACCGTGCAGAAAACGCCCTTCTTTTCACAAGTGTGGCCCACTTCTTCATCCAAACCGCCGTAGCTATCATTACTGTAAGTCACCTCAAACAATCAAGTAGTGCACTTTTTCAGACGGCTTTTGCCTTCGCATCAGAAGACCCCCAACGTCAGCGGTTCATCTCCCGTTTTGCCATGACAGGCTATCCTTATGTCTCGGATTTGGCAACTCTCACTAGTCCTCTTCTTCTCCTGGCCTTCTGTAAACAGCTTCGGTATTTTTTATTGAACTACAATTGTAAAATTCATTTTCAGAAATGATATTAGTCTGTTTTTCGTTTGTAAGAGAAAGACAAGTCTTGTTCGACATGCCAGTCGGAAGTCCTACATCGTCCACACTCAAGTAGCCATTCCTTCACAGTAATTTGCTATGGTTTTTTGTTTGGCTAGTAGATAAAGCTTAATTTAAAGGGGTTGTATTTCAAAGAGGAAAAGTAAGGACAGTTAGCTAGGTTGGCTTATCAAGTTGTTGGGTTAAAGCGAGCATCAGGTTATGGCATTAGCTCAAATCAATGAGCTTGAAAAGTTATTCCAGAAAATATATTAGTTTTGGGTTTAAATTCGTCGTTTCAGAAAAATCTGCATCTAAAATGCCATTTTTGTTCATTCCAGGAGAAGGCACCTGTAGTTAGGCGGCGTTTTGACGAACTACATGCACGGGGTTTACGCGTCTGTCCAATCCATCGATTTATCGACTTTTTGGTCGTCACTTTCGAAATTTCAATTTTCCCGCCTGAAAAGACGCAGAAAACTTCGGTTGTCTGACATGTTAGTGTCGCGAGTTTCACACCCGTACGAGATCGGCGGCTGCGTCAGAAGTAGTCCCGCCGCATACAGTAATGAGTACCATATGCAAAAACAAGCCATAAAGAAGGTCCTGAGGGTTTCCTTCAAAAGGGAAATAAAAAGCTAGAAAGAAAAATTATGATGATTTAGTTTTCTATTGGCTGATTCTTTTCTTGTGCACACCTTAACTTGAAATCAGAAGGTTACGTCATCTTAGGGCGTGGTTGATATCAGCAGAGACATCACAATGTCATCAAAAGGTCCGGAAACGAAACGGAATGTCTGGTATTGGATTTATCCATTGTGTTATCAGCCAACTACAAGAAATGTTCTTTAAAAGAACGCTACAATTCCATTCTTTCCATACCTTCTTTTATTATATCAATCATAAGTTCTTTTCCACTGTTCACATTGTTTCTGTGTATGTGTGTGTGTGAGCGAATGAGTGAGAGAGAGATACCAACACGATGACTCACACTCACATACACACATACGCACACACACACACACACACTCACGTGCAGGATAGACAACCACACCCCTTTCTATGCCTTGTCCCACACGCTGACTCCTTCTCCGCAGCCCGTCGCTGTTGTTGTTAGTCAGAGCTGCGAAATTAACAACGTCATGATCGCCGTCTCTGAAACGCCGTCCTTTCACACTTCGGTCCCTGTTTGCCCAGTTTATGGGCCGTCCCCCGTCTCTTATCGCAGTCTCCACGACGAACAGTCACCCTTCACAGTTATTTCGGCTATGTGCTAGCTTTTTCTTTGTCTTCGGAGTTTTGTAGCTAAGCAGCAAGTACTTACTTTGGAGTTGCAGAACAGATGTTACTGTTTTATAGTTTGCGGTGTAGTGCTAACTGGGTTGTAAATGTTATCTATAGGATGGGTTGATACCTTTGACGCATTTTCCGACATCTCGGAACGGCTGTTTGTGGTTTTCAAAGGTGTTCTAGAAACTTTTTTTGGTTGGAAGACTAAGTTATTATTTCGAATTTAGTAATTTCGCTCTTTTTTGAGCGTTCTTGGCAGCCTCAGGCCGCTTTGAAGTATCTTGGCGACAAAAGAACGCAGGTCGCTTGATGTTGAGCTCAGGCCGCTTTCCGACTTTTCTGGCAACCTCAGCCCGCTTTTCGCCTTTTCCGGCGACCCCAGGCCGCTTCCGCTTTTTCCCGTGACCTCAGCCCGCTTTCTACTTTTTTTGGTAACCTCAGGCCGCTTTGGCCGGTTTTGGTGACCTCAGGCCACTTGATGTGTTTTCTGGCAGCCTCAAGCTGCTTTCAGCAGTTTTTGGAAAGCTCAGGCCGCTTTCTGCTTTTCTGGCAACCTCAGGCCGCTCTCCCGCATTTTCTAGTGTCCTCAGGCCGTTATCTTTTTATGACAACCTCAGGCCGCTTCTGCAATTCTGGAAACCTCAGGCCGCTTTTTCGCATTGGGGTAACCTCAGGCCGCCTTCTACATTTTCTGACTCTTTCTACATTTTCTGGCCACCTCAAGCCGCTTTTAATCTATCTTGGCAAGTAAAGTCGAATCACAAAGGGGCTTTGCACCATACGTCAAAGCTATCATTTTTCGACATTTCTTATCACCGAAACCTCAAATCCTGTTTAAAATGCTTTCCTTTTTTACCCCCTTACCCTTACTCCTTGAGTCAGTGTTGTCATACCCTCAAGGTCCGTCTTGTCCAATGAATTTCCTATTTGACCAGCTTATCTGAGGCCAATTCCATGCTTATCGGCTGGCTCAGGGCGTACCACCCCCACGAACCGTCTTAGTCAACAGCCATTTCAGTGGACCCGTCTTTCTCTTTTGACTCTTTCGGTCTCATATATTGCGAAAGTTGAGGATTTGTTTCAGAATGCGGGTTTTTCCAGCGATCTCATCACTTTTAATATGCTTTATTGGGTTAGAAACAGGTTAGTTGGGAGAGAGAGAGAGCACGTGAGCATGTGAGTGAGCGAAACCTCACATTCTTTATTTCCAGTAATGGCAGTTGAGTTTGCTTCGTGTAATAGTGATATTGATGCCCAAGTGCAACAGTTCCAAACCATGAGGTACGGAAGTCTGAATACATTCTACACCATCAACAAGAAAATTGCGGATGGTTTACAAAAGTCAATGTCTGATAACACACTTGAGGTAACCTTAATTTTTATAACTTCAACAAAAAGATTCAATTTTTTAGAACATTTACAATTTCATTTATAACAAACAAGGATCAATTGGGACTGTAATCAATGATGTTGTGTCTTCGCAGGTGAGTTTGAGGAAGATCTCACTGACTCACTGACTCACGCACTCACGGGCTCACGTTCTCACACACTCACTCACTCACTCACTCACTCACTCACTCACTCATTCACTCACTCACTCACTCACTCACTCACTCACTCACATGCCCACTGGCTCACTTACTCACGTTATCACTCCTTCCAATCAAAAATGCAAATTTTAGGCCGGAGCCATTGCCTTCTTTTGTGTGGGTCTTCTCCTAATTGTCGTTTCCCTAGTCCTTGGAATAGCAATCTGTTCCTGTCGCTGCTGTTGTAACTCCTGTGGAGCCGACAAAGAAGACGTTAGTTTTCTTATTTTTGTTTTAGCCTTATGGAATGCTTAGGTGACTTACCCCTCTCTCGCTGGAGTGATAGCCATGGTCGTTTCCCTTGTGACAGCCTTTGCTTTCGTCATCACCGGCGTCATCATCTTCAACATCAGCGCCAACAATCTCTACTCTGCTGTCGACGATTCGCCTGGTTGGATTAATACAGTAGTTAACGGTCAGTTTGAAATCGTTGAAGAGGCATTCAGGGTCCTTTTTTTGGTTTTATCTCATAGTAAAGAGTTTGAAAAGTTATTCAAGAAATCATATAACAATTGGGGTTTAAATGCGTCGTTTTGGAGAAATCTGCATATGAAATGCCTTTTTTGCCATTCCAGGAGAGAGGCAACTGTGGATAACCGGCATTTTTACGAACTACACGCACGGTGTTTACGCGCCAGTCCAATCCATAGGTTTATCGACTTTTTGTCGTTACTTTCGAATTTTCGATGTTCCCGCCTGAAAAGACGCAGAAAACTCTGGTTGTCTGCAATGGTAGCACCGCGATTTTCACACCTGTAAGAGATCGGCTGCCGCGGCAGGGGTAGTCCCGCCGCATACAGTAATGAGATCCATATGTAAATAGAAGTCGGAAAGAGGCCCTAATGGTTCTTAATTAGAAATTTCCAGACCTTAACAACGTTGTGACCAATGGAACCGGCGACATGACCTGTGCCGTGAATCTCTCTTTGGATGCCACTTTCAGCACAATCGAAGCCCAAATGGGAAACTTTTCAACGAATCTATACGATCAGTTTATGGATGACACTGGTCTCGGTGACATTGATACGGTAAATTTCAATTTGTGCCTTGAAATCTTGATTTCAGTACGATTTCGACGGCTTGGTCAAGTCAATCAACCAAGCTCAGACCGATTCAGCAGCTGCGAAAACGGCGGTGGATCTTTTGACCTGCCAACCAGCAAAAGATACGGTTTTGGGAAACCTGAATTCTATTGATGGGGATCTAACAAACGATCTAACTGTAAAATTAGCAGTGGAACGTGTTTATATAGTTTTTTTTAGGTAGCACAAGGAGCAAAATTAGCTCAGACGACGGTTAATGCTCAGATTCAACAACAATTCCTAACCTTGAATTCCAGTGTGAGTCAAAGTGTTTTATTTCACCATCCTATTCAGTTAAAGGGACCATAAGGGACTATTTTTGACTTTATCTCAAACTAAAGAGCTTGAAAAGTTATTTTTTAGGAAATATATAACAATTTTGGGTTTAAATGCGTCGTTTTTGAGAAATCTGCATATGAAATGCCATTGTTGGCTGTTCCAGGCGAAGGCACCTGTGGATAACCGCCATTTTTACTAACTACTTGCACTGTGTTTACGCGTATATTCATTCCATCGGTTTATCGACTTTTTGGTCGGCATTTTCGAATTTTAAATGTTCCCGCCTGAAAAGACGCAGAAATCTCCGGTTGTCTAACTTGGTAGCGCCAAGATTCACACTCGTACGAGATCGGCGGCCGCGGCAAGGATCCAGTAGGAGGGAGAGCAAGAAGTACAAGTAAAAGAACAGACACAAACACAGAAATTCATTCACTCATTCATCACCCAAAACGCGTCTGAACAACCAAAGTTCAATACGCTAGAATCGCTTGTGCTGCTTTTGTGGCGCTTTCACTTGGAGGCACGGCGAATCAGGAACCAAACGGGAACGAGAACTGAAAAAGAAAGGTTTTGAAGATCGGTTTGGAGAACAACCTCCGATGTTCAGAATAGAGACGGCTACCAGATAGACGGTGGCAGTCTTCTTCTTGGAGGTTAGCCTTTGATCCAGGAGGACGTAGGCCTTCACGTCCATGTCCTCGTGTTGCTTCACTTCGATGTAGCTTTCCTCCGACGTTGCTAAAGAGAAGAGAATAGTCTCTCTCTCCCTCTCTCTTTCTCTCTCTCTCTCTCTCTCTCTCTCTCTCTCTCTCTCTCGCTATTTCTCTCTCTCCTTACCAGGAGGTTTGTTCATAAACGCTTTCTTAGCCACTCCTTCATCCACAGAAGCCACCGTAGTAACCCACACCGTAATCAGCATAACAATCATAGCAACGGCAATAACTCCCGTCACGGCGTACTGTAACAGATATAGTTTCTCTCTCAATCATCCTTCCTCACAGTGGCGTAAATCATCACTTTGAGTGCTCCTTCCTTCTTCTTATAAGCGATGAAGATCAACACACCGGCATAGCCACCCTAAGAGACTTTTCCTTTGGCATCCTTCAGTTTAACTAACAACGATGAGTCCGAGAATGGCAATAGTGATCTTGGAAGCAGTGCCGGGGTAGATGGCAGCTCCGATGAGGTGGAGGAGGGCGAAGGTGATGATAAATCCACTGCAGATGAAGAGACAGCGGCGGAGGTCCTGGCCACACAGGATGGGGCGGTCGAAGACGGCCTCCTCGGGAGCTTCCGCCTGTTCGGGGGCTTCCACCTGCTTCTCAGTGCCTTCGGCGCTTCCGCCGCCGGTGGGAGCTTTCTCGACGGTCTCTCCTCCTTCTTCATCGGCTGTAGGATCCACAGAACCCTAAGGACCCTATTTGGGAAGAAGTGGGATAGAGAACTCACGGCCTTAAGGCGAAGACCAGCATCCGGGTAGACGGTGAAGCAGTCGGAAGAGTCCTGGGAGGCGGAGAAGACCATCTTGGAGGGACGCACGGGGGAGAATGAGGGATGGGAGGGCAGGGGAGGACACGTCGACTAACGAGATATTCTAAAATGGCATTTAAGAGTATGCAAATTCCAGCAAAGTGAATGAGGTTGTCTTGGAAATGGGATCGAAGCAAAGATATGCTAATCTCAAATCAGGCTTTAGTGGTTGAAGCTGTATAGCAAAACACACACACACATACACTCAAAAACTCACACACTCACACACTAGGAAACAGCAGATGACTCGGTTTACTTTTTTACACACATTCACATACGCACACATGCACATAATCACATGCACATAAACTTATACACAGATGGACATATGTACATGCACACACCTACACGGTAACACCATTACACATTCACATATCACAATCACGTACACACAACTACACATTCCTAGATAACAGTCACATACACACATGCACAAACACACGCTTACAAATTCACGCATTCACATTCACATACACACACCTACACATTCACCTATCACTCTTACACATACACGCTTCCACATACACACCCAAACATCCCCGCACAATACACTCACAGTCACACTCACATTTTGACACTTTTTCTCTTTTTAGAAACCCTTAACTGGTTGTTTCAGATCAACGGCCCAATTAACACCGCCATACAGCAGATGACATCGACCCAGAATCAAATAAACAAACAGATGGTGAATATCCAATTGAACGTCGTGAATCAAACAATGCAAACGATCCAAAACCTGCAAAACGCCATCAACACAGCTCAACACGACATTACCACGGTATGGCCTCTCTAATCATCAAAGATTCCAATTTCAGTGGTCCGGTTACAAGCCAGTCAGGGCTTCTTGGCAAGCTGCCATGTCGGTTCCCAATTGCATTTGTCTCTTTTTCTCATTGTTTACGGGAATTGCACTGGTTTTGTGGATTTTCAAGGGAAACAGTGGGTTGATGTTTACAAAACTTTATGAAAATCGGGTTTAGACACGCCGAAGGGACTTGGTTATTTCGCCATTTTTGGATTTTACTTTGTTATTTTCCTGGCTTGGATGGCAATGGCTGTGGCTAGGTTGGTTAGAGAGAGAGAGCGAGAGAGAGAGAGAGAGAGAGAGAGAGAGAGAGAGATTCCCTTCCTTTTCAGTGTCACTTTCATCGGTGGATGGGCCATTTCCGGCACCTGTAAGCCAATGTTCGAAGACAAGTCTTTCCGTGTCTATGGTCTTGTGAACCTCAATTTCACTATTCAAGGCTTCCAGGGACAGAGTTCCACCGTCACTCCTCAGTAAACAACTCCGATCTTCCTAAATGCATTTAACGTTTAGGCAACTCCTTCAGAGATGTTATGGCCAAGAGACAATGTTCAGGGCAATTGGAGGTGACTCCCTGATCAGTCCTCAAATGGTTCTGGATCAACTGAATCTCAATAGCAGCAAAGTACTACTCGATACTGTTATTAGTGGCACCAATCTAGACTTCACTTTTGACCAAGACGGTCAATTGTTAACTAAAATCTCAGCCGCAACTAAGAGTCTATCTGATGACAAGAAATTCTTTGATGCTGGTAATTTCCTGCCCAATTGTCAAGGGGCCGATGATGCGAGGGCGAAACTGGCAACTCTCACAAAGTAAGCTCACACACACACACACACACACACACACACACACACACACACACACACACACACACACACAACCGAATCCTCTTTTTAGATCAGTTGACGATGTATACGCAAGGCTCCTGTCTCTTAACACAACTGTGGCTAAAGTCGACCAAAATCAAGATAATTCCAAGGAACAACAGCAGAATCTACTCGACTTCACTAATGGTCAATTCGACGGAGCAACGAACACTGTGAATGCATCAGTCACTCAGCTAATTGTGAGAAAATAGAGGTAGTCTCAAAATAGAGGAAGTTTCAGAATCAACTGGACACCAGTACTTTCCCTTGCTATCCGCTTTATCTGAGCTTCCAAAATGCAGGAACGATAGTGTGTGATTGGTTTGGAGGGCCCATTCATGGAATGTGGGGAGCTGCAGGTACTGTATACGTTGTAAATGTTTGAACGCGAACGTAAATGTGAACGTGAACGTGAATTTGAGTGTGTGAGTGTGTGAAGAGTGTGTGAATGTGACTGTGCGTGCGGGTGTGAGTGAGTGAGTGAAAGTGTGTGAACGTGTGCATATGTGTAAGTATGTTTGTGTGTGAGTGTGGCTATGTGAATGTGTGTACGTGAGTCTGTGTTGTATTGTCACCAATGTATTTAGGTTTGGCCGCCATTTTCTTCATCCCCGTTGCCATAATCCTCCTGTGGGCAGCAAGGACCCTTTTCACAGGTCATCGTGAAAAATCGTAAGTATCTCAAATTATTTTTTGCATTTATTTTGTTCATTTAGATTCGAAGCAAAAGACGAAAGATTTGATGTCCAACCCGTGGCAGTTCATCGCTCAAAGACAGCTCAAGTAATTTGAAAATGAGTTTGAATTTATGAAAAATTAAGGACCCTCTTCACGACGATGTGTTTGCCATGCCTCCAATTCGATCAGACCAGTCTGAAGGTCTGCCAAGGGCCAATGCGAACTACTATGCTAATCAGCCTACGGCACAGGCTGCTGCTCCTTGGTTAGTCACACACACACACACACACACACACACACACACACACACACACACACACACACACACACACACACACACACACACACACACACACACACACACACACACACACACACACACACACACACACACACACACGCAGTCACACTCACATACTCACACACTCACACATTCTCATAATCACAAACTCTCACACACATGAAAGCCATATATGGTTTACTGTTTTAGGCTTGATGACTCCTATTCCAAAGGATCTGGCCTCCGCAGGACAGACGAAGGATTGCAAAGGTAAGGGACGCATACTTTTATGTTTATATTCATTAATTGGAAAGATTAACCCAGAAACCTTTAAAAAACGTTTTAGGAGAGACCCATATGATGACTATGACACTAAGTCTACAGGGCTGAGAAGAACCGACCCGTAAGAATTTCATTTATAGAAAACAAGTTTTGCTTTTTCAGGGAATCCTCTCGTCCTGGACTTTTTGGCAACGATGACAGATGGTAAACAAAAGATCTAGAACCAAAAATAGAGAATTTTAGGGGATCGGTTTCGGCATCAGGATCAGGCTCAGGACTTAGAAGAAACTATGATCCTGAAGAAGTAGACGCGCCACAGGAGAAATGGTCGAGTACTGCTCTTCGAAGACTGTAAATCTGTTGTAAATATGGAGTAAACTATTTAACTTTTTTGTTTTAGAGCCTTTTTTCTATCTCTCTCTCTCTCTAGGTTGCAATGACCGCAAAAGACCAAAAACTTTTCACACCGGTTTCTGATTTGATAAGATCTTCCAAACTTTCTACGAATACGATCTTTGCTACAAAGAATTAGATGGTTGAAGTAAAATGTCATTCAAAATTTGAAAGCAAAAGTTGAAACTCAGCTCATCATTAGCTAAACAAGCGCAGATCAGCTGTTACATTGCTTTTTTGTAATTAAAACCCAGAATTGCATTAGAATTTAGCAGTGTTATTTTCGTAATTTGTTTTTCGAGTGTTTGTCACTGATCAAACCAGTTTGATGAAAGGTTACAGGGTATCACGCGTTTGAAGAAAACTATAAATATGCGATCTCTGAGATAGAAGGTACGCCTTTAGATCGAGAACAAAACGATTCCCTATTTGTATTGATAGCGCAATACAAAGCTGCTTTGTTCTTTTTCTGTTGTTCCCAACAAATGTTCACAACAAACAAACAGACTTAGGAGTATAAGAGAGACGATGATGGTGGCAAAACATCTTTCCTCCCGCCCTATCGGGAAACACCTTTCATCTTCTAATTTTTTCCATCATCTCTCTCACTCTCTCTAATCGCGCTCTCTGTGTCTCTGTCTATCTCTCTCTCTCTTTCTTTCTTTCTTTCTCTCTATCTCTATCTTTCATTCTCTTGCAAAAACTTTCTTTCTTACTCTAGCTCTCTGAATCTCACGCTATCACTCTTTTTCTCTCGCCTCCATATCACAGTTGTCTTAAGCGACATCGTCAAACAGCTTCGAACGATGGTAACTCCCAAACTACTACGGCTCTCTGATGAAGACGCCTCTCGTCTTACAAAGAGTAAGCTCCCCTTCTAGATAAACTTCATATCTTGATTTTAAGGCATTTTAACCTCGATGAAGAAAGCTCCCGGAGAGCCATCTCCAGAATATGTGATCAACGCTCTCGATGAGGGAATGAAAGTGGTTGAGGACCTCATGAATGCAGACAAGGGAACACTGGATCAGATCATCGACATTTTCAGCAAGGCTGGGACTGTCTTCACCGCAGGTAAGTCATCTTACTAACTGAATGAAATTATTGTATAAAATTTAAAATAATAAAAATGGATGAAACCCTATTTTTAGGAAATGCAATCTACACGGCATACACAATCATCAAGGGTTTGATCGATGAGAGTCAGTTCGATCAGCTTGTTAAACGCCTGGACACCATCATCACCCAACTGACACAGATTGAGAAAAGCATCAGGGATGGGTTCAACAGTCTCATTGCCCATGATGACTTCCGTGACTTTAGAAAGGAAAGCGTGATTTTATAGCAAAATTCAGAAATAATTTTAGGACATAATCATTCCTACTCAGCAGCTCTTCGACAGATTCACTCGCTGCACCACCACTCTGGAGAAAATAGCAATCGATGAGTTCAAGACGGATTGTGAGAATAAGGATCTCAATCCAGCTCACATCCTAAGTGTTAGTTTGAATTTGACATAGCGAAAACTTATTTTGCTAAAAAGTTGGAATCAGACGCGAAATTGCGTACAAAAAGTACGTGTTTCAGCATACGTACGTAAAACAGCGTCAGGGTTACATTTTCTATTCGCTGGGAAACTAGGATTGGCGAAACTAGTCGTTAACGATTTTTGGAACTTCCCGGAAAAACATTTGAAAATCAGCAAGATTTTTTTAATATCAATTTTTTTACCGAAAAATGTTGACCAAAACTATATATGTTCAGTTTTCACGTATTCGGAAACATTTTAAAATTTTTAATTTGTAAAAGTGTGCAGATTTTATGCTAATATGATGTTGTAAGGTAGATTTTTAATAAAAAAACAAGTTTTAAAGCTGAAATTCGATAAAAACTCAAATTTTCCCTTTTTTGTGAGGTTTTGACTCTTTTGGAAAATTTCTAATAAAAAACTTTTGTAAATTGTACTGTATTTTTTTGTAAATTGTACTGTATTTCAGCGTAAAAATAGGTATCAAATCATATTTCCTTCTTCTTGAATTTGGTTGAGTTTCAAGGAAGCGACTACATTGCGGGCGCCCCCGCAATAACCCCGGTTAAAAATCGATATCGACCTAAGATCCTGAAAATATCATTTTAAAACTATTTTATGAAGTTTCAAATGTTTTCTTTCAGGCGTTGTACGCATTCTTGAAGGACCAGGAAAACGTCTTCATGAGCCAGTTTAAGGCGAACGACTTCCTGTTTTCAGTCTATGTCAAGTGGAGAGATACCGTATTCCACCACGCCATTCAACTGGTATTTCATCCAAACTTCTGAAGTTCAACTGTTTAAGATGACTATCGACCTTTTCTACTACGGTTTGGTCATGAACGACAAGAGTGATGAGGAACGCAAGAGCTTCTCTGAGAAAGAAGTCAAGAACCTTGTGGATCAGTTGAAGCGACTCAGTGTGCGACTGGATGAGATCGAATTGGATCGACTGGCCCAGTTTCATAAGCAAGCATTTGCTGCGAAATATCTGAAAGCCGAATTTGAAAAAGTGAAACAACCTGAGCCTGGAAAAGATGACGGTCCATATATGTGGGTATGGCCCGTAGACTACCTGCCCAAGATGGTGGAGAAGATGAGTGAGAATTGGAAAGAATTCAATGGACCGTGAGTTTCTCTCTCTCTCTTTTCACACGTACACACATAATTTCAGACACAACTTTGCTATATTCATGGCTCGAGGACGCTACTCCAATCAAAGTCAGACTTCAAGTGCATGCGAATGGTTCATGTAAGTTTCCCCGCTGAAAATGCATTGTCCTACCACGAAAGCCCCAAAATATAATTGTTTCTAGAGGCGACGATACAAAAGTAACAGCAGTGCCTAATGTGGCTTTTGAGAAGGAAGGATGGGGAGGAGTTGGAAATAATGGAATCTGCCTGGCTTTGGTGGGATATTTCAAAACTTTGGTAAAAAGAATTTCACAGGTACAACCATTCACAGAGGAAATGGGGAAGAAACACTACGACAACTCCTTGTATGACTACCAAGTGATCAACCTAATGAACGAAAAGTAAGCGTCAGTAGCCAGATTCACATTTACTCACTCATTCACACTCATTCACACACACACACATACGCACACACACTCACACATGCACCCATACATATGCACAGACACAGAAACACATACACTAACCCACATCACACTCACAGTCACTCACATTCACACTCACACGCACACTTGCACACTTTCTTTCTTCAAATCAAATCTATAGAGAATACAGTACCTCCAGCTCCCCACATTCCATGAACGGGTCATCGAAAACAATCACAAATGATTGTCTATTTTAAAAATTGTTTCAGGTTCTACCACAATGCACAAACGATGAAACTCACAAACATTCAAGAGCCACTACTAAAAATGATTCCCAACAAACCGCTGTTTATTTTCGTGAACAGAACCGAAACGGGAACGGTCAAGGAACCATACGATGCACAGGCGGCCAAGGACTTTGGATACATGTTTGCGGATAATGGAAGGAACTACAAGGCTCCGAAACAATACGACAAGGCGATGAAGACGGGATTCGTCGGAATTAATGAAAGCTTGGCAGACGTCCGCGTGCTCATCACTATCTTCTACTAGTTTGTTTGATTGTGTGTGATATAGTCTTAACCTGGGAAATAAATGGGAAAATACAATGGATTGCTGTAAATTACACACGGACCTACACACGTGCCCACACACTCACACCCACACACACTATCACATACGCAGATACATACACGCATGTAGTCACTCACATACACACTCACACTTACCGTCACACTCACGCACTCCCACTTTCACACCCTCACATTCACATTTACTCACACACACACTCTCTTATCATGAACGTAGGAATTGATTTATCTTGTAGACAAAAATGAGTATCATAAATGAGATTCAACCCAGAGAAATGGAATCAGCCCTCATGCTGTGCTGCAGCGGCCGAAGGAAAATTTCCGACTCTTTTTTTTCCGGCTTCTCCTCCGCCTTTGCAAATTCTTGAATTTCTCCTAAACATCATTTTTCAAAGTTTTGGAGTTCGATCTTACCTGAACCCCAAACAAGGAATTGCAGTCCGGAAACAACACATAAAATGCAAGTGAAGAGGAGCATTCGATTCCACTCGCTAACTGTTCCCTGGAAAATGAAAATGACATTGAATTCTTTAAAAAAAGTTACCTTTGAAATGAGAGCGTGAACAATGAAGGGAGAGGTGAGTTGAGAGATCACAGAGAAAGCGTGGGAGATGGAGGAAAGAGTGGGGGTGTACTGGGGAGCTAGGGAGAGAAGAGAGGTATAGGCACCACTTGTATGTCCTCCTAGGAACATATTGGCCACACTGAAGAGAATCAGGGCTAGCCAGGCACTTCCACAATCCACGAAGAGCATCACCATCAGGAGGGGGAGAGCCACGCCAAAAGTAGCTAAAAGTTACATCTTTTATATAACCGTGAGGGACCTTTTTTCGACTTGTATTTGTCTATAGTGCTAAAGTCGGTAGGCCTTGCCGCTGCCGCCTATCTCGTACGGGTGTGAAACTCGCGGAGCTACCAAGTCAGGCAACCAGAGTTTTCTGCGTCTTTTCAGGCGGGAACATTGAAAATTCGAAAGTGACGACCCCAAAGGAAAGTGACATTATTTTTTATATTTTTTAAACAGTTTATCAAGCTGTTTAAAGAGAAGATTTATACTGCAAATTCTGTAAAGTAAATAAGATTTACATTGTCAAAAACATGTATTTTACTCAAAACACATTTCTGAGAAATTTTGAGACTTTCAAGCGCGCGCGTCCGGCAATTTGGTCATTCCTCGTCCAAATGCCCTCACAATAAATATGTTTGTAATGTTTGTCAAGACTAGTTATCCATAATTTATAACCGAAATGACCATAAACCGGCAGATTTTTCACTTTTTGAAGGCAGTTTTCATATTTTGCCATGTTGGGTGAATTTGTGAGGCACTTCACTGTTACAAAGTTTTTTTTCTATTATGAGTCATTGTGGAAAAAGTAGACATGTTAACGGTTTAGATGGCGTTTGACCAGGATACCGTAACCCGGACGCAAGCATGATTTGAGTATAACGTACGCATGTTTAAACACATAATTTTGTAAGCAATTTCGCGTGTGTTTCGCATTTTACAAGACGCTTGAAATGGCGGAACTAAGATTGGCGACGAATGTACAGTTTATTTTTCAAAAATGGATTTTATTAAACAAACAAAAAGATAAACTCACGGAAACACTGCGACAATTTAACCCCTTGTGTAGGTGTCAAAAGCCCCTTTTCCTTCAATTTGTCCACAATAACTCCCCAGATCAGCTTAAAAGTGAGATTAAATAGCATAGGGAAGGCGGTGAAAGCTCCATTCTGAAATAAAACTCAGAATCAAAGCGAAAGTTAACAAACCGCCATTAGACCTAGTAGAAGGACCTGTTTGAAGTAAGTAGGAAGATAAGTGATCATGAAAGTGGCGGCTACAGCTATGGAATAAGTAGCGAAGAGATGAGAAAGGAATGCTGGATTTGTGGCCAACGCCTTCCATGGAGGCCGAGGGTGGGGATTGTCTTCCCCTCGGCGGCGATCTGATAGTGACCTTGTGAGGTAAAGTCGCTCCCTTCTTGTCATCCATCTAGTTTCAGAAGGCCGTTCTTGAGCAAATAACAGCCAGAGGATCACCCAGAGCATCCCCAACAGGGCTGAAAAGAAGGCCTCCGTTGTAGGAGGTTTCCAAAGTTGGATTCTCACCTGAGAGGTAGTAAACTGCAGGCCATCCGAATCCAGATTGGCAGAGAGAGGCGGCGATTGGGTTTCCAGCGAACATGGCCAATTGGTTACCGGTGGTGAAGAGGGCTACGGCTGTACTTCGCTCTTCCATTGGGAACCAATTGGAGATGATTGTGTTCACGGAGGGATAGACGAATGGCTGAAACGTTTGTAAGTTGTTCGTTTGTAAATGTAAAGTAGGTAGACTAGTACTGAAAGTCTTAGGAGTTGAAAAAAGCTTAAGGACCAAAACGACTTAGTATGTTGTCTTTTTGAGTTTTTTGGTAAAGTTTAAATGGCTCTTCATTAGGAATCATGAAATTCTTGAAACTATCCAATGAATCATGCATTTAGCTGCCTTATGTGTGGTTCTCCCCCTCGGGTTATTGCGCGCGCGTCCGGGTTACGGAATGGTCAAAAAACATCTAAACCCCTAAAATGTCTATTTTTTCTAAAGTTGAAATTTGAAATAAAATCATCATTAAAATGGTTGTAACAATGAAATAGAGGAATATCTTACAAATTGACATAAGGTTGTCCAAAACTTGTACATCGTAACTAGGCCCTTCAAAAAAAGTTTTAGGGGGTTAGATGAAGCCAGGTAACCTTAGTCTGTGTTTGGGTGTGTTTCTGTGTGTAAATGAGAGTGAATGTGAGTGTGTGGCTGTGTAAGTTTGTGAATGTGTACATGTGTGAGTGAGTGAATGAGTATGTGTGTATGTGAGTGTGTGTAATTGTGAGTATGTGTAAGTGGGTGAATGTGAACGTGTGTGAGTATGTGAGTGTGTGTATGTGTGTTTGTTATTATGTGTGTGTAAGTGTGTGAGTGTTAGTGAGTGTGAGAGTGTGTTTGTGAGTTTGTGTTAGTGTGTGAATGTGAACATGTGTGCGAGTTTGTGTGTGTGAGTGTGACTATGTGTAAGTGTGTGAATATGAACGTGTGTGAGTGTGTGTATGTAGTTTGTGATTATGAGTATGTGTGTAAGTGTGTGAGTGTGAACATGTGTGAGTGAGTGAATGAGTGTGAATGTGAACGTGTGTGAGTGTGTGCATGTAATTTTGTGATTATGCGTAAGTGTGTAAGTGTGTGAGTGTGAACGTGTGTGTGTTGTGTATGTGTGAGTGCGTGCGTGAGTTTGCGATTGTGTGAGTGTGTGAGTGTGATGAGTGTGTGCGTATTTCCTTAAAAATCCAACCCCTCCCCTACCTCAGCCATCCCGACCACAAATCTCGCTGCAAAGACTGCATAGAAGCTGGCATCAGTCGTGGCCAGCAGAGGGAGCAGAGCGTTGGCGACAGCCTGCGACGAAACGGTTATCAAGAGTTAGACGTATTAGCTGCCAATCAAAACAACACTGACCTTTGTCGCTACGGCCACTGCGAACACCGTCCTGGGCGGTAGACGATGGGACAGAAGAATAGACGGGATTACTGTAGCCACTCCTCCCCAGAAAGAGGCAGAGAAGAGCCAATTTTGAACTGATCTGTCCCATTCTAAGGTTCCCTGTAATAAGGAGCATTAATCAAGCGGAGTGTTATCTGGCACGTTTGGGGCTTATCTGCAGGGAAATGCACTTTACGAGGAGACAATAGCTACTGCAGAGTTGGGAGAAGAAGAAATGAAGAAAAAGAAGCTAGATGTCACTCTCTTTCTCTCTCTCTCTCTCTCTCTCTCTCTCTCTCTCTCTCTCTCTCTCTCTCGTATTTTACGCAAACAAAGAATACGCAAAAGTGCGTGCTAAAAGTGTGTACGTGGGCTGTTTTTAGCACGATTCCAGTTTGGCAACACAAAGAGAGCTAAAATGACAAAAACTGAATTATTTCTCAACCAGTGTGACCCAAAAACTTGTTTGCAGTCAAATCGTATTTTTCAGATATCCGACTCAAAAGATACCAGACTTTCAACAAAATGGTTATGTTTATGAGTGTTCTGTATAAAATTTAATTCTCCAGAACATAGCAAAACAAAATGAAATTTGGAATCAAACTTTTGGCCACGTGCCTTTTGAAAATCGATTTACACGAAACTACCGTAACCGAAACGGCGCATAAAAACTTAAAAAGCAATTTTAGTCCAAAAACTGCCAAAAATAATTTAAATACGCAATTGAAAGATTGTAAAATATGTTGAAACTTAATAAAATACTCCGCGACACGTAAAAAAATCTTTAAACACTTTAGAAAATGACGTCTAGTCGAAAATGCCCCATTCGAATAAGCAAAATTGGAGTTATTTGGGCATTATTCTAGTATGACAAGGCAAAATGTGCTGGAATCACTCCTTGTGATTTATTCCTTAAAGCAAACATGCCCTTTAAAGTTTCCTGGGCCAAAAGACCTCTTCATCAAAATTCGTCACAAAGTAAACAAAATTTTTCAAATTTTCTCAAGGATCAGATGACAATTGAACTTACACCGTAATCCAAAACAGGCTGACCTCCACTCTCAGATTTTCCGCATCTAGTTTCGATTACAGTAACATTGGAAACGTCTCTAAATTTAATTTAAACTGAATGTGAAATTGGAATTTCGAACCCAAAAGTGTCTCCTTCCATTTCGTCGACCGCTGTGTAATTAACCATGCAGGTAATTGTGATGGCGAGGTTTGTGTTCATGTATTGGGAATTGAAGAGACCAAACATCACGAGGAATAAGAGGTGGAGCCTTCTGGAGGCCCAGTGAAAAAGAGCTGAAAATGAATTCTTTAAGGGAATCGTGAGGGACCTCTTTTCGACTTGTATTTGCCTATGTAACATTACTGTATGCGGCGGAGTTGCCCTTTCCGCGCCCGCCGATCTCGTACGGGTGTGAACCGCGCGATGGATTGGACAGGTGTAAACAACGTGCACGCAGTTCGTTAAAATGTCGGTTAAACACAGGTCATGCCACCTGGAATGACCAAAAATGGCATTTAAAATGCAGATGTGTCTACAACTATGCATTTAACCCCAAACTGTTATAAATTTTCTAAAATTGCATTGAAAGCTCTTTAATTTAAGATAAAGTCCAGAAGGTCCCTTTAAGCTCAAAATAGTCTTAAATTTCAATTTTTCTTTTTTTATACTGAAAAGTGATTTTTAAACTTAAAATTACCTTTCCCGGAACATTTGAAATTAGCAATTGAAACTCACGGGCGTGTTGTGCGGACATGATGGATGAAATGATAAGGCATGGAAGAGGATTTAGATAAGGGGAACAGCTGATCGCAGTGGCTCCTGCGCACTGAATACACCGCCTGATGACATTGTCTTGGCACCGACCAAGTAAACTTCCGCTTATCGCAAGGATTTGTGGAAAGTGCTGCCGTAGCTGACAACACGACACGCTGTTTGCTTCAGAAGATAGGCAACTTACGGGGATTGTAGGGCATTTGGAGGGGGGTTATAGGGAATAAAAACGCAATTAGGACATCATTTTTTACCAGGAGAGTAAGCGCATAGCATTAACCATTATCAAATTCACAACATAAGCCACTTGACTCAAGGGCACTGGTTTGTTTTTGCGTCAAATGTAGGAGTAAAGTATAAAAAAAATAGATGGACTTCCCCTGATAGGGCACGGTAAACGTCCAACTAAGACCTCCAAAAGAGTCAACAAATAGCGTCAACGACGCCATTTGCAGTTAGTCGCTGACCCAATCTATCCTTAATTTTCAATCGAAAAAAAGGTGATGACAAAACGCGACCTACCGGCCTTTCAGTTACCTGAATAGTTAGACCAAAGCCCACTGCGTTTCATCCTTGACAGTTTAAACCGAAGTAAAGATCGGGAACTACTTGAACCTGTTTATGGGTATCACGCGTTTCGAAGAACCGTTTATAAGCGATCTCTGGCATAAGACCATACCAAATTGTAGCTAACCCTACCAAGTTCTGCCCATGATGTTTCAAATGTTGTTTCAAATTCATACAATATCTTGGTAAACATACCAACCAACCCAATCTTGTTTATTTACTTTTTCAATGGATTTGTTTCGTCGATAAGTTGTTCTTTGTTTGATAAAACAAACAGGACATTGTAAACAAGAAGACAATGAAAGAGGCAGTATAAAAGCATTCGGAAATTGGCAGTTCTTATTTCTCTACCAAAAAAGAACAGTTTTGGCATGTTTTCCACAAAACCAGAGGCTTACAATTTCTTATATCTATGCCACGTTTCTTGTTTACTTCCCGAAAACCGATAAATACCCCATTTTTGAGATAAGGAAGAACGGCGACGATGGTGAACACTAAGCTCCTTCGACTCTCCGACGAAGATGCGAATCGCCTAACCAAAAGTAGGCTGGAAAACGTACTCTAGAAACACTCACTTGCTCACTCACTCACACTTTCACACGCTCACTCAATCACCCGCTCACTCTATGATATTTAGGCATCCTCACAACCATCAGGGCCGCCCCTGGAGAGGACGCATCCACAGAAACCGTCGTTTCTGCAGTCGATGCCGGAATCCAGGTTACCGAAGAACTTCTGAAGGTCGACAAAGGAAAACTAGACATCTTCATTGACTTTGCCGATAAAGCAGGAAAAGTTTTCACTGCAGGTTGGGACCCACAACTATTCTCTTAGATAAAGTGTTTTTAGGAAACGCCATCTTTACTGCCTACACTACCCTGAAAGGAATTCTCGATGAGAGTCAATTCCAACAGCTCGTGAAACGCCTGGATGTGATCATCACCAAATTGACGGAGATAGAAAAGACCATTAGGCAGGGATTCAACGATCTCATTGCACACGATGACTTCCGGGATTTCCGAAGGGTTAGTTAACATTTTATGAAAGTTAAGAGGATTTTAGGATATTATTGTTCCTACTCAGAAGATTTTCGATAGATTCACCCGTTGCACCACAAATCTGGATGTGATTGCCGTGAATGACTTCAAAAAGGATTGTGAAAGCAGTGAGCTGAACCCTGCTCACATCCTAAGTGTAAGTTGATTTGATGTGTGTGACTGTGAATGAGAATGCGAATGTGAGTATGAGTATGTGAGTGTATGCGTGTAAGAGTGAATGTGTGCGTGTCTGAGTATGTGTGTATGTGAATTGATTGTGAGTGTTGGAGCGTGTTTGTGGGTGTTGGTGTGTGACTGTGTGTGACTGTGTGCCTGTGAACTTGTGTGAGTATGTCAGTGTGAGCATATTAAGTATGTGAGTATGTTCGTGTGTTTATGTGTGAGTGTGTGCCTGTGTCTGTGAGTACATTAAACTTATGTTGTGTTTAGGCTCTCTACGCCTTCCTAAAGGACCAGGAAAACATCTTCATGACCCAATTCGAAGCCCACGAGTACACCTTCTCAACTTACACAAAATGGAGAGATAGCGTTTTCCACCATGCCATCCAGCTGGTACTACTTTCTCTTTCAATTAGCCTAAATGTGGCCACTTTTAGATCACAATCGATCTATTCTACTACGGATTGACAACGCACGATAAAGATGAAAAAGAACGCAAGACCTTCTCCGAAGCCGAAATCAAGAATATGATAGATCAGTTAAAGAAGTTGAGCGTCAGATTGGACGAGATCGAATTGGAGAGATTGAAACAGTTTCATCTGAAAGGCCACGCTACAAAATGGCTGAAGGCAGAGTTTGAGAAGGTTAAAGAACCGGAGCCTGGAAGAGATGACGGAGAGAGGATGTGGATGTGGCCTGAGAGATACATGTACAACATGGTGGAGAAGATGAGGAACAACTGGAATGACTTCAATGGACCGTTTGTTTTTGGCTAGGTTTTGGGAATTTTATACATTTTAGGCACAACTTTGATTTGATCATGGCTCGCGGTCGATATACGGACAGTGATAATGAGATCACGTTCAGTCAGTGCAAGTGGTACATGTGAGTTGAAATACACAGCCAGCCGCCACGTTTCACATCAACACGTACACACACGCATTTACATGCATACACACAAACACGTACACTTAGACACGTACACACGCATACATAAACATATACACTCTTTTTCATTCACGCATACATACAGACATACATACATACATACACACGTTACACACATGTACACATACACACGTAGACACATACACACGCACTGACATACACACATACATTCACACGTACACACGTACACACATGCACACATACTCACATACATATTCACACTTGCACACATGCACACACATATACACACATACATACATACATGCACACATGCACACATACACACATTCACACTTTGGCACATACATACACACACTCAAACACAGACGAATGAACATATACACAAATATATGCCTACACACAAACATACATACACACGTACACGTACACACGTACTCACATACACACGTACATAGGTACACACATACACACACCTACATATTTCAGTGGTGATAAGGAGAAAGTGACAGCGGTGCCTAATGTCGCCTTCGAACACAAAGGATGGGGAGGATCAGGCCACAATGGACTTTGTCTAGTTCTAGTTTGTTAACTTTTCTGTCTCACAATTTCACTTTCTTGAGGTCCAACCCTTTACCGAAGAAATGGCAAAGAACCACAAAGATCACACCTTGTCTGATGACAAAGTAATCGGCCTCATGAACGAAAAGTGAGTTTTTCCCTTCCAATGTAACTGCTTTTTGTTTTAGATTCAATCACGACGCACGTGACTTCAAACTGAGCACCTTACAGCAACCTCTGATTGATCTGTGCGTGGACAAGAAGCCACCATTGTTGATGTTCTTCAATGTTGTCAGCAACAGCACGACAAAACAGGAATACAGGGCGAAGGTTGCCAGTAACTTTGGCTATATGTTCGCCGATCGTGGGAGAAACTACCCGGATAGCAAGCAGTACGACATGGTTATGAAGCAGGGATTCTCGGGTCCTTACGAAAGCAACGAGGACTGTCGTCTGCTCTTCACCATCTTCTACCAGTAGATAGAAATTTACTCATTTTGGGAAATAAAAGGGGAAATAATTAGCATTCGCGCTTCTGTCGATTTATTTTTACAAACACAAACACACGCACACACATGCACACAGACACTTTGACACTAACGTCTTTAGCTTTCACTCATAGTTCAATATCTGGGTATTTCTCGATGATCTCCTCTTTCTTCCAGTAAGAACTTTGGGTTCCCTTTCTTTGAACTGACAAAGTGGCTACAGTAGCCGCCGTCTCTGCCGCCTTTTCCACACCGAGTCCTTTAACAAAGAGAGCTAAGAAAGTTCCACAGAATGCATCACCAGCTCCCTGCAATTCAGTCATTTTATACCTATAGTTTGTGGAAAACTTACAGTTGTGTCAACAACTTCAACCAGAGGAACAGGAATGTGCTTGAATTCGCCGGAATGACTTCCTAGGAGAATGCCTGAATTTGAATGACTAAAGAAAGTTTTAAAAAAATAGTACCTTGGGCGCCAAGAGTGATAATGACGTGCTTGGGTCCCATTTCTAGCATTTTTTGGGCAGCTTCCTTTGCTTTGGTCAGATCAGTTGGGGCGATTTGAGTTATGAATTCGGCCTGAAGAAAATGTATCTCTTTCTATCTCTCTCACTCTGTATTTGCCGTTTTCACACTCACATTCACACGATCACACACTCATGCAAAGACACAAACACTAACTGACTCACGCACACGTGCACACACACACACACACACACACACACACACGTTCACATAAAACACACATGCACTCTCACACTCACTAACACACCCATGCAAGCACACACATCCACATTTACTCATTTACACGCTTACACACTCGCACGTTCCCTCATTCACCTACACACTCATATAATTACACACTGTCACTCTCACACGCATGCGCTCAGACAATTATTTACTCATTTACACGCTCACACGTTCACTCATTCACCCACGTACTCACATAATCACACGCTCTCAAACCCACACGCTCAGACAATCACATACTCACTCACTCACACACATCCTTTCTGTCTCTTCCAACCCTACCTCGTTTTCATTAGTACAAACGATATCCACCAATTTCAAGATAGAAGTATCCAAGTTAGGATCCCCAGGAGCCGGATTGAAGAAGGTAGTAACTATATCAACTTCTTTTTAAAATCTTTCTTTACAAACCTCCATGTTTCTTTGCCAATTCAAACGATCTTCTATTTCCTTCTGAGTCAACTTCAGCCTGAGTTGCCACCACCCCAGCCTCCGCAATCACAGCCTCATATCGGTCAGCTGTAGCCGAATCTACCTCCATGTTAGCTCCAAGGGTCACTACAATCGAGTTCTCCCCTAAAACTTATTTACAATTACATAATCATTTAAAATAAACCTTCCGCATTGACCGTAATCGTAGCTGTGGCCGTAGACGCCGTAGTCGATTTTTCCACGTGGTCCACGTTTACTCCCACTGACCGGAGAGCTTGGATGTTGGAATCTCCGAAAATGTCATTTCCAACCTTAACAGTTGTTAGAAACTTAATTGGAGCTTTAAAAAGTAATGCAAACCTTAGAAATTAGGGTCACGTCAGCTCCCAGCAAAGCGGCCGCTACAGTTTGATTGGCTCCCTTTCCTCCACTTCCCAATTGGAAAGAAGTTCCTCGAACACTCTCTCCAGGACGAGGGAATCGATCTGTGTAGCTTAAGGAAAAAGAGTAAAGTTTGGGCCTTAATTAGGTACCTGATTAGATCTTGGACGATGCTTCCGAAGACAACAATCTTTTCACTTTTTGGAGGAGTCATTCTCCAAAAACTGAAAGTGAGATTGAAAAATCAAGTTGGCTTTTATATGAAGGCAGAAAGAATTTAAGCGTTTTATCTATATTTTGTTAGTTTTGAGAGAAAATAAATAAATAAGAAATAAGAAAAAACAAATAATAGTTGTAATCACTGGAATCATGGTCTATTGGCGATTGTACATCGACGATCAATGCGCCGATCGGGTAATGATAGTTGACCTTATCGGAAGAGAAACTTTTTTCTGAAGGCATGAAGACAAAAGGGAAAGAGAGAGAGAGAGAGAGAGAGAGAGAGAGAGAGACAGACAGACAGACAGACAGAGACAAACAAACAAAAAATTTCTCCAGCCGCTACTATATCTCTATTAATTGCCTGGGGTCACACAAATCTGCCGCTTCTGCGTTTCGGCTTTATTTTCAACCCCTAAAAAGCCCAACGATGAGGTCACTTTCCTTGTCAACCATGAGGAGTCTTCTTCTCCTTCCCATGATTTTTCTTTGTGTCAACGCGAAAATGTTCAATTTCGATGTGCTTGAGTGAGTTTTCTACATTTTTCTGAAACTATGCTCTTACAGGGATATCGAGTTTCTGTTGAAACATGGAGATCATCATCCATTGTTGTGGTCAACTTCTAAACCAATTGATTTCTACATTCATCCAGAAGGTAAGTTATCTTTCTCTCCCCTCCGTCCCTCCCTTTCTTTCTCTCTCTCTCTCTCTCTATCTATGTATTTGTCTCTCTGTATGTGTCTTACTTTACAGTGTATTTCAGCTTCTGAAGCCGCATGTTTGGCTGGAGTCAACTTTTGGCAGGAGAACACTTGCCTTTTCTTCATCAGAAAACCATCTCCTCTGAATGGCACTGGTCTTCACTTCATCAACGATGACGAATGTTATTCTTTACTAGGACGTCAAATAGGAAACCAACCCCAAAACATTTCAATTGGCGAAGGATGCCACGAACTTGGTACAGTAACCCATGAACTTGGTAAGAAAATGATTTTTTGTAGTTCATTTGAATTCTAGGTCACGCCCTTGGCTTTCACCATGAACATTCTCGCCACAACAGAGATCGTTACGTTTATGTTAATGAAGAAGCTCTTCTTCCGGAGGACAAAGATGATTTCGAAAGAATGGAGAAAACAGTGTTCGAAAACGTAGGAGTTGCCTATGATTATGGATCAATCATGCATTATGCCCCTCATGTAAATGTAATGGAAAGTATTTTATAGGCCAAATTTAGGAATTATCTGCAAATGGATATGATCTAATCCAGACTTTGAACAAAAACTACGACATGACGATTGGACAACAGAAAGAGCCCAGTTTCAGTGATGTCAAGAAGATGAACTTAGTTTATTGCAATCGTAAGTCAATTCAATTTAAAGGGGTAGGAACGCGTGAACTTTTTTTTCTGAAAATCCTAGATCTCATTCCAAGGACTCCGAAAAATACCTTTTTTACCCATTTTGGATCAAAATTAACTTTTTAGGAGCGCTTGAAATTTTGGGGAAATTGAAGTTTGAATTGCCGCCAACTCTGCGTCTCTCCATTTCCCACACTCTCTCGCCCACTCTAGCCGTGTTTCCGTGCGGCAAACGCGTAAAACAGCCGTGTAAATGCGCCCCTTTTGCAGTCCAAATCGCATATAAGGGGTAGGTTTCGGAATCATGGAAACGACATCTATTCAATGAAATGATTGTAAAGAGATTGGAAAAATGGATTTTACGAGGTCCTTCCCCTTTAAAAAAAAGCAATACGTGCTTTTTCAGATGTTTGCCCTAAGGAATTGAATTGTAAGTTTGGAGGATACGTGGACCCAAAGGTTTGTTTATCTCTCACTTTTTTTATTAAAAAAATTGATTTCAGAATTGCTCCAGATGCCGTTGCCCTGACGGTTTTGGGGGAGATTTTTGCGAAACTGTGGTCAAACATCATGACATTTGTGGAGAAAGCAACTTGAATGCAAAGTACAAACTACAAACTCTGAAGGCAGAAGGAAATGTTACCTGTGCCTACTTGATTACGGTTAGTGAGAGAGAGAGAGACCCTCGTTAAAATCCTATTTCAGGCCCCTCCTAATCACAGAATTCTCCTGAAACTCGCTGAATTCTCATTCTCAAACCAAACTGTCTGTGACAATGATTACGTTGAAATAAAGTACAGGAAGGACATATCCCTTACGGGTGCCAGATTCTGTGACCCAGAATTTCAACATCCAGATGTTATAACTTCTCATGCCAACCAAATTTTGGTGATTTACAAGGGAAGCACAAGTTCTCAGACATCCAAATTCTCCCTTCAATACCAAGGTAGGCTCAATTTGTATTTTCAAATATCAATTTGTTTTTACAGCTCGGCGTCACAGAAAAGTACCGGTATCTGCCAAGTAAATCACGGATGTTTTGCTTTCTTCCAAAAAAGATCTGAATCCTTGATTTGTTTGTCTGAAGTTGAATAAAAAGAGAGAGATAGAGGAAAAAGAGAGAGAGAGAGAGAGAGAGAGACATAGAAAGAGAGAAAGAAAGAGAGAGATAGAGAGAGAGAGATAGAGAGAGAAGAGAGAGAGAGAGAGAGAGAGAGAGAGAGAGAGAGAGGCATAGAAAGAGAGAAAGAAAGAGAGAGATATAGAGAGATAGATAGAGAGAGAAGAGAAAGAGAGAGAGAGAGAGAGAGAGAGAGAGAAGAGAGAGATATAGATATATATATATAGAGAGAGAGAGAAGAGAGAGAGATAGAAAGAAAGAGAGAGAGAGAGGCATAGAAAGAGAGAGAGAGAGAGAGAGAGAGAGAGAGAGAGAAAGGGAGAGAGAAAGAAATATTTTCAGTTGACTACGAATCTGCTGTGTTGGCAGCCATCGACGCCTGGCAGGAGAAGACATGCCTCACTTTCCAACGAAAAAACTCAACTTTCCTTGGATATGGGCTCCATTTTGAACACTTTAATGGTTGTCGTTCGATTGTCGGACAATCAAATTGGCCCGTTTCACAATGCATCTGTCTTCCAAACACAAACAAGACGAATCCTACCTATAACATCAAAGTAATAGCTCAAAACATCGGTTGGAACAGGAAAATGACCTAATATTTGTATTTTGACTTCAGGTCACGCTCTTGGCTTGATCAACGAGCATTCTCGTTACGACAGACATTCGTATGTTTCCATTGAAGAGGAAAACCTTTCTTCTTATAACGAAACGGACTTCAAAAGGAGGGAACTCATGGAATCACCTTTTGAAGACATGGAAGTGGGATATGACTTTGGATCCATCATGCATTTCGATAAAGTAAGTGAAGACAAATGACCTCGTTCCATTTCGTCTAGGTTCTCATAAATGGTACCCCAACAATCCAAACGTTGGATCAAAACTATAAGGACACGATTGGTCAGCCACTGCCTTCCTTCAAGGATATAAAACGGGTCAACCTAGCTTACTGTAGAAGTGAGTGGAAGATTGATTTTGGTGACACGGCAGTTTCGTTTTAGGAAGATGCAGAATGGTCATAAAGGAGTGTCATCATGGAGGATACCAAGATGTCACGGTTTATTACTTGTTTTTCTTGTAACCTTGGAGATTCAGAACTGCAGCAAATGCAACTGTCCGGATGGATTGGGAGGAGAGCAATGTGAGACAGCCGCCGAGCTTTCTGATCAATGCGGGGAAACCAACTTGACGGCGAATAGCACATTTCAAGCGATTCAGGCAGAGGGAGGAATTAAGTGTGCTTATTTGATTACGGTAGGTAAGAGAGAGAGAGGGAGAGAGAGAGAGAGAGAGAGAGAGGAGAAAGATAGGAGAAAGAGAGAAGAAACAGAAAGAGATTGGGTTGGTGAGTGCGTGAGTGCGTGAGTGAGTGAGTGAGTGAGTGAGTGAGTGAGTGAGTGAGTGAGTGAGTGAGTGAGTGAGTGAGTGAGTGAGTGAGTGAGTGAGTGAGTGAGTGAGTGAGTGAGTGAGTGAGTGAGTGAGTGAGTGAGTGAGTGAGTGAGTGAGTGAGTTAGTGAGCTATTTTACCACTTCAATACGTTTCTTCCAGGCTCCTTCAGAACATAAAGTCTCCTTTGAGATCACAAACTTCTCATTCGAAAAGTCAGATGTCTGTGCTGTTGATTACCTAGAAATCAAGTACGGGAGTGATTTTTCCGTCACTGGAGCTAGATTCTGTAACGATCTACCAACAGTTTCCCTTTCCGAGACAAATCAACTGCTAGTTATATACTCTGGGCACAGTTATCCCAATCGTGGTACACAGTTCTCTCTCAAGTTCCGCCAAGGTAATACTGTTTGTCGACAAGACAAGTCATTTTTTCAGATCCCATGGTTTTAACTGCAGCCATCGAAACAAAAGAAATGGGTGGTGAAGTCAGAGGAAAGTATGCCCAGCAAGAAATGACCGCAAGGTCGGACACGGAAGAAAACTGGCACCCGAAGAAGATTAACTGAAGAACATTTGTGAACTAGCCTTGAATGAAATCGTACTTTCAATGAATATAATGCGTTAGAGAGGGGGAGAGAGAGACAGAGAGACAGAGAGAGAGAGCGGGAGAGAGAGAGGGGGAGAGAGAGAGAGCAAAAAAGAGAGAACGAGTTGAAAAACAAAGAGATTTGAGAAAGATATAGAGGGAGAAAGAAACAAGGAGGGAGGGAGAGGGGAAAAGAGAAAGACAGGAGAAAAATAAAGAATGAGAGAACGCGTGAAAGAGAGAGAGAGAGAGAGAGAGAGAGAGAGAGAGAGAGAGAGAGAGAGAGAGGCATAGAAAGAGAGAAAGAAAGAGAGAGATATAGAGAGATAGATAGAGAGAGAAGAGAAAGAGAGAGAGAGAGAGAGAGAGAGAGAGAGAAGAGAGAGATATAGATATATATATATATATAGAGAGAGAGAAGAGAGAGAGATAGAAAGAAAGAGAGAGAGAGAGGCATAGAAAGAGAGAGAGAGAGAGAGAGAGAGAGAGAGAAAGGGAGAGAGAAAGAAATATTTTCAGTTGACTACGAATCTGCTGTGTTGGCAGCCATCGACGCCTGGCAGGAGAAGACATGCCTCACTTTCCAACGAAAAAACTCAACTTTCCTTGGATATGGGCTCCATTTTGAACACTTTAATGGTTGTCGTTCGATTGTCGGACAATCAAATTGGCCCGTTTCACAATGCATCTGTCTTCCAAACACAAACAAGACGAATCCTACCTATAACATCAAAGTAATAGCTCAAAACATCGGTTGGAACAGGAAAATGACCTAATATTTGTATTTTGACTTCAGGTCACGCTCTTGGCTTGATCAACGAGCATTCTCGTTACGACAGACATTCGTATGTTTCCATTGAAGAGGAAAACCTTTCTTCTTATAACGAAACGGACTTCAAAAGGAGGGAACTCATGGAATCACCTTTTGAAGACATGGAAGTGGGATATGACTTTGGATCCATCATGCATTTCGATAAAGTAAGTGAAGACAAATGACCTCGTTCCATTTCGTCTAGGTTCTCATAAATGGTACCCCAACAATCCAAACGTTGGATCAAAACTATAAGGACACGATTGGTCAGCCACTGCCTTCCTTCAAGGATATAAAACGGGTCAACCTAGCTTACTGTAGAAGTGAGTGGAAGATTGATTTTGGTGACACGGCAGTTTCGTTTTAGGAAGATGCAGAATGGTCATAAAGGAGTGTCATCATGGAGGATACCAAGATGTCACGGTTTATTACTTGTTTTTCTTGTAACCTTGGAGATTCAGAACTGCAGCAAATGCAACTGTCCGGATGGATTGGGAGGAGAGCAATGTGAGACAGCCGCCGAGCTTTCTGATCAATGCGGGGAAACCAACTTGACGGCGAATAGCACATTTCAAGCGATTCAGGCAGAGGGAGGAATTAAGTGTGCTTATTTGATTACGGTAGGTAAGAGAGAGAGGGAGAGAGAGAGAGAGAGAGAGAGAGGAGAAAGATAGGAGAAAGAGAGAAGAAACAGAAAGAGATTGGGTTGGTGAGTGCGTGAGTGCGTGAGTGAGTGAGTGAGTGAGTGAGTGAGTGAGTGAGTGAGTGAGTGAGTGAGTGAGTGAGTGAGTGAGTGAGTGAGTGAGTGAGTGAGTTAGTGAGCTATTTTACCACTTCAATACGTTTCTTCCAGGCTCCTTCAGAACATAAAGTCTCCTTTGAGATCACAAACTTCTCATTCGAAAAGTCAGATGTCTGTGCTGTTGATTACCTAGAAATCAAGTACGGGAGTGATTTTTCCGTCACTGGAGCTAGATTCTGTAACGATCTACCAACAGTTTCCCTTTCCGAGACAAATCAACTGCTAGTTATATACTCTGGGCACAGTTATCCCAATCGTGGTACACAGTTCTCTCTCAAGTTCCGCCAAGGTAATACTGTTTGTCGACAAGACAAGTCATTTTTTCAGATCCCATGGTTTTAACTGCAGCCATCGAAACAAAAGAAATGGGTGGTGAAGTCAGAGGAAAGTATGCCCAGCAAGAAATGACCGCAAGGTCGGACACGGAAGAAAACTGGCACCCGAAGAAGATTAACTGAAGAACATTTGTGAACTAGCCTTGAATGAAATCGTACTTTCAATGAATATAATGCGTTAGAGAGGGGGAGAGAGAGACAGAGAGACAGAGAGAGAGAGCGGGAGAGAGAGAGGGGGAGAGAGAGAGAGCAAAAAAGAGAGAACGAGTTGAAAAACAAAGAGATTTGAGAAAGATATAGAGGGAGAAAGAAACAAGGAGGGAGGGAGAGGGGAAAAGAGAAAGACAGGAGAAAAATAAAGAATGAGAGAACGCGTGAAAGAGAGAGAGAGAGAGAGAGAGAGAGAGAGAGAGAGGGTCACAGACAACGTTTTATCCGCCCACCACCTTTTTTACCCACAACCTTTTCACAGAAGTCGCTATCTATTGTTTTTTTTGTTTTCTGGGAAAACCAGGAATCAAAATTTTTGCTTTATTTTCTCCGAATTTGGAGCGCTTTTAAATTTACCTTTCAAAAACAAAAGCGAAGTTCATTTTTCCTGCTGCTGCCATGAGGACAGCCCTTCTCCTGCCTATTGTCTTCTGTCTTGCAAACGCCATTCGCATTCCCATCGATATTGAGACCTTTGAAGACATTGAGTGAGTTCTATATTCTTGAATATTACCCTAATAAGATGGAATTGTAACTTTCCGTGGGAACGAAAATCTGGTACGCAAGGATAAAGACACAAACATATAGTCGTTGCCAATCCTAGCTTCCCAGCGATTCGCAAATGTAACCCTGACGTAATATTACGTACGTATTCTTAAATACATAGTTTTGTACGCAATTTCGCGTCTGGTGCAATTTGACAGGACTAAGGCCTAAATTAGGGAACTATGATTGGCGAAGACTATACAAAGATACCTTTATGCTTTATATAAATTAAATTTGCAGAAATGCGATATCGATCTTTACAAAATGAAGGAACTTCGAACCTCTGAAGTGGAATGCTTCCGAACCTATTCCTTTTTACATTGATCCAGAGGGTAAGAATCTTTTCTTCTAAATGGTTTTCATCGATGTTTTAGCCAACGAAGACTGGACTATGGCAGGCCTCGACTTCTGGCAAGACCACACCTGCCTCAGATTCAAACGAGTGTATTCTCCTCTCGAAGGCCATGGCATCCATTTCCTTCCTGGCGCTGGTGAATCTTGTTATTCTACAAGCGTCGGACGCCTAGGATTCCCAATGCCTCAAAACATAACTACAGGATGTCTACTTGATTTCCATAATAAGCAGAAGCTTGGAGCGATAACCCATGAAATCGATAGACCTCACAATTAGAAAACTGTATTTCTACAATTCCAGGTCATGATATAATTTTTCTGATTTAATATAATTTTTCTGATTTTGTGATAAAAGTGTAGATCTCATTCCCAGGATTCCGAAAAATACCCATTTTGGATCAAAATGAACTGATTAGGAGCGCTTGAAATTTTGGGGAAATTGAATTCGTTTGAATTGCCGCCAACTCTGCGTCTCTCCATTTCCCACACTCTCTCGCCCACTCTAGCCGTGTTTCCGTGCGGCAAACGCGTAAAACTGCATTGTAAACGCGCCCTTTGTGCAGCCCAAATCTTGCAGTTCAAGGGGTATGTTTCAGAACAGTGGAAACGATATCACTCAATGTAAAAATTGAAAATAAATTTTAAAAAATAAATTTTACGAGGTCCTTTACTTTTAAGCATATACCAAATTTCAATTTTAGCTTCTTAACTCAAATAATACTTCAACTATTCGAGTGTTGGATGAGAACTTCAACGGTACTATTGGGCATTGTCTACGGCCTTCTTTCACCGACATTAAGAAGCTGAATCTAGTTTACTGTAAAGGTATGTTTTAAAATCAATTCTCAAATAATGTGGGTTTCAGATAATTGCCCCAAGAAGCTCAACTGTTTGCATGGAGGCTATGCGGACCCTAGGGTTTTGATTTCCGTTTGTTAGGAAAACGAGATCTTCAGAATTGTGACCGATGCCTTTGCCCAGATGGCCTTGGAGGAGAGTTTTGTGAAAAAGCCGTGAAGAAATTTGACGCTTGCGGAGAGAGCAACTTGGTGGCCAACACGACTTTACAGACGATCCATGCAAAGGGACAACTGAACTGCGCTTATCTAATTACGGTATGTGAATGTGAGTAACTTTGTCTCTCAACTCCTTTTCTACCTTCAGGCGCCTCCTGGACACAAAGTATTCTTTGAACTGACTGAATACGCTTGCGGCAATCGAGATGTTTGTTATGTTGACTATGTGGAAATCAAGTTCAAAAAAGACTTTTCTCACACAGGTGCAAGATTCTGTAACACCTTTCCTACTGTTTCTGTTTCTGAGACCAACCAGTTGCTAATTCTTTACTCCGGACACATATATCCGAGTCGTCCATCGGAATTCACTTTGCAATTCCGTCAAGGTTGATTATTTGAGAAAACTCGTACGGATTTTGTTTTCAGAGTATTCCGAGAAGAAATCAATTTCTAAGACAGATGACCATGGAACCATCCCAGATAAGTATATGAAAGAGGAAAAGAGTACAAGGAAAGATTGGGGAGAAAATGACACCCACCCAAATAAGTTCAATTAAGAGTATGGAGATTTGTATGTTTGAATAAAGTTTCACCCGGTTTTGTTTGTTTTTCAGTTTTTTAGTTTCCAATCTTGCCCTTGTGGTTGAGCGTGTGACAGTGTGTGATTGTCGTTTTTTGGGTCCGGGTTACTGTATCGGAAGGCTACTGTATGTCGGCTCAAATTTGATCCCAACAATTAAGGTATGGAAATAATCGCAAATTTTACGCTGAGAAACATTATAAACATAACATCGGTTTCCTGAAATTAAAATCTTTTACATTAAAAATTGAAAGGCTTTTTTATTGGAACTAAATTTCCCGCATATTTTGTTTAAAAAAAATTCGATGTTTCACTGTCAATGCTGCCTAATTTAAACCCCGAAATTCGATAGATCAGTATATTTTCAACCGAATTAATTTTGGTTTATTTCTGGGATAAGATTTCATACTTTTCCAGGACCCATAAGGACCCATAAGACTTCCTACTTTTCATATTTTCAACGCCATTTGAAAACTAGTCATCAAAACCGAAGATTCTGCGACCAAAGAACGCCCTCTCCGGCAGACGGGAGATTGCTCTGCGTGCCGAATGCAACAATAGAACAGGCGTGGTGGTTCAGTGACCTTTCGAGCTGGAGCGCGTTTACCGCGCTTTCCGAAAGCTTTTTTTTAAACAACATCAATATTCTCAAACTATATTCCTTTAATACATTCAAACCCATTTTTATTCCCCAATAACATTACCTAGTTTTCATGAAAACCCGCGAAAAAATTACGTTTTCTTGAAAATGCGCCTTGCGTATTTCTGGAATCTATAATGAAAACCAACAATGGGCGGTTAAGAAAAAATATAATCCAACGAAATATAAAAAATATATTTAAAAATATTTTTAATGATACATTTAAAAGAAAATGAAAATTCAAAGAACTACTATGTTTGCCCAGAATCGTGCCAAAATATCACGTGAAATGGCGTCTTTTCTTATCTCCGACTTATTTTTAAGCAGATAACACACGTTATCATTGTATCAATTGAAGAAAAGCCAATAAAATGTACTTTAGACAAAAAATTAAATGAATTTAAAACATATCACCAAACATAAATTGGTTTAAAAAATGTAAATAGCGATTATTGTGGTTTTCGTGAGGAATTCGATACATACAGTTTATTTGACATGTTTAAGTGGTTTTAAAATTATAATAATTAAAAGGCTGCGAGGTAGTTTTAAAACAATGCCACAGAAAAAATCAAGTTTGAAACCACTGGCAGACAGTTCTTCCCTGTGCATTGTTTCAATGATTGATCGCACGTGACTTCTTTCGTTGCCAAATGTTTATCGTTAAAGTTCGCACGCGATGGCGCCAGTTTCCTTCTGTGCCGTTCGCTGCATCGGTCGACAGTTGAGCCGAAGACAGAAGACTACGATGGCCCAGCCAGGAGACAAGGTCGTCGCTAGGAATGAGGTAGGTTCAGAGGAAGCATTCAGGCTGGAAAACAGTCAATATTTTACTTCAGGAAAGAGATAGAGAGACTGGGAAAGAGAGAAGGAAAGGGAGAGAGAGAGAGAGAGAAAGTATGTGTGTCTGTGTGGCTGTGATTGCGTGTGAATATATGGGTATCGATGTGGCTGTGTATCTGTGTGATTATTTGTGTTTGTGTGAGTATGTGGGTGTGACTGTGTGATTATTTGTATGTGTTTGCGTGTGTGGCCCCAAATTGCTTTTTTCTGCACTTCGATTGGAAAAAAGCAAGCATACAACAGAAAACTGCTTTCCGAAGTCACTGTTAGCCAAATCCCGATCGATATTTTGACCACGGTTTGCAACCACAAGGCTTTCTTATCAAAGTGGACGCCCGTTGTTATTGAAAACGGACAGAGATTGAGAGAGACAGACAAACAGAGAGATAGAGATAGAGAGATAGAGAGAGAGAGAGACGGAAAGAAAAACGAGAGTAAGGAAAATAGAGAGACAGTGAAAGAGAAGAAAGAGACATGGAGATATTGAGAGAGATAGTGAGATAGAGAGAGACAGACAGAGTGAGAGAGAGAGAGAGAGAGAGAGAGAGAGCGACATTAAGAGGGAAATACAGTATAAGGGAAATAGAGATACAGTGCGAGAAAGAAAGAAATAAACTGGGAGGGAGAGAGAGAGAAGAGAGAGAGAATGAGATACAGAGAGAGTGAAAGATAGTAAGCAAAATAGAGAGATCAGTAAGTTTCCTCTTTCCAGATGCACCGCTACATGGTGCAGTGCCTCACAACGGCCGGTGCTTCTCAAAGCCACGCCCACCAACTTTCAGAAGTCCTCATTGAAGGAGACGTCCGTGGTCACTACAGCCATGGTCTCAACAGACTGGGTAAAGTTGTCTGTTCTTGAAAACTTAATGTCTTTTAGATATGTACTGCCGTGACTTGAAACACAACACTTGCAAAGGAGACGGCGTGCCGATTATTCTTCAGGTCTGATCTAGTCATGGAAAGTAAAAACGAAGGTTTCTAGGAACGAGCTGGGTCGGCTTGGGTCGATGGAAACAATCTGCTCGGACCTGTTGTTGGCAATTTTTGCATGGACTTGGCTATCAAGAAGGCTAAAGAAGCTGGAGTTGGATGGGTGGTTGCTAAGGGTAAGGGAAGAAAGAGAGAGAGAGAAAGAGAGAGAAAGAGAGAAACAAAGACCTGACTCCCATGAGCATCAGTTTATTGTTAACCCTGGATCTGTACTTGTTCGTATCCACTGGCGACCACAGGATCGGGCATCTTGCTCTTCTCCTTCTCCGCCTCCTCTCCATTCTCCTTCTTCTCCGATTCCTTCACCGACGACTTGGCCTCCTGCGTCTCCGCCACCTTCGTCTTTTCCTTCTCACTGGCTTCGACCGCCTTCTTCTGCGACTTCTTTTCCTCCTTCTCTGCCTTCTTCTCGGCTTCCTTGGGCTTGATGGCATCATCGCTGGGCACGGCGCCGACCTGCGGACCCGGACTGGCCTCCTTCTGAGGAGCGGGACTGGCCTCTTTCTTCGAGGCCGCCTGCTTCTTGTCATCTTTGCTGGGAGAGGGCTTGGCATTGGGGGCTTCTTCCTCCTTCTTCGATTGTTCACTGTCGATTCCCGGCTTCTGGGATCCATTCTTGGAAGAAGTGGACTTCTGGATCGATTGGTTCTTGTCCTTCTTCGAGGAGATGTCGTTTTTGAGTTTGGCTCAGTTGTAGAAGACCATGGAGAGCAGCCACATCGACAACAGAAGAGAGATCATCTTCAGACGACCGTCTGGGAATAGAAAAAACGGACGAAGTGAGGGAGAGGGAGGGAGAAAGGCAAGCGTGAGATTTCACGTTCGGTCACGTAACTTATCATTGCGCAGCGGATATGCTAAGAAGCATAGAGACGCAGAGAAAGAAAGGGAGACGGAGAGAGAGAGAGAGAGAAACAGAGAAACAGAGAGAGAAACCGTGACCTTTTAGGCTCCAACCACTTCGGAATCGCCGGTTACTACTCCCTCCGCGCCATCGAGCAGAACTGCCTAGTAAATACCGTAACCTCTCCAAAAAATTTTATTTCCTTAGGGAATGGCCTTTACCAACACATCTCCCTTCTGCTACCCAACAAGATCTGCCAAGCCAGCCCTCGGAACAAATCCTTTGGCACTCGGAGCTCCTGGAGTCGGTGGAGACAAGTTCGTCCTCGACATGGCCACCACAACCGTTGCTATTGGAAAGGTGGGTCAAACAAAGCTGAAACTCAAGATTTATTACATTTTCTTTATCTTCAAATGCTCTTCTGGAGCACAAATTGAATGGTATCTATGTGGTCGTTGGTGAAAAGGGCCGAGCACATGGCAAAGTAGTACTGCCATTTGCGGTGGAAGGTTCGGGATAGACCCAATTGACGGAGCTCCGTCTCTTTTGCAAGCCATTCTCTGAAAAGGGAATTTGTTCCAATTTAGTTAAGTTTAGGGTACCCAAACCAGACGTCTAAAGTTTTGGCATAGTGAAGACCGATGTGGTCTTTGTGGGTGAATCTGAGATCTTTGGGCAGGGAGCGGCAGATGGCTCCTGAAAGATGCAAAGATCGGGCCTGTCATAGCTGGAAAAGAGAGAGAGAGAGAGAGAGAGAGAGAGAGAGAGAGAGAGAGAAAGCAGGATGACTAACCAATAGAAGGCATGTGACCCCCAGGAAAGATGTACTTCTTTATGAAATCCGAAGAGTTACAGTAGTTTTCGTAGTAAGAGTCCGGGCAGATGATGGCCTAAAGAAAACAATTCAATTATCTCTTCTAAGATTGTTACTAGACTACAGTAATCCTACAGTTTACTGTTAATAGCCTTAGATTACAGTATGCTTTACCTGGATTGCCGCAGTTCCTCCCTTCTCCAGTCTGTCAGAGATAGTCTCAAAGTACTGCGGAATGAACTCTTTCCCCACAGCCTCGATCATCTCAACCGAGATGATCTTACTGTACTTTCCAGTGGTCAAACGGTAGTCTTCGTAACGCAGTTCTATGTTCCCCTCCAATCCAGCCTGAGCCACTTTCTCCTGTCCCCAAGCTAATTGCTCGTGAGACAGAGTGATTCCAGTCCATTTGCAACCACTCCTCTAAATAGGGTCGAAAGTATCAAAAACTCTTGAATTTTCAACCTGGACTCCTCTGATGGCAGCCGCTCCCCAGCCACATCCAATCTCTAGCACGTGATCTTCTGGCTTGAGATCCAGCCGGTCCAGCAATCGGTCAATTTTGGCCAATTGAGCATCTTTCAATCGAACCAAGTCGCAAGGGCTTTTCAGATCTGAATAAGTCAATTGGAATGATGCAAATGAAGGGTTACCCTCAAATACAGCACAGGAATAGGTCATTGAGGAATCGAGGAAGAGACGGAACATTTCGTTCCCAAGGTCATAGTGTTCTGAAATCGGCTGAGTGTGAAGACGTGAGTCTGCGAGAGTGAAGACGTGAGTCAGTGAGCTTGAAGACTTGAGTGAGTGAGCGTGAAGACGTGAGTCAGTGAGTGTGAAGACGTGAGTCAGTGAAAATGAAGACGGGAGTGAGTGAGCGTGAAAATGTGATTCAGTGAGTGTGAAAACGTGAGTAAGTGGGCGTGAAGACTTGAGTGAGTGAGCGTGAAGACGTGAGTCAGTGAATGTTAAGACGGGAGTGAGGGAGTGTGAAGATGTCAGTCAGTGAGTGTGAAGACGTGAATAGTGAGCGTGAAAACGTGAGTCAGTGAGCATGAAGACTTTAGTCAGTGAGCGTGAAGAAGTGAGTCAGTAAGTGTGAAGACGTGAGTCAGTGAGTGCGTGAGTGAATGTGAACGTGACTCTTACCCTCAATATTCTGTGCACTCTGTGTGAGAGTGTTATCCCTCAGTCGATGAGCCGCATAGTTAACAATCGCCACTAGACCTCTAACTCCCTCCAACAGATAGGACATCAGCTTCCGTCCAACTCCTCCCTTTTTCTTCTGATGGATTGGTCTCAGCATCCTACTTTGCTCTGAAACCCTTATTTTAGTCTTTTACAGTAGAGTACAGTACTTTTAGCCCGAATGAGGTAGTTCAACAGTTCAGTAGGATTGGGAGTGGCATCCCAGTAGCCGAACATGAAAGCCTCGCCCAGCCCCATCTTGGCGTCGAGGACTAATCTCCAGCACATTCGGAGAGGATCGTGGATTGTAAGGGTGACTGGGACTTGACTCCTAAAGCAAGAAAAGGGTCTTAATTAGTTAAGTTCCAAACTGTTCATTGTTGTTGTTCTCCTTGCTCCCATAGCTGAATTCCCTGCCGATGGAGGGAATGAGGACTGTGAGGGAGGGAGAAGTAGGACTTATGATGGATTTGAAGAACCTAGATTAGAGACATACTTGGGAAGGGAGAAGGTTTACCTATGAATGAAAGGGAGGCAGAAGTGGGTGACGGTAAGACGGTGCAGGGCGCTGTCCATGACGGCTGTTTCCAGCAGGTCCTCCGCCAGACTGCCTACTGCAACAACAAGATACCGGATGTGATTGGCGGCAGTTGCCGGGGGCGAAGGGGCATAATGGGAAGAGAGAGAGGAAGAGAGAGGGAAAGAGAGAGAGAGAGAGAGCGAGAAAGAAAGAGTTTTAGGGCAAGAACAACAGTGAGTAAACACTTGTTTAGTGTATTTCAAGGCAGCACACCCTCTCTTCTCGTCCTACTTTGGCGCGGAGGCTCGAGGGTTAAGCGGAGGAGAGAGGCGCTGGTCGCAAGGTGGAAAATCTGTGTCATTGCGGTTCGCGACCCAAATTGGACACGGTTTATGCACGTGGACTTTGTGCGGTAAAATGGCCGCAAGGGTCGCCCGCGGCGCAAGTGATCCCGAGAAATCGTACGATGTTGCTTCTCGGGTGCGATCAAAAGATAACATCCATCTCTGCAACGAAACCGCAATGTTGCGGATTCTTCTTCAGAAGGCAGTTACAAAACCGAAACTCAATTTGAATACAACATGATTAGATGAAATGGGTAAACCGTCGTCTCACTGAAGCGCTGACAAGGGGAAATAACCGTCTTTTTAATTCGCCTAGTTCTCGGCATCGAATTGAGATAATCAAATGAAAGCGTCCTACTAAGCGTCACCGTGGTTATTTAGCTTTAAGCTGGGGACATTGACTACTGTAGAGTGGATATGAAAAGTTCTAATCAAAGGTGAAGGTTTCATTTTGAACTTTTCAGGTTGAACTGGCATCGAGAAAGGGAAATACGATCCCTGATTCGTGGGGAGTGGCAGAAGGAGGACGTGAAACTTCGGATCCTGAGAGAGTGATGCAAGGAGGAGGTCTTCTGCCTCTGGGAGGAACTGAAATCAACGGTAAGGAAAGTGGAAGATGGAAACCATAAGGGAAATCGGGGAAATGAAGAGAGAAAGAAAGGCAGAGAGGCAGACAGAGAGAGAGAGAGAAAATAGGGCTTTAAGGCCAATTTCAGGTGGGTACAAGGGTTACGGTATGTCGTCGATGGTTGAAATCTTCTGTGGTATCCTCGGTGGAGCCCACTGGGGCCCGAATGTTCGCAAATGGATGAGTTCGACGGAAGACGCCGATTTGGTATGTTTTCTCATTCTTCATCTCTCTCTCACCCTCTCTCTTTTTCTTTCTCTATCTTTCTCTTTTTGTCCTCTTCCCCGTATTGAGAAATCACTCTCTCTATTCTCCCTCTCACACTCTCTGTCTCTCTCTCTCTCTCTCTCTCTCTTTCTCTCTCGCTCTCTTTCTTGTCTCTCCGTCTCTCCTTCTCTTTCTCTCTCTTTCTCTCTCTTCTCTCTCTATCTCTCTCTTTCTCTCCCTCCTTCTCTCTCTCTAACTACCTCATTCAGGGGCAATGTTTCATCGCCATCGACCCCGAGGCCTTCGCCCCCGGTTTCCCTGAACGAATGCAGGACTTCATGGACACGATGCGCGGACTTCCCCAGGTCAGTCCATTCATTAGAAAAAACAGGAACCAATTCATCAATAATGTCATGAGCCCTTTTGTTTTACCCATTTCCTTACCTGCAAGACAAACGGAAGTAAAATTAACTAAAAGTGCAGAAATCGGCAAATGCTATGAAGTAGTTTAGGTATCTTAAATTAGACTGGTATCTATTTTGTAAGGGAAAATGATTAATTTCCCTCTTTACACTGCAAGTTTCTCAATTTCCCTGAAAACGGATACAAACTCGAAATTGATTTCGTTTTTCTGACGCTATTGGAGCCCTGCGAAATCGTAGCTGCAGCGTCAGCAAAGAGTGCACCAGTGTGCCCGCTGGTGAAATAAACAAAAGATCAAATTCTGCAGAAAATAGCTCTAAAAACAACAAAATGAAATGATTGAAAGATCAACGGTACTATACATAATTTGTTTACTTCGCGATATTTTGCCACATCACTCCACTGTTTAATTGTGGTGGTTTTACATAGTGAGATTTTCCATATCACAGTTTCTTCTACATTCGATACTCAGGCACCGCTAAGAGCCCCATCGGCTGATGTAGATTTTCCCATCACTCCACTGTTTAAATTTTTATCCCTGCACAAGCAAAGTGCAGTGTGCCTGCAGGTGAAATAAACAAAAGATCAAATTCTGCAGAAAATAGCTTTCAAAGCACTGAAATGTAAGAATAGAAAATTTGTGTGATGTAACAAAATCGCATAATTTGCATTTTATGCTTCAGCCACATTACTCCAATTTTTCCAAACGGTTTTTTTAATTTCACCACCTCAAGGTCGATGTATACCCCTCGCCCATCGAGCTTGTCAATTGAAAATGGGCATGGTTATGCTAATGTACTCTGCGTCTCCTCATTGTGCGCGCTCTCTTGCTAGTTAGATGTGCAGGTTAGTTTAATCTCATTCCAAGCTCGATGGGCGAGGAGTATATACAACACTCAAAAAACTCTAACACCCAAATCAGTCGATACCGTTTTTGCCACATCACTCCACTGTTTTCAGCAAGTACTTTTTTACACCGCCTTAACGTTGATATATTCGATACTCATAAAACTTAAACATCCGAAAAAGTAGATACCGTTTTCACTTCACTGTTTCGTTTTAGGCACTTACTATTTCAATCACAACCATGAAAAATCAGATTTTGCCGCATCATTCCACTGTTGAATTTTAGTAGATTCCGTTTTTGACCACATCACTCCACTGTTTGGGTACTTACTATTTCAATCGTTTATCCTTGGCATATCCGATCACGGCTAAGGAAACATCAAAATCAGTCGATGTAGGTTTTTGCCGCACCATTCCACTGTTTCGTTTTCATTTATGGCCGCCTGTCTCCCCTTCTTAGACAGGCAGCTGTTTTTCCCTCGGTCTCTTTGGTCTCATTTCTGCTTACTGTTTCCAGCCGAGGATTGTTTACGTACCGTTGCCGTAGGAACAACGGATGCCTGCCGTCTGCGATCGACGTCTCGCGTGACGTGGCCTCCTCGGCGTGTTGTCGTGAGCAGGCAGGCAAATCAAAGCTCCCAAGAGCGAAAATAATGAGTAATCTTCTGAATACGAGGAGGATACTCCAAGTGATGCGGAAGAATTACTAATCGGAGGAGTAATACTTCCCAGAAAGGAAGAGGAAATATGAGTATCGAACACGTAAATCTTAAACAGCTGAAATGCCCACATTATGATAATGGAGTGATGTGGCAAAAATCTGCATCTACTGATTGCGCTGTTAGTTTTGACTGATCCCAATAAAACAGTGGAGTGATGTGGCAACAACTACATCGAATGATTTGATTGTTAGTTTTGACTGACCACATTGAAACAGTGGAGTGATGTGGCAAAATCCTAAGATTCAAAATAGGCAATGTTCATTCTCTTTTTATGTTCTCCTTCCCTCAAAACCCTTATTCTGCACCTTCCCACCGTTCCCTGCCCTCTTATCTCTCTTTTACGACAACTGCTATCAGCGCTATCAAGGGAACACCCACAGTGTTGCGGAAAGTCCTCCGTTCCTTATCAGACTACACAAAATGAAAAAGAACAATCAATTCATCGGAGACCTTTAAGTCGGACCGATTTAGATGAGATTTTCCGAAGACGGAAGTTCTCCGTCACGTGTTTTCGGCTAAACTTGGCTGGTCACGAGACCCAGACATATTACACACGGTTGTATAAGTGGTGAAACAGTGGAGTTATGTAGCAAAACTTTGAAAAGGATCAAATTTTTAAAGTTCAATCTTAAATCATGGCAATTTCTAGTTCTAATTAATTCCATTTTCAGGCGACCCCCGGTGTTTCTGTGGAAGTAGCGGGAGACATGGAGAAGAGGCACGAGGAGTTGGTGGAGCGTCTCGGAGGAATCCCCTACCACCCGAACCAAATCGCCTTTGCGGTGCGTTCCGCGGGGACAAAGAGACTCGCTGACCCCTCGGCTGTCAGGAACCAGCCCCCGTCGGGGATTCTCCTTCCGCCGGACGCACTCCTGACAGCCGGGTGGCTCCAGCAACAAAAGCTATTATCGGCTATAATCGATAATCCTAGTTTTCCTATTTTGGGCCTTGTTAAATGATGCCAAACGCGAAACTGCGTGCAAAAAAGTATATATTTACGCTTACACAAACGCGAAATTGCGTACAAAAATATTTGTTTACGCTGACGTACGCAATACTGCGTCAGGGTTACAATTGCGAACCACTGGGGAACGACTACGATTATATATAATTCACATTAGTTACTTCAGAAGTATTTACAAAGAAACCAAAAATTTTGCTCAAGGGTGAATCCGAACCCTCGATGTTTTTCTGATAAGTGGGCCAGCGCGGCCCGATTTTTGCATGAATGATCCAATAAATAAGAGTAGAGATCATAAATTAACCGAAACGAGAGAAAATCAGATTCAAAACATGGCGCAGGTGGGAAAATCACCTGGCAACTAAATAATTCATTTTTGCAAACATTCTGATTGACGGAGGAAATAGATTTTCCACCTGTCCTGCAATTTCGAAAGCCAAAGTTATATAATCGATTGTTTTGCTTTAAAATCTTGCTTTAAAATCAATCGATATACTTTTTTCTCACCCAGTAATCTATTTTATCACCTCCTCTTTTCTGGATGTGCCCTGGAAACCCAGGAAACGAGAGTTGTTTTCGCGTCTAGACGATGTGTAATCCGGATGTGTTGCAGGATAACCTGGCGACGGAACTGGGCGTGGAGAAGGTGGCCATCCTCAGCGAACACTAGGAGCGTAGATCTTCAGATCTTCAGGAGGAATTTATAAAATAAACAATAATGATGTAAATGTCTTTGTTATTTTCCTGGTGACGTCTGTCTCTTGAAAAACACTTTATGTAATCTCACCTCGTCGAAGCTGGCACATTAAAGGACTGAAAGTTTTTTTCGAACACGAAAAAAAAGAAAGTCCTTAGCCATTTTCTTTGGGTTTTACCACGGCGACGTTTAGTTTTCAATAAAAACGCCTAAAATCCATTTAATTTTAGATGGTTACACTCTCAAATTTGAAAAAGGGTCCCCTCCTATGCTAAACAACGTAGAGCCCATTAAACGTCGGGCTTAATTTTGAGGAAAATTCAAAGACAGCTTTCACTTTACAATTTAATTTTTTAATATTTTAAATAATGAAACATAAAAAAATAAAGTACCTGATTATAAATAGTTTTAATATTTTAAAAAAATCAAATTCGATTTCCAATGAGGGAAAATCAAGGAAACTCAGCTGCTAAACACCGGACAGCGTGCTAAACGTCGGGCACGCATTGGACGTCGTAAAAATTATAAACAAATACATAGTTCTTTTAGGTGTATTCAATTTTAATTTTAATTTATTTAATTTTAATTTGTATCCAATTAATATTTTAATTAATTTTAATGACTAGATTTTAATTTTTTTACGCTCTTTCTAGAAGCGTAAGTTATGAGTAAGCAAATTGGCGTCAGCTCCAAGGCCTGTGTTATGGAACCTCCGTAGTACGCAATTTCCTGCCAGCCCCAAATGATTAGAATCTAGTGTAAAATATATTTATATCTCTGAGCAGACGGCAAGTGTCGCCGGTGGGTAATTCAATCGACAATCAATTGTATGAAAGAATAAGAGAAGAATGTACAGAGAGAAGGGCCTGCACTCACAATTAGGGTAGGAATAAATACAGAGAGAATACGAAGGATTAGAGGGAATACCAGTTAAGCGCATGGGAGAGAGTTAGAACAAAAGGAAATAACCGGGAATAACCGTAGACTGAACCAACCAGGGAACGCTTAAGTTATAATGAGAGAGATAGGGCTAAATCACAGATCTAAAGGCTAGGGCTCAGTCCTGCTGGGGAAGGACGGCCGGCGCTATCGCCACGAAGAGGTAGCAGAAGTCCTCGGACTCTTTGTTCTTCAGTTTGGAGAGCAGCTGGGGGGAGCACTCGGCCAGGTAGGCGTCCGTGAACTCGTTCGGAGGGAACACGTAGAGCAGAGAGGCGGGGGTGGTTTCCTGGAAATGGCAGGGTTAGGGAAGGATTTCTCTCTATCTATCTTGCTCTCTCTCACACCTATATCTCAATGTCTGTCTTCTGTCTATCTCTCTCCTGGCCGCCTGGCCTGCTTTTTCCAATTAAAGGCCGCTTTTTAGCAACCCAAGGCCGCTTGGAATGCATTTTTGGTTATAAAAAGCTGCTTTTTAGCAACCAAAAGCCATTTGACCCGCTTTCGGCAACAAAAAGCCGCTTTTGGTAAACAAAGGCCGCTTGACCTGTTTTTGGCAATTGAAGGCCGCATTTTGGCAGCCATAGGCCGCTTGACCTAGTTTTCGGCAAATAAAAATCGTTTTATGGCAACCATAGGCCGCTGACCTGATTTTTCCATTAAAAGACCGCTTTTTGGTAATAAAAGGCCGCGTGGTCTGTTTTTGGCAATGAAAGGCCGCTTTTTTGCAACCTTAGGCCGCTTTTTGGGAACACATAGACCCCTTGGTCTTTTTGCGTGCCTATTAGTGAAAAACAACCCTTCGCGGGCAACTATGTCGTAAACAAGGGGATTTCCCACTTCTGGGAATACGACAACTAATACCCCTCTCTCTCTCTCTCTCTCTCTCTCTCTCTCTCTCTCTATCTCTCTCTTTCTTTCTCTAATTATCTCTATCCAACTAACCGTAGCATCGACGCTGACAATGCCAGCACATCCCTTCCTGACAAAGTAGTCGGAGAATGCCTGTTTCAGAAGCATCGAGTGCTGTTTCATCTCCTCCTTGCTGTTCCCAATCGGCACGCACAGACACGTCGATCCACTCGTCTGCAGCCTCAGCAAAAGAGCTGAAATCCCCTCATTAATTATCATATTGCCTTACAAAAACTTACAATAGAGGGCCTGTCCTTCTGCTCTCATTCGCTGGAGGATGCGGAGGGAGGGCTCTCCACCGGACTTTGTCCTCATTCCGGCCGCCAGGGGTCCCAGAGCGCCGGTGACGTAGTCCTTCTCCCCGCACATCATGTGCATCTGCACGGCCACTTCGGTGGAGTTCTTGATGACGATCTTGCCTCTCCAGATAGAGGGCATCCTCTGAAAAGAATTGGATTAGAATTTTAAATTCTTTTAGACTCTTTCTCTTTGAAGAGGAAGTTTTTGTCCTCTTTTTGCTCCCCTTGCTCTTGCTCTAACCTAATTTCCCTGTTTTCTTCCCCGGCGGGCGTGTCTCCCCCAGTCGGGCATCGATTGATGGCGCACTCCGCCTGCACCCGAGACCAAGCGACAACAACCGGGGGCTGCAGCCAGCATCAACACAGAGACCTTTTGCGTTCACTGCGTCCCACAGGAGCATCGCGTTCCAAAGAAACCGAAACAGATAAACCGGGACAGCGCGCGGGGAGATCGCGCGGCGCACGACAGCCCAGTTCCTCTGCGCCGCACAGGACAAGCAAAGGGCAACTGTTTGGAACTGATGTTGTGGACGGAGAACCTTTGAACTGGATTCAAACCGGAACTAGAGGAGAAGAATTACAGAAAATGATGTTTAAATTGCACTATTCGAATTAGCCTTAGGAGGAAATGGATTAAAACGCCAATAAACAGTACTTTTTGGGGCGCTATATGCTAATGAAGGATACTAAATTAAAAAGAGACTGAATAGTGTAAAAAATCGGTTTAAAATCTACGGTTCGAAACCGTCTCTTGAGAGGCTCTATTTGGCAAAAAAGGTCATTTTCTGGTGCTATATGCAAATTTCGAAACCGTGACTTTGGCTAGTTATGCTCTATCAAAAGAAGGCCAACCAGTCGTTGCACATTTGCAAAAGTTAATTACTTTGTTTGCTCGATTGCAGCGCACAATTCATGTACTTTAATTAAGGACATGAGATCATTAATTTTAACAATTTTCTTATTAAAATGACCCAAAAACCAATAAAATTCTATTTAAAATTGAAATGTGGTTTCAAATTAATTATCTAAGTAAAACCGAAACTTGCACAAAAAGGAATGAACCGTTTAATTTTAATCGATAAAAGTAAAAATCAATAAAAACTTTTTTAAGGAATTAAAGGGAAGTATTAAGGGCTTAAGGCCTAGAATCTTTAGTTTTAAAGACAGACCTCCATCTGGTCGCCGAGAGACAATGGCTCCTGATCGCCCTGTCTCCTGAGCATAGACTGCGCCACAAGACGAATCCTCTCCAGCATTTCAGAAGACAACGGGGCTAGTTCAGGCTCCGGCGCAGGCGAATTCCCAGCAGGCGAGATGGAAGTAGCCCAATCCACGGAATCCACGCTTCCGTGATGAGACACCTGCCCTGGCTCGCTTCGAACTTTTCGGAAGGCGGATACAGCCGACGCGATGTCGGAGCTCTCGGACCAGTTGAAGTCCAAGATGTCGCGAAGAGAGAGCTCCTTCGGGGGAGAGTCGACCTCCGACAGCTCTTTCACGTCGTCATCGGTGGTGACGGAGGATTGGGAGGCGAGGGGAGAGTCGTCCTTCGGTTCGTCGCTCTCCTCTCCCAGTTCCTCTCGAAGCACCGTATCCAGGCAGTCATCAAAGTCCTCCTTCGACATGGGCACGCGGCCAGTGTCATCCAGTGGCATCAACTTGCATCGGATCTCTTCAGCTGGGTCCAGGGGGAGGGATCTCTTGCGAGGAGTTGGCTCAGAATTCCTCTTCAGAGACATGTGCAAAGAGGCCAGTTGCGGATTCGCCTGGTTCGCTCCTTGCCTCGCCATGGCTGCGTACTGCTGGAGGAGAAGGGTCGACTGAAGGGTTGAGAGTGGATTGGCCCCAGAGCTTCCGGCTTCTTCCTGGTTGGCAGGTAGGAGGGATCCCATATTCAGCATCAATTTAGCAGCCGATGCTAGGAGGGGATTGTTCTGGTTCATGTTCAGAAGGCTCTGCATGGCGATGGCTGAAGCCAGGTTGAAGATCATCGACTGATCGGCATTCGGCTGCATATTGAGGACGGCCTGCAGCTGAGAGAGGGCGTTCTCAGTGACTTCTGGAGGATTCATGGCTCTTCAGAAGGTGTTGAATAGTTTAATATAGTTGCCTAATTTGTACAGATTCCCAGAAGAGGGAGATGAGGTAGTAGGGCGTGGGAGGTAGAAAAGGCTAGAGGTAGTTGGGTTGAGGTAGAATTAAGAGAGAGAGACTAGTGCCTCATATCTCTCGCGGATCGCGGCAGCTGCTGCTGCAGAGTATGGACAGCGTTCCCCACGTCCAACAAATAATGCGTGTGTGTGCGGGCGTCAGGCAGCCAGAGTCTGCATCCCTCTCACCGCGAAAAAGACAAAAAGTGCCTGTCGGGTCCGGAGAGACCAGAACGCCCATCGCGAAAACAGTGCACGAGAAGAGGAGGGCGCCCGACAGCACTAGAGCGAGGGGAGAGAGTGGGGAACGAGGAGAGAGCGCCGAGAGAAAGACGAGGCTGGTACTTACTATGCCCTGAAAGAACGCGGCCAAGGCGAGGCGGACGCGCCGCGGCCGCAGAGAGACCACACCTAGAGGGGAGAGGCCAGAGGGAGCTGTTGTGAGAACGCCGTTCCCCGTGCCAGCCGGCACCCCCGGTTGCATTCTCCCGCAACAAACAGTAAACAACTCTTTCAAACTAGCGCCGGCGCTGACCTTTAGGAACGGCGTTTTCGACGAGGGATCCTCCGCTTCTTCATCCTTCAGATACGACGGGGCTCTATCCAGGGCAGCATCGGGAGATGGCTCGGGAGCAGCGGGTTGTTGTTGTGGAGGAACAGATGCCTGAAAACAAGGAATTCATTTCAACGCTGTTTGTGTGGTTTTAAAGATCAGACTGTACCCTGCCCCTCGCTCTGAATCAAATAACAACAACAAGTGGTGCTTAGTGTAATGCTTCCGATACTGTACTCCAACGCTTGCGCTTTCAATCGCAAACTTCCGGGAGTACTATACAAAGTGAAATCGATCCCCGAAAGTTTCCAACACTTTTTTTAACAACTACGGTTCTAAACCTTCTTGGGAAGTGCTATTTAGCTTGAAATTTGGTAAAAAGCTCGTTTTCGGGTGCAACATGCAAATTTCAGCTAAGGTTAATCGTGCCAAACCGTAACTTTGGCTATATATAAAGAGCACACAATTCGAGGTAAAATCAATAGAAGGCTGAAGTTCGATTCCAATCGTTGCACTTTTGCAAAAGTTAATTATTTTAATTGGTCCATTGTAGCGCACTATTCATGATGTTTAATTAAATAAATGACAGATTAATTGACTCGAAAAGAACAATAAAACTAATGAAATCAATAGAAGGCTAAAGTTTCTCTTTTCTGGACTGCTACCAGTCAGACTACCGGTCAAACGACCAGGGTTCGATCCCGCCCGGTCCATATGACTTTAAAGTCTCTATATTGGTCCTTTCCCATTCCCTATCTTACCGTATAGTGTGCATCTTCGTTTGTTTGCAAGCGCCTCTATTTACACTCGAGTGGGGGAATCGCACTGATAAAGGGCAGTCTCTCCTACGGCACGTACTTTGCCTTTTCGTTTCAATAAACAGGGCGAATAGGGGACATCGATTCTGTTTGATTCAAGGTTCTTAAAAGAAAAACCGGGTTCTTAAATCAAGCGTCAGGCTATTCAATTAATTTAAATTTAGTATTAAACATCACAAAAAAGTATTTTTCAAACAGTCTAAAATATCATAGATGTTTCTAGCTACCTCGTTAGTCAATTAAAGTTAGTCAAAATAGAAGTGCACCGATCGGGATCGAGCCTTGGTCGTTTGGCTGGCAATTTATGGGACCACCCCCGTGAACCCTAGCTAATTCCAATGAGAACCCAGTGAATTCCGAGTATAGCCAAGCCAACTGCAATTATTCAGGTCCAAATTGGGAAGATAATTTCAGCGTGCAAAATGCGGAAACTGGATTACGGTACACAAGGGAAGTTTAACAAAATCTAAGCTAATTTGAAACTAGCACCCCCATTTGCATATAGGACCCTAAAAAGTACTTTCTAGTGCCATTTTTAGGCGAATACTACCTTCATTTGCATATAGCACTCTAAAAGTAATCTGCTGCACCACTTTAAGCCCAAATGCACATAGTTTTAGATGATATTTAGGAAGTTTGCTAAAAAAAAAAGCTCGATGCTTAAAAACGATCATTTTATTTTCGTACGTGGCAGATCTGCCGCAGATAGATGTACATAATTTCCTGTCAGATAGCAAGTCAAATGCCCTAAATGTGATCTAATCAAACCTGCTGTATGTTCTGAATCTCCTGCAGGTACTGTTTCCTCATGTTCTCGAGATAGACCACTGAAAATACCGCTTTAAGCCAATTTCAGAGGAAAACGAACCCTGTGAATGGTAGTTTTCTCCCTGAACGAATCGCACTCCATCGACCTGTGCCGCCTGCATCTGCCTCAGCTGTCCATCGATGAGGTTGATCTGCTCCTGGCAGCGTCTGACCTGCACCACTCGGGGAGAGGCCACCGGAGACGGCAGTGGTTGTTGATGTGGCGGAGGGGCTGTGGCTCGAGGCGAACGCCCTGCTGGAGAGGCTGCGGGGACAGCGGGAGAGGCGAGAGGGGATGCAGCCACCGGGGCCGATTGAGGTGTGGCCGGCAGACGAGGCGAAGTGAGGGAATCGGCGGAGCCATTGAAGGAAGATGAAGGGAGAGGGGTTGCTGTGGCCACAGGCAGTGGATCCACACAGATTGACAACTCTCTCGAGAGAGGAGATGGCTCCAGAAGAGGCTCCTCCTTCGGCGGTTCTTTCAGAGGCTCCTGATGGTAGAAGGCCTCCTGAGGCTCTGGTTTCTCCTCCTCCACCTCCTCTTTGACCTCTCCCTCCTCCAGAAGTGGCTCGTCCGGTATCTTCGGTTCCTCCTCCGCTTCCTCTTCCACCGGCATCGGCTCCTCCACGAACGATTCGGCCATTATTTGATCCTGAATGGAAGTCTTATTTTGGGGTAGACAAAGTTCAAAGTTTTGAGATTCCCACGGGTCGGGTCTAGGAAGACCCGAACCGAAACAAAAAGTGCTCACTTTCTACTCTTATATTCAAATTTGCAGACTAGAGCCAGCCCTGGAAGGCCTCCAAGAGGAATGGAGCCAACACCAGAAATTGGAATGTTGAGAACAAATTATTCGTTTTTAATCAATTTTCGATTGATATAAGAATTTTGCGACTCATTTTTGGACAAAAATGATAAAAACACACTCCCAGAACTGTTTTTAAGGAACTCGAAAATCACCCGTAAAATGGAAGTTCAAAAATGAAAATTCATTTTCTGTGGTTTAAAACTAGAAACTTCAATTTTTTCCAATTTTCAGCCAAAGTCTCCAATTTTCCAAATTTTCCAAATCGCTGTGAAAATTCTAAACTATTTTTATTTCATTAAATAATGATTAAAATCTTCGAAAACTGCAGAAATATGCCTTTTTTTTTTTAGTTAAAAACAGACATTCCGTTAATCTTATTTTGACTTTTACTCGTAAAATGAAACTTTTCCAAGAAACAATGCAATTTTTGGTGTTAAAACCGAAAACAATTTTCAAAATAAATTTTCAAATTTTCCAGCTTTTCGCAAAAGAATCCAGGCCTCGAAACTAGGCGGCCGACCCGTTTTTAACCTAGAATTTTGAACTTTTCACTGAAGTAGTCAGGCGTGGGTCCAAGCTCTACAGGGCCGCATTCAAATTTGCCCCCTTGTCTTGAAAACCCCGTTTTCGTCATTTTCGCCTTTCACGGCGACAGTCTCACCTCCGAAATCTCAACGGGAATGGGATCGATGAGCACAGCCTCGTCGTTGTGGATAAAGTCGTGCGACGGGTACTGTGGCTCCGTGTCCTCCTCACAATCGTCGAAGATCGACTGCACCGCATTCTCCGTCTCCTGAAACCATCAATTAAAAAGGCTCTGGGACAAAAGTCTCTCTACGACAGAAACATGCACACGGCAAAAGCATACTTGGTCCTCGGCGATCGAGAGAGCCGCCTTCTCGCACTCCTCATCCAGGGCCAGCTGGTGTTCCTGCAGCTGAGGCTGTGGATCCTCCACCACCTCTGGCTCTGGCGGTGGTGGCTCCAGAATGGGCTGAGGGGGAGGCGCTGGACAGACGTCCATGTGCTCTTCTTCCTCCACCACCTCCTCCTCATCTTCCACCAGCTCTCCCTCCTCCATGTCCTCCTCCTCTTCATCTGGCCTCTTCTCCTCCTCCTCCTGTGGTGGCGGGGAGAGACATTGAGGCGCGGGCGCTTCAGAATCGCTGCCCTCACTGCTGCTGCTCGAGTCGCGACTGTGCGGGTAGCAATGGGCGGCCGAGTCGTCAGAGTCCACTTCCGAGGCACGCTAAACCACAACACGACGTGATGACAACACCAGAGATGCACAAAAGAGACCGGGAATGGGGAACCTACCTCGATGATGGATTGGGAGACGGGAGGGAGAGGGGCCGCCGGCTCGAACACCTTCATGGCGGCTTTGGTGACGAGCCGCGGCCGCTCGTGGTGGTTTTCCTTCGGCACGACAACGGGCGGTGGGGGAACGGGCTCCGAGATCTGGAAATTGGGAAAATTAGATAGTTTTTCGAGTTGACAAGACTTAGGGACTCTGAGTTTCTACAGTATTCAAATTTGCTAAACACTTATATTCAAATTTGCAGACTAGAGCCGGTCCTGGAAGGCCTTCCACTCCAAGAGGATTGGGCAAACAGCAAAAATTGGAATTTTGAGAACAAATTATTCGTTTTTTAATAAATTTTCGATTAATTAATGAGAATTTTGCGACTCATTTTTGAAAGATAAAACAGACATCGAGAAATGTCTGGAGGTTGCGATTGGGCTTAAATGACACTAAAAAGTACTTAGGGGTGCAATATGCAAATGTGGGGGGTGCAAATTTCAAATGAAATCAAAGAAAAATTGGACTTTTAAAACTCGAATTTTCAAATTTTCCAACTTCCCGCCAAAGGATTTAGGGTCTGAAGTGCAAAGTCCTCCTCACCGGTGCAGTGAAGATGGAACAAGCGGGGACCTGTGCCTCCTCCACAACCACTTCCTCCTGCTTCTTCGGCTCGTCCCTCAACTCCTGCAACTTGGCCAGGACAGCCTCGGCGTCCGACGACATCTCCGATCCCATCGACCCTCTCTTCGACCGCTTAGCCACCGCTTCGTCTGCAATTCGCTAATTAGTGCATTCCCTCTGCCTGCCTACCTCCAGTACTTGAGAGGTGTCTCTTCCGGTGCTTGGGCGACTTGTCCCTCTTCTCCTTCTTCGCCTTCTTCTCCACATTGTCCGAGCCGAAGAGGTCGTGGAAGTCGATTTTCTGCTTTTTCGGGTGGTCGCTCTCGTCGGAAGTGCTCTGAAAAGGGGATTAGAAACGTCTTAGTATTCCAATTACCAGAAGTTTCTTCTTCGCCACCTGTTCGTCCTCCGAACTATCGGCCCTGAAGATGTCCGAATCGGCGAAGGCGTTCTTCTTCGCCAGTTTCTCCTTCTTCTTCGCCTTCTTGTGCTTCCGATGCTCGTGTTCGGATTCAGAATCACTGCTGCCTCGGTCCTCCTTACTCGCCTCCTTGATCGGCTTCAGCTTCTTCCGTTTGATCTATAATCCGAATTTTAGGGGCTAAGAAGGGGAAATAACCTTATGCACGGGCTCCTCCTCCTCCCTGCCGCTTTCCGCACTCTCCGTTTTCCTCAGCGGCTCGTTGTCGTCACTGGAGTTGTCGTCGGAACCGCGCTGTTGGGAACTTTCATCTTCGTCCGAGGAGTCTAATAGCACTCGGCCTCTTATCTGAAAAAGAGATGGTTAGGAGGAAGTCTCTCTCTTTCTTTCTTTCTTTCTCAATATTCTAATTATGTCTCTCTCTATACCTGTTTTTTAATGAAAAGTCGTTTTTGGAAACTTTAGGCCACCTGGCATACTTTTTTCAATGAAAAACCATTTTTTTTTGGCAATTAAAGACCGCTTCTTGCAATTCAAGACCGATTTTGGCAACCTTAGGCCACTCGACCTGCTTTTTTTCGAAATAAATGCCGCTTTTTGGCAACCAAAGACCGCTTGACCTGCTTTTAACAATTAAAAGCCGCTTTTTGGCTACCAAAGGCCACTTTGTTTTGCAACCATAGGCCGCTTGACCATCTTTTGAAAATAAAAGCCGATTTTAGTCAATTAAAAACCGATTTTGCTAACCAAAGGCCGATTTTTGCTACGCCGCTTGACCTACTTTTTGACAATTGAAGCCGCTTTTTGGCACCAAAAGGCCGCTTGAACTGTTTTTTTAACAAAATAAAAAAAGCCGCATTTTGGCAACAAAATGCAGCTTGGACCGCTTTTTTGGCAATTACAAGCCGATTTTGTCGATTAAAACCGTTTTTTGGCAATCAAAACCCGCTTGAACGATTATCTATCTGGTTCATTCTCCATTTTCCTGACTCTCTCCCTAACCTTCTTATTCTTCTCCCTCAACGCCTGCAGAGCGCTCTTCTTCGCCTCGTCCTTGGTGGCCGCCGAACTCCTCCTCTTCACCCGGTCGTACATCGACTGCCCAGCCAGCGCCATGGCCAACTGATGGTCCGACTGATACTGCTGCCGCATGAAGCTCTTCTGGTAGCCCTCCTCCTCGCTCTCCTCACTATTCTCCTCCTCCTCGCTGCTCTGCTTGTGGTGTTTCTTCTTCTTCTTCTTCGCCTTCTTCTCCTCCTTCTCCCTCTTCTCCTTCTTGTGCTTCTTCCTCTCCTTCTCCTCTCCCCCTCCTCCCTCCTTCGACCGTTTCCTCTCCAACTTCTCCCTCTTCTCCTTTTTCCTCTTCAGCTTCTCCTTCTGCGCCCTTTCCATCTCCTTCCTCTTCGCCCGTTCCTCCTTCGTCTCCAGCGTCCCGTCCTCCTTCCTCCGCTGCTTGTGCTCCTTCTTGTGCTTCTCCTTCTCCTGCTGTTTCTCCACCTGCTGTGGCTGTTGTTGCGGCTTCTTCTCGATCTTGAATGACTTCATAGAAGACATGGGACTGGGAGCAGGGGCCTGTCCAGTAAAAAGGTGCTGCAGCAGTTCGCTCGTGTCTTTATTGGCCATGTTGGCTGATTTCTTAGAATCCGACATGGATTGAGACCTCGCGACGAGAGAAGCAGGCTGGGCGGGAGGGGATCGGAGGGCAGACATGGAGTCATGTCTCTGATTCACGGGCGGAGGAGGCCTGTCGTACGGTGGCCTTTCCTGTGGCTTAGGCATTGCGGACATCGAAGGATGACGAGATGATGGCTGCACGGGACGAGGGGCCGAATGCAGCGGTTCCTTGCCTGAAAAGAGAAAAATTACTTATTTTTTACATTTTTTTTATAACATTTTTTGTCTTTTTAAAGCACAAATACAATTTTCTAATTTTTCACAGCAAAAATTTGCACTTTCCATGGGAACTTCCATTTTCTTAGATGATTTTTCAGTTAGAGCCATACTAAAATGAGTTTTACTTTGTTCTAAATCTATTTTACTATTTTCGCTTAAAAATCAGTCGCAATATTCTTAAAACAATCGAGAGATAGATGAAAATTGGAATAACTAGGACTCAACATTCAAATTTTTGTTTTTAAGACATTCCTCCTGGGCCGGCTGGAACTAAGCCTATCTGACAGCTGGGTGGCCGTACGGTGCGTAGCCAGCTGGCTTTTAGCTCCAAAAAGGGCCAGCTTGGGTATTTTTCACCGCAAAATGCAAATTTCTAAAAGATAAAACTGCGTTCCACTCACCCTTGGAAAAGTCGTGGATGGGTGTCCTATTCGCCGTGACCGACGGCGACGGGGCAGACGAAGGGACTCCGTACTTGGAGGAGGAAGTGCTTCCAGGCGTCATCGGGGGACTCTTCAGCCCAACATCCGTCCTGATCTAAAAACCACTTGTGAATTATCTGGTTTCCATTAAAAAAAACTCCCTTAATTTGCATATAGCACCAAAAAAGGTAATTTTGGTGTCTTTTTAAGGTTATTAATTGCATTTTGGCGCCGTTAAACGTACCGGAGGCAGTTGTGGAGGCGGTGGCGGGGCCGATAGAATCGGCGACGGTTGTTGATATTCCTGGTTGAAGTTGGGCGGAGGAATGTGCGTATTCGGAGGGAAAGGCACTGACGACGCTGGACCCAGATTAGGGGTGAAGGGCGCGCGACTGTTCGCCGGCAGGGCGGAGGCCGTTTTCCGTACATTCTGGAAATTGCAGGTAAAGCAGAGAAAAAGAGGAATGTATACATCAACCCGCGGGGAGAAGTCGCAGCTTTTCGCAGAATTCGGAGTTCCTGGGTAGTTGGAGCCAGTCGGAGGGATCTGGATGTGCAGGTTCTGGCGAGGGGCTGGGGAGGCCGAGGGAGGCTGAAAACGAGGGAATTAGGATACTGGAGGCGAAAATGATGTGAAATCACTGTTTGACACGATCCGATCTCATTTGAAAATAGCACCCCAAATTTGCATATAGCACCCCCAAAAAGTGCTTTTTAGTGTCATTTTAGGCACAATAGCACCTCCCACGACGGTTTCGAACCGTACTTGTCAAACATTGTGTGAAATTGAAAAATGAATACTTTAGCGGAAAATTGAAAATTTTAAAAGTTCTAGTTTTAACAGAAAACAATTTTTTTTGGAAATTGCGAATTTTATGGGATTACTTGGCAATAGGGTTTCCATAAAGTCTAAAATAAATTTTAAGGAAAAATAGTTATTTTTAGTTAAAATCTTCTACAGTATTCAAAGTTTGGTTTCGGTAAAGTAGCTTTATAAATAATTGAAAATTAGAATAAAATTTACAAGACCAGGGGTTGTAAATTTAAGGGCTGGCCCTGATTTAGGCGGTAAAATCAAAAATTTAATTTTTTTTAAAATAGTTTTTTAAATATAAAAAAGGTGAATTTTCTTGGAAATTTTCAAGGGTGATATTTGCAATTCGAGCCGTGCTGTGTAAAAGTCTTTTAAAAAAAAAAAAGAAAACAAGGTTTTCCGAATCCTAAAAATCGAGATTTACACAGTGCGATGTTATTTTTTCAATTTTTGCTGAACAATCAGTCGCAAAATTCATAAAATATTAAGAAATAACATAAAACTAGAGACAACTGTTCTCAAAATTCAGATTTTTTAAAAATTAGCATGCAGCCGACAAAAAAACTTACAATTGCAAAATTCCCACTGCCTCCGGCACTACCGCCTCCTCCTTGACTGCCTCCTCCTCCGCTGCCTCCTCCTCCACTGCCACCGCCGCCACTTGCACTGCCACCGGAGAGAGTCAGAACCTTCCCCTTGCTTTGGTTGTCCTTGAGCTTCAGCATTCGCTCCTCAAATACGCTCTTTTTCTAATGGCAGAAATAATGCCGTTCTTCTGAATTTTGCCCGCTCCCGCCCCTTTCAAAACAGAAAGAAAAAGTTTTTTTTAAAGAAAACTCACTGCAAAACCGGGCCTTTGAGGTGTGCCAGGGTAATACATGTCTTTTCCCGTCGGCATCCAACTCGACTGCTGAAAACGAGAAAATTAATTTAATAATGGGGTCAAATTGTAATTTTTTTTAAATTTTTAAGCATTAAATTTTAAATAAAATTTTTATACAACTGCATCAATAATTAGCATAAAGCACCAGGAAATATAACTGTCAGCTGGTGCTTAAAGGACTGTGCACTTTGTCAGACCCCCATGAAATAGTGCATTTAAAGTGGAGAGCCCAGACAACAGCAGAGCCCGACGAGAGAGTGTACTGAAAGGGAGGGCGCAGACAGGCACAGTGCAGCCAGCCGGCTGGCAACAAAAAGTCTTTTTTGCCTATTTTGGGGTACATCTCCTTTTTTAAGAAGTTTTTAACTTCATTTTACTCAGTGTTTTGTTTATTTACAAGAAATTTGTTGATGTTTGCATCAAACGGAATAATTTGCTGTTTTAATTACCGAAAAACTCCAATTCGAACTACCCTTAACAATTTTTGTTGTTTTTCCTGGCGTATTAGTGGCCTATGGTTACCAAAAGCGGCTTAAAATTTCCAAAAAACAGGTCAAGCAGCCTGCGATTTCCAAAAAGCGGCTGATTCGACCACTAGCTATCAAAAGCGCCAATTATTGCCAAAAAGCGGCCGGTGGTTGCCAAAAAGGTGAGCCACCCTGGGCTCAGGTCACTTTCACAGTGCAGTTTCTTTAGGACCGCTTTGCGGCCCAACCTTCGGCCGCCCTCTATTAAATCCCAAAAAACTTACCGAATTAGACCTGGACACTCTGCTGCCCTCCTCCTCGTGTCCAGAAGCCGGAGTGGTGGGAGTGAATCCAGGTGTCGTTGGAACCCCTCCATGTTGGCTGGTACTCGGCTGTGCGTGGTCGTGAGGAGGCGGTGGAGACCGTCTCCCGTGGTGTTGTTGCTGTGACGGGTGCTGAGAGCTGTGGCCCTGATGTGGCTGCTGCTGTGGTGGCTCGTCCTGACTCGTGCCCCTCGACACCTGTCCCGATCCTTCTTCCTTCTTCGGTTCTTCTTTCTTCTTCGGCGGAGTGATCACTTCCCATTGGATGGTCTTATCCTCCAACCAGGGACTGAAAATAGACAATTATTTCATTTTTCCTTAATTTTTTAATCCTAGAAGTTGAATTACTCTAGAAATTTGAATACAACGAGACTCACCCAGGCATCATCTTCAGATACTGGTCGGGTTCCGTGAGTTGGTCGAGGACCTCCTTCGGAACGTCTTTCGGTGCTGGCAACTGCATGAAGGTCTCCCATTCCCTTCGGTAGGTGTTGTTGGGGTTAAAGTCCCTGTGAGGACGCTTCTTCCGAGGATCCACGAGCTTCGCACCGCGTATCGTCTGAAAAAGAAGCTTTTTTGTTGTTCAAACCCATCGCAATATGCAAATTATCCAAAAATAAAGAATTATCCAAAACTTAAAATTGAGAAAAAACACACGTCGTATGGTATCCTGAGCGGTCGATTTGTGGCCAGAATGAGGAAGGGCCAGTTGGTGGGGTAGGAGTAGAGGGCGTCCTTCGGGGCAAAGTTGTTGGCGCCGTGGACTCTCGTGGTGCCCGGGTAGTAGGAGTAGGGCAGGGGCACGTGGTGCTGGCGCTGCTCGTGACGACTGAAAATACAAAATTAATATTTAAAAAATATTATAAAAATTTTTAAAAAAGATATTTTTAAAATTCAATAATATTCGAATTTAAAATTTTATAAAAATTATTCTTTTAAGAGTATTAGCATTACGAAGTTTAAAATGATTAATTTTTAAAAACTTTTAAAAATTGATTAACTTTAAAAATGTTTTTTTTTAATTTTCGGAAATGTAAAAATCAATGTAATTTTTTTAAAATTCATTCTAACTTTGAAATCTTTTTTTTGTAAATATGTCAACTTCATCAACTTACAAAAGATTTTTTAGAAAAATTTTTTAAACATTTTTCGTTAAATTTTTTTTTCGAAAAATGTAATCTTTTAAAATCATTTTAATTTTAATTTTTTTTAATTTAAAAAAATGTTTTAGTGGGAATATAAAAGACACTATTTTATACCCAAATTACAGGTGCATGGCCCAAATTAGCATTTTGAAGATGTATTCCCAATAAATATGGTTGCAGAAGGCAAAACTCACTTCATGACATCATTTCCGTAATGATCCCTCATGGTGTGTCCATCGAAAGACGGCCGTTTCGAGATGTGCTCGTGAGGATAGTGCGGTCGAACGGCTCCAGCCTGAAATACCTTTGTCTTCTGGTTCTCTCTCTCTCTCTCCCTCCCTCCCTCTCTCTCCCTCCCTCTTTCTCTACCTGTTGCTGTGGCCTCCCATCCTGATGATGTCTCTGCTGTGGTTGTTGCTGTGGCTGGTGTCCCGAGTGGTGTGGCTGCTGTTGTCCATGATGATGCTCATGCGAGTGATGATGCTGTGGCGCTCCGTGTGGCTGCTGACTGCTGCCCTCCTGCTGCTGCTGTGCCCCGTTGTGGTGTTCCCTGTGCTGTTCCTGTCGTTGCGGTGGCGTCGCATGATGACTGGAAGTCGACGACGACTGCCTCACCGGCTGCGGATGCGGCGGCTGAGGTGGTGGTGGCTTAACCGTCTCCCCAATCGCCGGCGGGGCTGGCGGTGGCTCCAGCGCCCCTCTCTGCTCCTCCGAGAAGCCGCTGTCCCCACTCTGCGCCCGTTCCTGTGCCGGCTGCCCTTCCACCCTCTCCACCGGCCGTCTCGGAGGCACCTCCTCCACTTTCTCCACCACCGCAGCCGGACTCTCCACAGCAGGCCTTTTCCTGTGCGGTTTCCCTGAAAATCCGATTTTCCAGGCCATTTCCCCCAGCTTACGCTCCGTTCGTTCCCGCTCTCGGCGTTCTTCGCGACGGGACCCGCCTTTACTTGATTTGTACTGCTCAGGACTGGAGTACTCCGATCGCGATCTCGAAGAAGACCGTTTCGACGAGCCAGAGGAGCCAGAAGAGGAGGAATCAGAGGACGAGGAGTCACTAAAACGAAAGAATAAGTATTTTTAGCCCAAAAGTGACTGTTTCCATCGCTGCGGACGCGCGAAAACCCCAATCCCCACCTGGATTCCCGTCTCCTCCTGTGGTCATCCCTGCTTCGTTTCCTCTCGTACTTGGAGGGGATGTGTCTTGAGCGTGATCTCTCCGAGCGGTCCCGAGACCTCGATCGGTCGTGTCTTCGCGAGTAAGAGGGCGAGGCACGCCGACCGTCCCGGTAGTGGTCGTGGCGGTAGCCGTTCGAGGGATACCTGCAAAAGAGAGGTTTCTGAAGGGTATACGGTAAGAAATCTGGATTTTTCAGTGGAAAATTCCAATTTCAAGGTTAGAAGCACAAGTGGTTCTGATTTCGGTTAAACTCAGGTCAAGCGGCCTGTGGTTGTCAAAAAGCGGCTTTTATTTCAGAAAAAGCAGGTCAAAGCTCTTTGAAAGCTAACAAGCGGTTTTTAAGTTACAAAAAGCAGGTTGCGGCCTTTGTATGTCAAAAGCGGTTTTTAATTGTAAAAAGCGGCCTTTGGTTGCGAAAAGTAGGACAAGCGGCCTATGGTTGCCACAAAGCGGAGAGAGAGAGAGAGAAACTCACGAAGGCATCTCGGCGGGAGGGTTGGGCGGTGGACTGAGGTAGGAGCTGGCCTGTTGGTGTTTCCGGTCGAGAAAGAAGTTCAGCAGCCGTTCGGAGCAGTAGTCAACCGAGAGACGGAACTCCTGCCCATCACACTTCAGCTGGCTGAAAACGAATTCTTCATTTTGTTATTGAAATTACAAGAATTAAACTGTAAATTTAAGACTGGGAATGGTGCGCTTCAGAAAGCGTCACCAGATCTGTGAACAAAGCTAAGAATTCGCATCAGAAATGAGAAAATCGGAATATTTTTCAGCTTTAAAGCCTCAATGTGGGTGAAAATTTCCGACTGCCGCCCCCACGAGGGACAAACTGGCGCCGCCGAATCCGAGAATTACCCCGGCGGATAAACACATTCTGGGCTTTAATTGTACGCCACTGAGGCAGCAGGTGATTCGGGCAGGTATTTTCGGATTACGGGGCTTCCAACGAAAGCGATATTGGGAAATCCTGCTATTTTGAATTATAATATTGCCAAACAGTTCCTGGCAAGTACGATTGGCGTGGGAGATGCTAATGAGCTTACTAAGACTCTCTTAGGGCAGTATCTGCCAAGTATGGTTGACGTGAGAGAGGTTACTGAACTTTCAAAAACTGAACAAGCTCTTTTGGGGTTCAACCAGTTTGTATTTTTCAAATTGTTCAACTTTCCGCCATGTTATTCGCATTTTAAGAAGCAGCCCTAAAATTTGGCGCTTTTGCTAACAATAGGCCGCTTGGAACCGCTTTTTTCAACCACAGTAAATTGCTTGCTGTGCCGCTGTAGACCGTTTTTTTTCTCCAACAAAAACCGCTTTTCAAATCGGGATGAAGGATTTCTTGAGCTCGTCCTGCGTCTATTAATTAACAATTTTTTTTAAATCGAAGAAATTAAGTTTCAAACAGTAAAAAAGGCCTTAAAATGCTTTAGTTTCATATTTGGTTTTAAAAAAGCTAGATCCAAAAGAAGCAGCGGCCAGAATTGAACCTTTGAAGTCGTGCGGTACTTTTTAGGGGTGCAATATTCAAATGAGGAGTGCTAATTTCAAATGAAATCGGATCTTGTCATTTGCCTACTGCCAAACATTGCTCACGCCTACGATTTCAAACCGTCGTGGGAGGTGCTATCGGGCTGAAAATGCCACTAAAAAGTACTTTTTTGGGGTGCAATATTCAAATGAGGGGGCTGATTACAAATAAATCTTGTCTGACAGTGATTGGCAGCGGTCATTAGCCTACTGCCATTCGATCCCCCTGCCGCCCTTGAGGGAAATTCCATAAAGGGCAGGCACGTGATGAACTTCCCCTCTCAATCACAGCCCTCCCGCGTAATTAGACTCCGGCCGCCTAATCGAACCTGCTGAGATCACTAATGAGGTAGGCCTGATTACCTGTGTGACGAAAGGGGAAAACAAGGATTTCTTTGACGAAATCACTTTAAATGAGCCATTTCCCGGAACTTTTCAATCCTCCTGGGGACTTATGATCTGTCACGAAGGAGGAAAACAGCCACATTTGTCCTTTTGACGACGATTATTCCGGGAGAATGGATTCAATTTCGGATACAATTGGGGCCAACCACAAATATTCCGCTATTCTTGAATCATATTCAGAAAAAGGGAGAAGTTGAGGGAAATTGTAGGGATTGAGCTCATATTTTCTTTTTTTGTAAATGTTTTCTTGTAAAACTTTAAAAAATCGATTATTTTTGAAATTTTTTGTTTCAAAATCCTGCCTTTAAAACAAAATTTGTAATTTTAAAGGTTAAACATTTATTAAAAAATATGGCTAATTAGCATATTGGACAATTAAAGTAGACAAAAGGAAGTGGACCGACCGGGATCGAACCGTGGCCGCCTGGTTCAATTTTTAACCCTACGGCCAGAAAGTTTTTTTAATCGATTCAATTATTTAAACCTCCTGTTTAAATTTAAACCATCAGAATTTTTTGATGGTGCAATATTCAACACTGTTTGACACAATCCAGTCTTAGTTGAAAATAGCACCCCAAATTTGTAGATAGCACCCAAAAAGATGATTTTAGTGCCATTTTGAGGCCAATAGCACCTCCAACGACAGTTCCAAACCGTACGTGTCAAACATTGATATTCAAATGAGGGGGTGCTAATTTAACGTCCTGGTTGGTTTTTAACTCAACTTCGGCTTGTAACTCTTCTTTAAAAAGCTTTAGATATGTTGAAAACTAATTATAATTCCAGGCAATCCAATAAAATCGCCTTTTTTGGGCGAAAAGCTCCATTTTTGGCATTTTGTTAGAAAAACACGTGAAACTCGTTTTTAAATTGGTTCGTGGTGATATTTCTAGGCAATATGCTAAATTGTAGACTACTTTTTGTGTCTACATTCGGTTGTTATCACGGCTGTTTTGTCCAAAAATCATTTCGCTAAAGTCTAGAAAAAGGGGTAGATCAGAAAGAGAGTGGGGATTACGGTAGGGTGGATTACGGTGGAATGCCTGTAAATGGCGGAAGAGAGGGGCGCTGGCAGAGTGCCAGAGGGCTGCCTCAGCCGTCTGCGCGTGTCGTATCGACCGCCCCTCCCTTTCTCATTCTCCTCCATCGGCAACCACTCAATTCCCCGCCCGATCCTCCTCCAACCGTCTCACTCTCACCCTTTGTCTCCTGGAGCACAGGGTTCAATCCCTCCCTCTCTCTCTCTGTCTTCAGAGACGAAAAACTACCTTGGAAATAAACGTAGAATTCGATTATTCCCCAGATTAACACCTGCCCTCCAAATAGGGAGACCCAGTCAACAGAGGCTACGGTATGTTTCCCATTCAGAGAGAGAGGGAAGAGGGAAGTACACCCCTCGAATGGGCAACACAGAAAGGACGATTTGTCGCAAATAACAGCATGGATTAGGACAGAAATAGACGATTTTTGTCAGCATCCGGTTGCTGTATGCAAATATCGGGTTTCTTTTATTTCGATTAGAAATATTCTAAATGAAATAATGAATGGACGATTTTTCAAGGAAATTGCTTTGTGCTTGGGGAACCGCTTTTCGACAACAGTAGGCCGCTTGACCTGCTTTTTTGGCAACTAAAGACCGCTTTCAGGCAGCCATAGCCGCAAGATCCTATTTTGGTCAATTAAAGGCCGCTTTTTGGCAACCGTAGGCCGCTTAAACCGGACGAGCCGGCCCGTGAGAATCCTGGCTACTGTAGCCCTGGATCAGGCTGAGAAGATTAACCAAGGCTTCAGAATTAGGCTCCAGCAGGAATAGAAATCGTACTTCTGAGTAGTTTTTAAAGAGTTTTTTTTTTAAATTTCAGTGGAAATTTTAAAAAAAACCCGAGCGGAACTATAGCTTTTTGAAAACTAAAAGCCGCTTTTTGGCAACAAAAGGCCGCTTGAAATGCCTTTTCGGCTATTAAAAGTCGCTTTTACCACCCGATTGGCTTAAACTAAGATTTTGTAAGAATTGAGTTACTGTAGATTGCAGTAACCCGTCTTGGTCTATCCACCCGGCTGGTATGAATGAGGCTACAATGACGTCATGCTTTGTCTGTCCTGGCGCAGAAGGCTACATTCGAAAGAGCTAGGCTGCTGAGAAGAAGAATGGATGAGAATGACGAATGTCCTCCACCCGTGATTAGCATACAGCCATTAGTCACCCTTTTTGTGACTAATTTGTCCTGGAGACAGTACACTTTCATCTTCGCGTAAAAACGAAGGCTGACTCAGATCGAGCCAAAGAAAAAGATCGAAATACAGTATTCTACTAGTTTTTGACCGTTTGGCAGCCTCAGGCCGCCCTTCCTTTCCCCTACACTGTAGGGCCTACAGTAACCCGTTCGAAGGCAAATCTCACCATATTCCCTTGCGGATCTTGTCGTGGCTTCGTGTGGCGTGTTCATTCGACCCGAACGTGACAATCGCCTGGTGGATATTCGTGTCGTAGAAAACATCGGTTGCTCCGTCCAAGAGGGCCTTCAGTTTCTGCTTCACGTAGTCTTCCGAGGCAGAGGGAGGGACGGCGCCGATCCACAGCCGGGAAGAGACCTGCAGACGACCGAAGTTCACCTGAAAAGAGGAATTGGGTTTCATGCCAGATGGGTGTCAATGGCAGCCTCTTTATTTGCCTCAATTAACCGGAAGTGACAATAGAAGCCACCGGAAATACCTTCCAGAAGTCTCACCTTGAGTTTCTTGACGCCCATGGGGTTCTGCCGATAGGCGTTGATGGCTCTGACGGCAGAGTCGATGTCGGCGAATTGAAGGAAGGCGAAGGGCGACGGGGACTCGGGGTTCTTCACGTCCAGGTCCAGGATGTGGCCGAATTTGTCGAAACGACGGCGCAGGGAGGCCTCCGTCGGATTCGACTCGAGACCACCCACGTAGAGCGTACGAGAGGCCTGGAAATTGGAATATTGGGAAGCTATTTGGGACTTTTCTTGATGAACTACGGATTTGGAAGCTTATAAGTGACGTTATATTTCGAAATTCCCGTTTTCGGCAACCTCAGGCCTCCCAAATGATCGCTTTCTCGGCTTAACCGCTGCGTCGTCTCATTAGCATAATTTACCACCCTGTCAACCGGAAATGACGTCATTTTGAAGAAGAAAAGACCACCCATGTGGCTATGATTACGTCATCTGTGCCAGAATTGACAGCCTCAGGCCGCTCAGTTACGTCATTTTAAGTTTGTCTTCTTTGTTTGTCTGTTGCAGTCTATGACGTCATCGTCGTCTGCCAAAGACCACAAATGACGTCATATATGACTCATTAGCATAATTTTTGGTGAAAGACTACCGCGTCAAACGGAAACGGCGTCTTGCAGCAGGAGACCACCCAATCTTCTAGTACTGAAATTTTTGGTGGAAGACTACCCTGTCAACCGGGAGTGCCGCCAATTTTGGCAACGAAAAGACCACCCAAGTCTACCACCAATGACGTTATTCTCCGGGTCATTTGAATAATTTTGGTAACAGACCACCATGTCAACCGGAAATATCTTCATTTTTGGGGACAAAAGACCACCCAAATCGTCTACCAATGATGTCATATATGACTCATTAGCATAATTTTTGGTGAAATACCACCCTGTCTACCGGAAATATCTACATTTTTGGAGATAAAAGACCACCCTGATATCATCAGTGCCGCCCTTGGCAGCCTAAGACCACCCTCCTCCTCTTTGTCACTTACATTCTCCGAATTCACAGTGACCTCGTCCCGTCCTCCACAGAATCCATCTCGAGAGGTGCTGGCGGCCATGGCGCCGGCTGCAGCCAGCTGTCTGTTGTAGGCCATCTGCACGTCCATGGTCTCCGCCTGTCGTACGCGACACCGCTGGCCCACAATCATCACCGCCTTGTCCACGGCCTTCTCCGACACACTGAATGTCCTCTGATTAGCCTATTGAGCAGTGATGATTACCTGTTGAAGATGACTAGAGCCCGGCGATTCTCATCCGAGTTGCCGATGTTATCGAGGACGTAGGCCAGCTTTCCAAATTTCTTGAGGGCTTCGCCGATGGCATTCCGGGCGGCTTCTCGGGGGATGTTCTCCACGTAGAAGCCGGAAAGACCTGAGGAACACGGGGAACCGCTCGAGGAACTGTCCGGGCGCCTGGAAAAGGAGGGATTTAGATGATTTTTGAAGCTATTTTTGTTGTAAAGTTTTATACAAGCAAAAGATACTATTTTAAGGAATATTTTACCCTATATAAAACTACCATATATAAAATTTAGTTGTTATGATGGTCAAATGGCTAAGAGGTCAGACTGGCAAACAATACTATCACAGTTCTATCCCGCAAACGCTCAAGCGGCCTTTGGTTACCAAAAAACGGCTTTTAATTGAAAAAAGCAGGTGAAGCGGCCTATGATAGCGGCTTTTTATTGTGAAAAAGCAAATCAAGCGGCCTTTGGTTGTCAAAAAAGCGGCTATTGAGCCACCAAATGAGTTCAAACTACAAACTATCCTGATTTCATCTCTATTGGCACAGACACATACCAGAAACTGAGTAAATAGGAGTCAAAAAATTAAGAGAAATGGAATTTTGCCACAAAAACGATGATTTGTGGTTTAGGTTCGAAAGGTCAAGAGCCCCGAACTATGCGAATAAATAGAGACGGAGTGACTAAGACTGGCAACATAATTCTTTCATTTTAAAAATTAGTAAAAAAAATATTATTTTAAAAAATAACGGTGTAGTTTTTTAACAGCTAATTTCAGTCAATAAGAATTTTTTAAAATCAATTTCAAGATCATCGAAAACTTTAAATTTTAAAATTCATTAAAACATTGTTATCTAATTATTTAAAATCAATGTTTGAAAGGATAAACCATGGTGCTATTGGCCTTAAAATGTCACAAAACAGTACTTTTTGGGGTTCTATATGCAAATTTGATGTTATGCTAAATTGCAATGAGCCTGCCTTACAAAAATAATTACAAAATTTTAATTACAAAAATAAATGTAAATTTTAAACAAAAGTTATACAAAATAGAAATGCGTCGAGCGGAATCGAACCTTGATCGTATGGTTGGTATTTTATGGGATAAATTTCCAGCAGGCCTGTTTTCATTGTAAATTATCTCAAAAAGGGCTAGAAATTTGGGACCCGGAATATTAAATTAGATTTTAAGAATATTTGAATACAGCGATAGTATCTCCCTCCGCGGCTCATAAAACCACGATTCTATCGCTCAAAATCGGCATATTGCCCGCTCCTCCGCTGAAAATCGTCATCTGCAAGGTCAGAGTGGACAGAAATGATCAATTCCGAGAGTGGGGGCACAAAAACGACGGAGCGCCCTCGCGTGCGTCGAGAAAAAGGAGGGACGGCGGGGGGCGTGAGCCCCGCTTCCCCTTTTCTTAGCGCAAATGTTTGCCCTCGCCGGCCACTTTCGCTCAGATCATTTGACCCCGCGGGGACACCCGCAAAACAACCCCTCTTCCTTCCTCTTCATCCCTCCCTCTAACCAAATCCGACTCGGATTTCATTTCCTCACCCGTCTTTTCGCAGAAGTTCCGGTCGCATACTCCTCTTAGAAGACGGCGCATTCAACGGTCGCTGGCCTCTGAAATTGACCATTTTCTGGGGATAATGGGGCTATCCGGGGCCATTTCTCCGTTTAAAGGAGGTCTTTCTCTTTCAGAAGCCCATTTTAGAAGCAAATCCCACCTGATCTCCTTGATGGACCTCGGGGAGGAGGAATTCGTCTTTCCGTCGACTATCCTGGGAGAGGCGGCGTCCGGCTTCGACAGACATTGTTGAGACAGCGGGCTGGAAAAAAACAACATTTAAAATAGTTAAACTAATCAAAAGAAAGAACGTTTTAAATACAAGTTTTATTTTAAAAGCAAGGGCTACTTTTAGAATAAATAGATACTTTTAGAATAAATAGAAAATGTCGAAATAAACCAATTTTTGACACCTATCTGGCAAGAAAATCGCATTTTTCTTTTTTTTCTGTTAAATTTTTCGCAATTTAGCATTTTTCAATCTATAATAGTGTGTAATACATAAAAATAAAAAGCTGGAAATTAGTTTAAAACTGAAATTTCGCCATTTTGACACCCAAGGCAGGTTTTCAAAATTGAAGAATTCGATTTTTGAGTAAATCATGACGAAATTCTAGATGTTATTGACACCCAGCTGTCACTAATTTTTCGAGAATCAAGGACTTCAAAAAAAAATTGATTTTTAAAAAATTCGATAAAAATTCAATTTAAAAAAAAACAAATCATTATTTTCACCCAGGTCACCGCACAACCACAAACAAATTTTTAACGTGAAACGTTAAAATTTTTAAAAAAAAAAAAAGATTTAACCGTACACCTGCCGTGAGAGCGAAACTAATGAACCATCACGTACCACATTTAGCATTGACGTGTTTTTTTTTTTAATTATTCGTAAAAATAGTGAAATAGCATCAATTTTCCGGTTTTTTCTCTTTGAAAACCCGGAAGTTGTTGATATTTTTAAATTAATTTATATTACGAAATTCTGGCTGTTATTGACACCCAACTGTGATAATTTTCACGATCGGCGTCATTTTTCCAGAAAAAAAATGCGATCGATAGCCGTCAATCACTTTGTGAATTGACCCCCGTTGGCAGCGCCTGGCCTGTACTGCTGTCGGACAGACGATTACAGCGATCGATCGCCGCCCAGCTGTTGTCCCTCCTTTTTACACACTCACTTCTTCGACGTGGGAGAGGCTTCGGTGAAAAAAGAGAGTTGGAAGAGCTGACCAGTCTCCAGCTTATGGGCTCCGTTGTGGGCCTTCAGGGCGGAACGCACGTCTGCGAAGGAGACCACCACTCCCTCGGCACAGCGCTCGATCTTCTGCACTCGGCCGAACCTGAAACAAAGATTGTGATTCACTCATTTGCATACAGCACCCGGAAAAGTAATTTAAGTGTCATTTTTTACACGAAATTTGATTTCTAACACTTCATTGAGCAGTTTTTGCCAATAATTTCACTTTTTCCACTTGTCTGAGTATCATTTCTTTCCAATATGTCTGCCGAAAGGGAATAAAAAGTGCGATCTGGGACGGAAAATCAAATATTTGAGCAGCAGATGATCACAAATTCCGACAAAATGGGGTCAAAATGACGATTTTAGTATTCTTTAATAGATTTCTTAGTGACAGCCAGCTGGCAGGAAAAATGAATATTCATAAAGTAAAGGAATTTCCGGTCTAGTTACGAAATCGATGAATAATGTAAAAAATAACACATTTTAATCGATTTTTCACGTAAAGAGCCACATTTTCGACGCAGTTATTGATTTTCTAGATAAAAAGTAGATAAACGCGTACCCTTGGAAGAAGTTGTGTATTTTGTCTTCTGTGATGATTTCGGGTAGTCCTGTCACCAGAACGTGGCGACTCTCTCTGATGATCGGAGACGTGGACATTTTCAAAATAGGCTTTCATTGACGAATTAAGCCATCTGAAATGGGGATTTTAAAGGACTGTAATGGTTTAAAGGTCTGGAAATTAAGAGAAAATAGCGATTTTCAGAGAAAAATGAGAATTTCTGGGCAGGAAATACATTTTTTCTTAATGAAAAAAGTTACTTTTCTTGGGGTTTTAAGAGACAATAACTATTTAGAAAATAGAACAAAATAGAAGATTTAGAATCTAATAATCGACAGGATAAGAATGGGACACAGTATGAAAGCGAAAGGACACGAAAATGGGCAGAAATCGATAGAGATACTGGGGTTGTAACATCCGAAGAGACACGGAAATGGCTCACAAATTCGGATTTATCGATTTTTTGGGGTGGAAATGACGATTTTGTTTTAAAAAATGAAAGAAACGGGCAACTGAGAAATAAAAAAAATAAAGAAATAGTGATTTTTTGAGGGTAAATTATCGAAAATTAAGTTAAAAAAATAATGAGAAATCGATTAAAAATAGGGAAAAATGAGCTTAACATGTCAAAAACCTCGCATTTCACTCCGGTTTCTGAACTTTGATGTCTTGCGCCGAAGAATTTTAATGCTATGACTGGATGAGACGATAGTTAATGGTCTTGGAGAGATCATTTTGTTGTGTTATTTGCAATAAATATTATTTTCAAAGGGAAAAATACAGAACAATGCTCCTAAACAATTAAAAATACATGTTTCAACGCTAAAATGACTAGAAACGAAATTAAACAGTGAGAAATTGAGCAAAATAAGACTTTTTCAAGAGAAAAAAAACATGTTTGACAAAAAATGATTTCCCACGGCCTAGATTGATAATTAGCAAAAATAACACAACTAGGTCAAGCTAAACGATTAAAAAGCGTGATAATATTAATCTCTGCTTTATTTTAATTAGCTTGGTGCCTAAAATGTCATTTTTGGTAGAATAATTAATGGTTTAAACAAGGGAAAGTAAAATAAACATAAAAAGAGGGCAGACACAAAATACAAATTCTGACCTTTCGAAAATTGAAAAATCAATACAATAAAAAATCAATGAAAAATCAGTCCAGAAGGAAATAACAACAGCTGAATTATGGAACTTCCGCGTCGGGACCAAATACAAAAAGTGAATGGCGTCTAATCAAAAATTTGGGTATTTTGAAAAACGGCGGCAAACTTCAATTTTGAATCAACTTTAATAGGTTTAAATATAGTTTTTAAGTATTAAAACTGTTATTTAAAGAAAATGAGAGGTGAATAAGCATTTGTGGGTGTTTTATTGACATTTAAAAGTCTTTCGCGTAGACAAGATTGTATTGATTGGTAGTGTTTGAGACAATCGGGGATCGTCGATTAGAGAGTAATAAAGGTAATTGAAAAAGTGGGAATCGGGGCGAACTCTGGCCTCTCCGAAGTGTTCCGCGGGTGATACCGCCGGAGTGTCGTTCCCCCGGGACATAGGGTATCGGAATGGAGAGGAAAAGGTCCGCAGTGTCGGGGACACAGTCCGGGGGTACCCCTCGGCGTGCTTTTTTGCGGCCGCCCCGACGGGGGGACGGTGGTCCTCCGGCCGCGGCGCAACCGCGCGCGTCCCCGACACAGCCCCCCGCCCCGCTCTGCAGCCACACACACATACACAGCAGGGCCCTCGTGACCACCGCCGTCGCGGACGAAATATTCCAACCTCATCGCTACCACCTGAACATCGACGGACCGCACTAGGGCGGATTAATTCCACACAAACTTTAGCTGCAGTGGCTTTTTAGCCGCTTTCGTCGTGCCTTCTACTCCACATTTGCCTCCACCTGCACTTTAAAGTGGCAGTCATTCCGGTCGATGGGGTTTAAACCACGTATTGGACAATTCTCAGACCGAAAGCCTCTGGAACAGGCGGTCCTCGTAATAAAAGTTGTGAAAAATCAATAAATATGCCTTAAAATGCCCTAAAAGTCTGAATTCGAACCCGTTTTGAGTATAAAATCGATTGTACAACCTTAAAATGTCATTCTGCGTAAACAAAGTGCGGTTAACCGTCAACTTTGTACTAAGTTAATTAGCATATCAGGTAGTCAAGTAAGGCCAAAACAAGGCCATTCACAAAAAAAATCGATAATTGGTCTCTAATCTCTTGCCGCACCTGGCGACAAACAAAATTAGGTCATTAACCTATCTAATTGGGACAAAAAGCGCTAAATGTCATGCAACATTTAAAAAAGCTGCAGAACTGCTTTATTTTTAAACTAAACTTTTTTTAAATGAGATAATTTAGAGAAATTGGAACTTGGCATCTTAACATAAGAAAAATGCTGGTTTTAAGATATTTTGTGATGAAACGGCCCACAAAGGGATTGTTCCCACGAAGAAAACAATAAAAAATTATAATTTTGCGACTTTTATTAATAGTTTTTTCATTAAAATATGCCAGCTCGCGCGATGTCCCTACTGTATACGTGTACCTTAAAATAAAGGTTGAATTGCGTATTGCCAAAGGGAAGTTAATTATGGAATATAGTAGATTTATCGTTTTTGATTTATGAAAATTGCAACTTTTTGTGCTAAATATGTAATTTAAACGCTATTAATGCATTTCAAACGCGTGAAATGTGGACAATAGAAGGTTTTGGGTGTTTGATTACGTGCTAATTCCGCTGTTCCCGTTCCGTAGTACGATTCCCCGTCTCTTTTTCCCATCGTCCGCGGGTGGGTGACGTGGCGCAGTCGTTTCTTTCGCAATCGGCCCGTTCCCATCTGCCGCGCGTCCCCCGTCTGGCTTTGTTATTCCCACTACGAGCGCCGATCGATCGAGCTGACCCGGCCGCCGATAATTCCGCCGTCCGACACACCGCGGGGGGCTCAGGCCGACCGAAAAGAGGTCGGCGCAGAAAACAACGAGAGACAAGGGATCAGGGCAAATGAGGGATCAGCCCCGATTTTAGAGGAAAAGGGGGATTGTAGAATTAAACCTCAATGAAGAGAGGAACCGGTTTTTACAAGGAAAACTCCATTTAAAGTGATTTTTCTATTTATAAAGGGGGTTTTTACGAGGAAAAGTCCAGCTTCAAGCAATTTTTAACTTTCAAGAGGGGTTTTACGGGGAAAAGTTCATTTTAAAGCCATTTTTACTTTGTTAAAAGTCTCTTTTGCAAGGAAAAAATCATTTTCAATTAATGTTTCACTTTTTAAAAGGCTGTTAAAAAAGAAAGGCCACTTTCACGTAATTTTTAACTTTTTAGAGGGTTATTCAAGATGAAAAGTTCATTTCGTTTGTTATTACAAGATGTTTATAGCATCTAAACTCCATTTTCTAGTAATTTTGAACTTTTAAGAGGGGTTTTACAAGAAAAGTTAATTTTAAAGTCATTTTTGCTTTGTTTCAAGTCTCTTTTGCAAGAAAAAGTCCAGTTTTAAATTATTTTTTAGACTTTTAAAATGGTTATTCACCAACCAAAGTTCATCTTAAAACAACATTAGTTTTATTTCAATTGTCTCACAAGGGAAGTCCATTTTATTTTATTTTTGTTACATTTTATTTTTTACTACATTTTCAAGTAAGATTTTAAAGGAACAATTCTTTTTTAAAGAACTTTTTAAAAGAAAGACACCCTACTTTTGATTTTAATTATTCTCTTTGAAATATTTTATTAAACACTAAATTGATTCACAGGTTTATTACTATTCTTCTGCATATATTTCAGTGTTTACTCTTCATTTATTGTCTTTACAAATGTTCTAACTTCTAAATTTATTATTTTACAGACAAAATAAAGTTATTAAAAACCACACTTTTGCTTAAAAGCGCGTTATTCAGACAAGAAAACCGTTTTTAATATCCCCGGAAGTGAGATCTTTCGAAATTCGGCGCCAAATGCAAATACTCCTTCATTCAGATTCCAATCTCTCGCGGGAATCAGGCGATTCTGCAGGGCTGACGTGTCTTTGGCCAGGCGCCAACAGTCGCCCGCACAGAAAACAGATTGGCTCAAGGCCAAGGGGGCACCACCTGGAAAATCGAATTTGTTGCAATTTTGGATGTTTACGAACTGCTTTTTCATCAATTCCGCCTTGTTTTCGGTTTTCGCGACGGGCGTGACCGATTTTACAAAAGAGGGGCATCCATTTATCAATTTAAAGAATATGTTTGTTTTTAAAGTTGATTTTACAAATTAAAAGTGTGTTACTGTAAACATATTATCATAGAATGAGCTGTAAGGAATGCCCCGTAAACAGAAAAGTTGTGAATGGCTGGAATTTCCACAAACAACCTATCTTTTGTTTTGTTGTAAAAGGCGTCACATGCCTGAAGTACCCTAATTTCCACCCTTTAATGAAAGAGGAAGTAGGGTTACTGTAGATACTGTAGATGAATCATTTGACCAATATTTTCTATATAAAAGGAAATTAAATCCATCGGATGAATTTCAATTGTGAGATTGTTAGATACGTCAGATACAACAATGAATCACAGTAGACGTAGAAGAGAGAGAGAGACGCCAGCCAAATGAACAAAGATTTGTTTATTTGAAAAGGGGTTTTCACAAAGAAAAGTACACTTTAAATCGATTTTTCTCATTCATAGGGTGTTTTTAAAAGAAAAATTATATTATATATCAACTATTTTTTATGAGAAAAGTTCATTTTCAAGTAATTTTTAACTTTTAAAGGGTTTATTTAAAAGAAAAGATAATTTAAGTAGTTTTATATTTTAGATCACAAGATCTAAGCAATTTTTAACTTTCAAAAGGGTTTTACGGTGGAAATTTCATTTTAAGTCATTTTTGCTTCGTTTTAAGTCTCCTTTACAGGAAAATGTTGTGAGAAAGAGAGAGAGAGAGGGAGAGAGAGATAGTAAAAAAGAGAAAGTGTCCGTAGTTTAACTCACTCGCTGTTAATTAAAATGCGCGGGAGCGTGAAAACCCATCTTTCCGCTCTGGATTATCTCAATGAAACTATGACAAATTGACTAATGTGTTTAGTCAGAGCCTATCCGGCCCAAAAATGCGGCGTTCGTTTTTTTTTGGATCGTAACCTAAAAATTGCCTTAAAATTGAATATCTTCAATTGAAAATGAATAAAGTAGTTGCTATTGCGGTTTGTGCCCACATATCTTATCAGAAGAATTGTTTTGAACGACGCTTGGTCATTTGCCAATTGCTGTTTAAAGATATGCGGCTTCTGTAATGCGTCTTGACTCTCTCTCTCTCTCTCTCTCTCTCTCCTGGAAAGCGGGAGGTTAACTAAGATAAAATTTTTAAAAAACAGAAGCCCAGTCCTGTTTCACAAGAGGAAACGAAGAAAGTGATCCGCCATTCCATGAGCAGCAGACTAATAACGCCGAGATTTATGAGGGAAATAAAGGTGCGGTTCTCATTGAGTGACTACAATTGCGTGAGAACTTTCTATTACCAAGTAATGGGTCATTATGGACATTACAGAATGGGAGGTTTTGTGAGTAAATGGGTGAAAGAAGTTAAATGGCTTACGGCAGTGAATGGGTTTTGGTATTAAGGAGGTGATGGTTCTTGCTGTGAGGAAAGGAGAGAAAAAGAGAGAGATACAGAGGGTAATAGAGAAAGAGAGGGAGAGAGAGAGAGTTAGCGAGGGACAGCGAGAGAGAGAGAGAGAGAGAGAGAGAGGTAGAGAAAGAAAGAAGAAGAGAGAGCACGGGAGAGAGTCACTGTTGTGACGAAACCTGCATTTAGGAGCAGCATCACAATTATCACATGGTCCGCCCATTGTTGATTCCTTTGGTTTTGTATTCCCCCTGCCATGGTTACCTTCCGCCAGACAACATCTCCCTCGGGGATAGTAACGCAACACAAGTGCAGAGATAAAAGTTTATGTAGTGACTAGATAAGAATGAGTGGTTGTGTGCTTATCAATCCGAACGCCGGGCCTGATTAGAAGAGCAGGTGCTTGCAGAACGGCCCTAGTACCGCAGGAGGCGGCGGCGTACAGCAAAGGGGGCGAAACGGCCCCTGGGTCCGATTTCGTAGTTGCGAGAAGAGGCGGCTCCCGAAGGGATCTAAAGCAGACTTAGAGTTTTAAGAGTTAGTGTTAAAAAATTAAGGAAGACTACCTTATTCCACCGGTAGCCGGCTTTGAATTCCCAGTCGATCTGTCGGTTTGTGTTCCAGCCCTCGGGGATGTTTACGAGGCCTCGTGCTCTGAATTATTGCCAATTAGGGGAGTGGAGAAAAATGAAATAAACAGAAATTATAAACAAGCTGATTCAGTAATAGCTATTTTTGATGGAATGATTGAGGTACGGTAATTCAGACAAAGACGGAGATCAAGGGGGGACGGCAAAGAGGAACTTGGAAGTGTGCGTGTGCGTGTGCGTGTGCGTGTGCGTGTGCGTGTGCGTGTGCGTGTGCGTGTGCGTGTGCGTGTGCGTGTATGTATGTATGTATGTATGTATGTATGTATGTATGTAATGTATGTGTGTCTGTGTGATTATGTGTTTATGTGTATATGTGTGCGCGCAATTATGTAAACGTGTGAATGTGTATGTGTATGTATGTGTGTGAAGTAGTGATTTTCACTGAGGGGCTCTTTCTCTCTCTCTCTCTCTCTCTCTCTCTCTCTCTCTCTCTCTCTTTCGTTCTCTTTTGTACTGTTAACCACTGTTTTGTTGTTATCACTCCAAAACACCACTATCTCCGTCATCAATATTGTCCGTTTTCAACCGTCTGCGACCTCGCTCTAATGACTTTTCGTTGTTTCCGCGCTCGTAACCGTTAGTTTCGCGCGGGCTGCAGACAAAGGCGACAAATGCAAGGCGGCACGTGTCTAGACTCGTCCAAAGGTGTGAGCAAACCAAAGGGGACCAAAAGAAGCAATTTATTCCAAGCTAATAGCTTTGGTTTAAAAATAATTGTGACTGTCACCTCGGAGCGTCGACCGGGAAATCGGGGTCGATATGGAGATCATAAGGGACGAGGCGGGTGGAGGAGGGAGGGATGACGTTACCAAGTCTGAAAGGCATCCGTTCTTGCATTTCTCTCTCTTTCTCTCTTTCTTTTTTTCTTTCTCTCTATGTCTGTCTCACTCTCTCTCTCTTTCTCTTTGTATTTCTCTATTTCTCATGTTCGTATATATGTACACATATATGCACGTGTACATGTGTGTACGTGTGAGTGTTCTTTCTCTCTTTCTCCCTCTCCCTCTCTCCCTCTCTCTCCCTCCCTCTCTTTCTTTCTCTCTCTTTCTCTCTCTCTTTCTTTCTTTCTTTCTTTCTCTCTCTCTCTCTCTCTCTCTCTCTCTCTCTCTCTCTCTTTCTGTATGCTCCTCTATCTGTCTTTCTCTCTCTCTACCTTTGAGGGCGTTTGCGTGTGCTTGTGTTCATGTGAATAAATGCGTCTGCATCTGCGTGTACGTGTGTGCACGTGTACACACATGTTTACGTGTTTGCTTGTTTGATGTTCGTATCCCAGACTCTTCGTCGTCAAAGGAGTGTTCTATTGACTCTCTCCTGCCTGTTCCTCGAGTTCAAAGACCCCTGTAACCGCGCGAACCCCTTGACCTTTGTTTGGCCAAACTCGAAAGGGAATGCATCCATCACGTTTTCGTTCCCAATTAGCTGTTATCTCTACTCCAGTCGAATGACCTTGATAAAAACAGGGCGTATTTACCAATTGCCAAACGGTCAGTTGCCTTCTGGGTCAAGTTCGCGTCGTATTTTGTTTAACGATCGGCCGATTACCCATTTGACCTACTTCTTCTTTTCTCTCTCTCTCTCTCACTCTCTCTCTCTTTCTCTCTCTCAACTAACCCATTCTTGAACTTGCTCATAGAAGGAGGAGGCGGCGGCGGGGGAGGCGGAGGAGGGGCAGGCGTCTAAATCTTCGGTTTGAACTTTGAATTCCTATTTGTTCTACCTCAAACCCTCTTGAAAAACTGGCGGTTCCAGAATTCACGTGTTTTTCAGGGACACGATTGTAATCAACTGGAGAAGCCATGCTCGGTCTCGCCTGAAATGTTACAATCGGAAATTGGATGGCAAAAACTTTACCTTATTATCTCCGAAAACTGCGGCAGCCGCTTGGGCATCGAGAAAATCGGAAACAGGGTCGTGAACGGCTCTCCTACTGAAACAAAAAGAACTGAAAGGCAGTTTTAAGGTGATTCAACCTCCTGCCAATGTAGATGTGTGCAGGGACTGGAGAAAGATCAAAGTCGTAGTCGGATGTTTCTGGGATTATGAAGGGACGAATGGTACTGAAAATGGAGATGATTAAAATTTAAGAAGGGTTTTTTTCTGTTCAATTATATACACACTCAAACAAACAGTATATTTCACACACTCATTCTCACACTCGCTCACGCTCACACACAGTTTTTCACACTTGCACAGCCACATTCACTATCTCTCTCACACGCACACACTCTACCCGTGTATCACACACACATATGTACACAGTCTCTCTTTCATACTCACACACAAACAAACACACATACACACTTACACACTATCTCTCCATCTCACTCTCTCTCTCTCACACACACACACACACACACACACACACACACACACACACACACACACACACACTGTCTCTCTCTCATCACACTCACACACTCACAAACATACACATACACTCTCTCACACACACTAACTGTTTCTCTTTCTCTGAAGCACACACACACACTCTCTCTCTCTCTCATACATACAAACACACACTCATGGAAACTAAATATAAACGAATTGCTTTCTAGACACTCACAGCCAAAACTACATTGAATGAGTTGGCTTAGTATGGATTTTTTTCCACGGTAGACTTTGGATAACCGTATTAAAACAATGGAGTGAGATGACAAAAACTCCCAAAAAGCATGAGTTACTCGAAAATACATTTTTCCAGTTTTGTATCCAGAAACATTCAAACCTTGGCTTAATCTCGGGGTTCACGTCCTCAATGTGGGCGACAACCAGAGGCAGGAGCAGGAGGAGCGGTTGCCGCAGCATGGCCGAAACGAATGATGATGGCAAGTTCGAACGACTTTTCTCTCGAATTCCACGGCACAAGGACGCGCTTGCCTGGCACAGGTCAGCCGCGGAAAGCGATACCGTCTCGCAGAACTCTGAACCGTTCGGACACGTCTGATGTCTCAATGTCCTTGCAGGAATGCTTCCTCTATCTCTCAGTAAAAGAGAGGGTGATATAGATATAAACTAGCCGCGAGTTTCACACCCGTATGAGATCGGCGGCCGCGGCAATGGCAATCCATAGAAAATGAGCATCATAGAAAAAAGAAAGTCGAAAATAGGTACCTGATGGTATCTTTAATATAAGCTCACGATAAATTCCCATAATATATCCATTTTGGTGTTGGTCTCGGCGCGAAAGGTCGATTTTCCCGCGAGAGCTTTGCATTTACAAGCATCAGAGAAAGAAACCAAAGAAAAAGACACTCAAGAGAAAGCTACCGTAGTTTTCTGCGAGTGTGCAGCTCAGCCACACTCGCAGAAAACGGCAGGACCATATTCTTTCGACGGCATGGTTCGGATTTCGAAGATTAACGTCAAAGGTGAACGTGGTGACCGGCTCCCTGAGGACGTGTATCCTCTGACTGGATGGCCGAAGGCGACGAGAAAGAGCTGTAGTACCGCCTTTCGATTGGTCCCGATGGTTTTCAAAGAAAGCGGCCAAAGCCTACTATTAGCGGTCGCAGGCCGCCTGTTGGTAAGCGTAAGACTCTCTAGCAAGGCGATCTAAGGCTATCTTGGAATAGCCGTAGGCATCTTCCAATGGGGTCGAAGGTGCTCGGACCCGGATGTCAATGACCACATGGGCCTTACGCTATTTTTTATTAACCCTTTGCAGACATTTCAACCCTAAATAATTCAAACTTTCTAATCGATGTATGATGGTTACATTCAGATGCTAGTTTAAAGAGAAATGGAGCAAAGAAATGGTGAAAGAGTGAATCAGAGTGAGCAAGAGGGATATAATCATTAGCATAAACGTGAGTGAGGAATTCCTTGCGCTTAGTCATTTGAGGCAGCCATTCTTACTGATTCATTCGTCTCTTCCGGTTGTATACTTCCGCTTCTTCTTTCCGAGTTCAAATGGATTCGCAGCAGGTTCAATGCGACAAATGTTCGCAACTCGCCACAATTCCAAAGGACAGCTGGTGGGGAACTTGTAGGAACGAGTACTGCCCTGCCTACACCAAGACCGTCTTACGTCCCATCACCACTGGATACAAGTGAGTTCAAAGTAAATCTGTGTTTATATTTGATTTCTATTAAGATACATTCTTTATCCTCATCCTGACAGTAATACGCATCTCTACAAACGGGTTACTACGCAGACCTATTTCCACGAGCACGCCAGTCTGCTCTACGCCATCTGTGAGCCACAATCATGATTTCTTGACAATCAGACTTTAGATCCTGAGGTTAACAGAATTCGCAATGGCAAGAGGGTGTATCAATCCTCGCCTGCCACTGGATTTCTGAAGACCGTTCTGGAGCAGCTGATCGTTGCGAGAAAGGAAAGTGATGAGTTGAAGGAGGGAAAGAAGAGCGAGGCGGCTGAGAAGAAGGAACTGAAGAGACAGCTGGAGGCTGTGACGCTGGAGAAGAATTACCTGGGAGAGCGTACGTTTCCCTCTCTCACAGTATTTGGTAAATTTCTGTGTCAATCATTAGCTCATCGAATGTTCCATCTGAATCCCTCCTGTCATCTGGGCGCTTCGGAGTGCAGCGGTGGGATGTGGAGTTCTTTTGATAATCCATTTATCAGAAAACAAGAAACAAAACAACAACTGAACCGTCAACAACAAACAAATAACATTCTACTTGGCCTTTCCCTTTCCGCTCTTCCTCTGCGCCTTCAGAATCTTCCTCACGTCCTCCTTGGCGCCCTTCTGCCTCAGCGGAACGTAGGCGTACGGCTGCACCTTCGCTCCCTTCTGCGCCGTCTTCGTTTTACCCGACTTTGATGTATCCCTGGAATGGTGGATTAGTGTAATTGGGAGTGGTGCGGCAAACCTGTGAATTCCCTTTCCGCCCGGACGCCAGGTGGAGGCATTGGAGACGGCGGAGCGAGTGGAGACGGCCGAACGGGCTCCGACCTAAAGGAAGGGAAATTAGTTAGTTAGAGAGAGAGAGAGAGAGAGAGAGAGAGAGAGATGTCTCACCTTGGAGACGATCTCATCGTCGCTGTCCTCAAAGTCAGAATCGTCGCTCTCCGCCTTCTTCTTCTTTCCACCGCGGGCTCCGCCCTCCTCCAACTCGTCCAATCCGTTCTTCCTCTTGCGGCCCACTCGACCAACTTCCTCATCATCTGAAATTTGAATTTTAGAGGATCATCCAATTCCCGAATTAGAATCCAGATGACTAAAAACCAACCATCATCCAGAATGACGATCTTTCCCTCCTTGGTGAATTTGAATCCAGAGTCCTTCTTCTTCTCCAGAGCCTTGGCACGTCGCCTGGCCAGCAGGGCGGGGTCCGTGGTGGTCACCTGATTCCAATTAGTTCAGCCTTTCTCCTAATTCCAATACCTTGTTGATCATGTTCGACCTGTCCAGCAGATCCGTGGTCTCTCCCTCGTCGTCCTCCTTCAGCCAGACGCTGCCCACGCGGCTGCGCTTCTCCACCTCGGCCTCGCTGTCGTCGTCCTCATCGTCGCTGTCCTCCAACAGCTCCAGGATCGTGTCCGCACCGGCCGTCTTGGAACTGACGCGCGATACTCCGGACATCTTTTCTGAAAAGGGAAAAGTTGGAATTGAAGGAGTTCCTGCGTTTAAAAGTGTATATCTTGTCTGCGTATCTACCGTAAGTCAGTCCCCAACTAACCGTCATCGCTGTCCACCTCCATGGCCTCTCCACTGGCCTTGGCGGCCTTTCTCCTGCGAATCTTCTCGATGTTCTTCATCTGAAGCACCCATTCCGGCTTCGTGGTGTACTTGTAGAGGACGTCGACGCCGAACTTCTCAACCAGCGCCTCCAGCAGAAGACGGTTAGCCTTGCGCACCTAAAGTCGTATGATTGCAATTAAGGTGCAATATTCAAAGCCAGGTAATTATATAAAGATGACTTGTTTGAAACTAACTGAGTGTGTGATGTCGCAGGTGAGTTGTCCGTCGAAGACGGAGGTCAGAATGAGGTCGCGGTACTGCTGGATGGCGAATTCCGGCAGTTTCTGCACCAACACGCGGAGGAGGCGGATGGCGAGGATTCTGACGGGAGCACGGCCGTCGGCCACCCACGTGCAGCCGTGGGAGACAATTCGGGAGGTGTGGGAGGCGTTCAGCACCTGAAATTGGATGATTATTGCCATAAAGTACGTTTTTGAATTAGTTTTCCTTTTTCTCCTATATATAATTAACCCAGACGCTTTGCCTGATTCTCTTCTCTCGGTAATGCCCTCACCTTGATCTGCTTCTGCACGATGATGTTCAAAGCGACGAGGGTGGACCTGGCGTGGTCCATCTTCACATTCGTGATGGTGTCGGCCGTCGAAGCGGTCAGTTCGTAGATTCTGTTGAGGATGGGGCTCAGAACCACCGACGGGTGCTGTCTAAACACATTTTTCTCAATGTTACACTTTAAAAATAGATCTCACTCGGTCTCGGCGCCCACTTCGATCAATCGGCAGCACATGAGCTGCAACAGCTTGCTGGCAGAGGCACGCGCGTGGTTGGAATTGATCTGAAGATGATGGAATTACACAATCTAAAAGAGAAAAACTAACCTTGTCGAGGGTGAGAACGGTGAAATCAAGGCAGCGGAGGTAGAAGTCGCTGATTTCCTTGAGCTGGGTGAGGTCCTCCTGCATATAGCGCATGCAGCTGATCATGGCAGCCCGCGAGGGGGCGGAGACGGACTCGTAGGGACGGATCACGACGTTTTCGAAGTCGATGCGACGGGACTCGAAGAAGGACTCCAGCTCGGAGCTGAAACAGGGAGAATTAGGGAAATTGAGAGAAAGAAAGAGAGAGAGAGAGAGAGACTAACCCGCGAGAGAGAATGTCCTCGAGGATTCTGTAGGCCTTCTTCTGAAGATTGACCTGAGAAGAGGTGAACCAGGGATTAGCCGCGTCGAGCGTCTTTCCAACAGCCTGGGCGTCGGCGTGACGAGCCAAAGCACACAAAATATCCAGGATTCTCGCCTAAAATTCAAAATAGTCTTGTTCTTAAAGCCTTCAAGGTACTCCTAACAGCGACCGTAGGCTAGACCCATACCCCAAATTGGGGTCAGGAAACGGTGGACGTTGCGCCACCGAAATGTGGTTTTCTGACATATAGGGGGTCATGGATCCGTGGGAGGGTGCGCTTGGGGTACCTCACTTATCACAGAAAACCCATCTCATTTATTAAAACAAGGGAGGTTGCGCCCCAAAATTTTGAGTGAAATACGTGGTGGGAGCTTGCGCCTCGGACTTTCCCGACACCCCAATTTAGGGTATGGCTAGACCGCTAAGCGGCCTCTACAAGAATTGACTCACCTGTTTGGCCTCGGCGGTCGCTCCCTCTCCGCTATCCTCCAACTTGGAAATGGCGGAATCGACGAAGCGGGTCATCAGATCGGCGGGAGTGGCTTCCGAATAGACGCGAATAGTCTCCAAAACGGCCAGTCTGAAAAGAACTAAATGTAAACCTGCTCTAAAGCAAATATTACCGTACTCCCTTGTCGTCATAGTCTCCGTCGACGATGCTGTTGGTGTACATGTTGAAGAGGAGGGGCATGAAGTTCTTGGCGTACTGGGAGACCACCTGAAACAACAGAATGATAAACCAAATCATCAAAAACAGAGTTAGCCGGGATATTTCTGCATCTTCCCTATAAAACTATCCCAGAAAGAGATAATTCGAACCTCCAATCGCTCGGCGGGGGCATCCGGCTGAAGGGAGAATTTGAGGACTCGACGGATGGCGGTGAGGACCGTCAGACGGAGATCTTTGCGCTCGTTCAAAGCAGCGCCCAAGACCTGAACATTCCAGTTAAATTGGTTAAATGGCTAAATTACGGGAGCCAATTCGGCGAAAGACTTCTCCAGATCGCTGGGGGTCTCGCAGAAGGAGGGAAGGAGCTCCCACAGCTGGTTCTGGACGGTGTTGTAGAGCCTCTGAGGCAGGGGATCCAAAGAGGGGAGACGTCTGAAGAGGAAACAATCAATGTGAGGACTGCTTGGAAGTGATGCCTTGACCTACCTGTAGATCTTAATGGCCAAGGGGAGGAAGGTGGAGGAGAAGAGGGCCAGAGGAGCGTTGGTGAGGTTGACGCGCAGCACGGGGATCAGCCAGGAACGGGGGAAGTCCGTGGCCAGCACGGCGGCGTCGGCATCCACGCCGATGGAGAGCACCTGAAGCACCGGGGCGGCTCCCACGTGGCGGACTGCGGAACCGATGGTCTGAAATTTGAATATTGCCCATCTGTCTTCTTTTTCTTGTGATAAATCGCCGATTTTCCAATAGAAAGTTTTACATCTGCATATAGCGATACTCACAAAGTCGAGCTCCTGTTTGCAGAAGCACTGGTCGCTCTGTCGCAGCTGAGCCAGCGACTGGAGGGCCTTGGTGAATTCAGGGCCGACGATTCCCTCTCCAGCCGTCTCGTAGAGCCTCATTTGCGTGCTAAATTCAAATTTAGACCGAATTTTCATGAAAAACGCTACCGAAGGACGAATTTCCAGACGAGGGCCGAGTTGAGGGTCATAGCTCCATCGAGGAACGAGAGCAGACGACGGGAGTACTCTTCATTGTCCTGGATGCACCTCTCGATGATACGGGCCAGTACCTAAATCAATCGTTTTATTTCAATTTAAAGGACTATTTCTAATTTAAAGGTCTAAAAAGAGGAGTACAGTACCTGGTAGACCACTTGGGCGACCTGCTCATTGGCCGATTCGAAGACCTTGACGATCATCTCCAGTGTGGTACCGAGGAGTTCAAAGTTCCTGAAGGGGGGTACTGTAGAACTGGGGCGCAATTACCTGGTAGGGTCTTTGGCGGTGAGGCAGACGTGGGCTTCGGCGAGGGCCTGCATCCAGTAGGCACACACGGCCACGTCGCCAGACGGGGGAGACAGCTGTCTGGAAAATTAGGCTTTAGTATGCTAATGAGGATGGTATCGGCGTCTGTTTTTTCTTTGTATGAGCACTCCTAAATTCTGAACTCTGTAATCCACGTCTACGTCTCCGTCAAAAGCATACTCTCGCGATTTGGAGGGCTCTCTGCGCACTCCAGACTTAGATACTATCTAACTCGTCGCCTTCTCTGCGATCTCCTACAATGGAATACTCCCTCGCTTGGGATTCAGATCGGTTTTCTCCTCTTTTCTGTACTCTCTCCTCCGCCGTACTGGCTGCGTCTCGTTCGAAAGCCTGATCTCTCGATTTGTTGACTTTTCTGCACACTACTCATTTCCTATACTCTCTAGCTTTTGGCGTCTGCACACTCCAAAATTGTACAGCTCTCTAACTCCCTCTGCGTACACTGTTTGACACGATCCGGTCTCATTTGAAAATAGCACCCCAAATTTGAATATAGCACCCACAAAAAGTGCTTTTTAGTGCCATTTTAGGCACAATAGCACCTCCCACGACGATTTCGAACCGTACTTGTCAAAAATTGTCAGCGTATCTTCCTTCCAACCATGTCTGCGCTCTCCTCCTTTTCTACACTCTTGTCGTCTGCGTCTCTTCGTTTAGCCAACTCTCTCGCTCTAGCCTGGAACGCAAATCACCTTAAAGCGGAGATGAGAAGGGCGTTGGTCTCGACGGAGAGGGCAGCATCGCAGGGCTGTCTCTGGAGGGATCGGTGGAGGCACTGCAAGGCGGAGCACTTGATCTAAATAGAAATTATGAGGAAAATTAGAATATTGAGAGAACCATGGAATCGGCGAAAGCGAACGACTTGAGGATGGATTCGGCGAGGTGTTTGAAGGTGGAAGAGGGCATCTTGTGCATTATTCCCTCGAGAAGGCAGAGGTAACGGACTGCCGTCATTCCGCCGTTTTTGGATTCTGAAAATAAAACTTGTTTACTTCAAATACCCGGGCTCTAATCAAATGTTGCAGCTTTCAAAACATTTTTACAGCCTCGGGCCATCTTCAAGGGTGACCAAAAAATCCGAAAAAAGGCGACCTTGGGTCACCAGAATCCGAAACAACGGCTTCACGCCACCAGTATAAGCACAAAGCGGCCTTAGGTCAAGAAAATCCGAAAAAGCGGCCTTAGGTCGCCAGAACCCGAAAAAGCGGCCTGAGGACAGCCAGAATTCAAAAAAAGCGGCCTGAGGTCACCAGAATCTGAAAAAAGCGGCCTGAAGGCAATAGAAAACCTCAGGCCGCTCCCTTCGTCCCTTTCCCTTCTAACTCCGTACCGAGGGCCTCCTCCAGCTCCTGATGGACGTATTCTCCCACGCAGAGGGATCCGGCGTGCAGGCCGTTGTCCATGGCCGTGATGGGGTCGGTTAGAACCGCCCTGACCACTCTCCTGGCCATCGTCCTCACCCAGGGCTTCTCGTGGGTGCAGAGGCCAGCAATAGACACCAGCATCAACCTAAACCACGAAATATTCAATCAGCTGCTAATTAGAACAGACTTGGTTTTGGGCGATTGCCAGACGGCGGCCGGCTGCGCGCGGAGGACCACTCCCAGCACGGAGACGACGTTCTTCAGGACGCTGCCGTCGCTGTTCTCCTGGTTTTCTTGCAGTTTTTTGTAGAGTACCTGAAACAATTGTCTTTTTTTAGAGAAAAGCCTAGAAAACGAACATCGGAGAGCTTCGAGTACTGAGATTGGAGCACTTCTTTGGAGATCTTCTTGGCGATGAGGTTGAGGAGATAGGCGGTGGCCGAGGTTCTGGGGGAATCGCCCAGGGGAGCTCCCTCCAGCGCCGTCACCAACGCGGCAAAGTACTCGTTGTCAGTTTCATCGCCTAGAGGAGGGTTAGGTATGGAAAATAAACTTTTTTTTGTGAATTTTCGTTTTGGATTCAATTTTGAGAGGTAGAGTACGGTGGATTTTCACGATGACCCTAATTGGCACCCGTGTCAAATTGAGGAAGGCAAAGACTGTCAAATCTACCATATGAAATCTGGTGACCTCAGGCCGCTTCTGCTTTTCTGCCAACCTGAGCAATGTTTGTCACGTACGGTTTGAAACCGCCGTTGGAGGTGCTATTGGCCTCAAAATGGCACTAAAAACCAATTTTTGGGGTGCTATATGCAAATTTGGTGTGCTATTTTCAACTAAGACTGGATCGTGTCAAACAGTGAACCTGAGGCCGCTCTCCGCTTTTTTCGGCAATTTCAGGCCGCTTTCCGCTTTTCTGGTGACCTCAAGACGCTTTCCGCTTTTTCTGGTAACCTCAGGCCGCTTTCCTGGCGACCTCAGGCCGCTTTTGGCTTTTTCTGGCGACCTCAGGCCGCTTCTGCTTTTTTTTATGGCGACCACAGGCCGCTTCTCCTTTTTTGTGGCCTCAGGCCGCTTTTTCTGGTGATCTCAGGCCGCTTCTGCTTTTTTCTGGTGATCTCAGGCCGCTTCTGCCTTTTTTATGGCGACCACAGGCCGCTTCTGTTTTTTTTATGGCGACCACAGGCCGCTTCTGCTTTTTCTGACAACAAGGGAAAACTAAAATTCCACCGAACTCTACCTCATTTCTGCCAAAAATTACAATTTCCTCTCTCCTCAGTGGCTTCAAAACACGTGGACCTCCAAAGAAACGGCCACTTGGAGACATTTAGGCATAAAAGAGAATGAAATACCGTCTCTCTCCTTGATAAGCTCTGCAACTGCAGCGAGAACCGAGACAACCTCCGTCTGCATGGAGGACCCAGACCTTAACAAGTCACCTTGTAGTCTTGCTCGATTCAACACCACAAAAACAAATAAAAGGGATAAAATGACTCACTTCCACTCCCTGTGGACAATGTCGAAGGCGGGGTTGGTGCAGGAGGTGAACTGCGACAGGCGGGACATTCCTCCCTCGGAGACCATACTCTTGTTAGAAGAGAAGTCCTTCTCCAGCGTCATGGCGTCCTAGAGAAAGAGGGAAAAATGAGACAAAATAAGAGAACTGACCAGGGAGAGGTCGTTTACGGCGAGTTCGGGGCCATCCAACGGGCGGTCGTCCACGGCGACCATCTGATTTCCGATGAGGGCGGCGTTTCTGGCGGCGAGGGCGGCCGCGCGGTGCTTGTTCTTTCCCGGGTTACTTTCGCAGCTGAAACAGAAGATAAATTATTGTTTCACGTGTGCTGTAGCGTAAATGTTACCGTAACCAGGCTGCCACGTTTTAGCTTTAAAATATAAAAACTAAAAAGAACTCACGTCATTCCCTTGGGGACACGGGTCGTCGACTTGGTGCGCTGCGGTCGAACACGGTATTTCCCAGCCATATTTGCAGGGACTGAAATTAAATTCTTGTTAATTGAAGGAAGTTAGAGATAGGAGAGAGAGAGAGAGAGAGAGAGAGAGAGAGAGAGCCATTGTGGAAGTGGTAAAGTGGTCAAAACGAAGTTCTAAGGGTCCAAAATCGCAAAATATTGGTGTATTATAAAATTTAAAACATTCCAATACGAAAATAACTGCAGAAAAATCACATTTTCCCAAATGTCACCACTTTTTCAGTGTTTTTGACACAAATTATGCATTATATGCCAATCAATCACTGGAAACAATATAAGATAAGCAAATTATAGCAAAAATTGAGTAAAAACAGGCTAAACGCGTAAAATAACCGAGATCCTAAAATTGTTGGCAAACTGCCAGTTCTCGAGTTCGCATTGGGGCAGATTTACGCACATTGCTTGCAGCCGGCTGGTCGGATTCCAAGGACAAACTCGCTCCATTTGTAACCCGCGGGAATGTAAAAATTTCAAACGTTCAGCAAGTCGTTTATTGAGTAATTGATGAAATCCTTTATTTTTCTTGTATTTTAATTATTTGAATTGATTATTTTTGTCAAAAAGATATAAGCGAGCCTTTATTCTGTATATTCATCTATTTTGTGCGGTTGTAAATCCTCTGAAAACCAAGAAGATGTCCAAATCGAGGCGTAGATCCCCAAGACCACTCGGATTTGGTTCTCTCACTTGCAAAAGGCTCCGTTTATGCGCAATTTGGCAGTATATACAGGCATCCTCCGCGCGCGTCCCTTCATCGTTGTATAATTGGCCCGGCTAGACAAAGGCTTTGTCACCTGCCCTCCTGTTTACGGCGATTTCCTCTCCATTCTCCTCTCGTAAATTCTGATCTCCCTCTTTTGGCGTACATATTACTCTCTTAATTACCTTTAATTACTTTAATTGATTAATTTTAGCATATAATCAGCCAAAGATCCCGAAATCCTGCGGAGTGATGCAAGAAGAGCGGCGCCGTCTACTCGAAAGCTGCCAACTGGACCTATGCAGAGTGGGTTTTTCTTCAATTAGAATATTTTAACGGGCTCACCCGGTGGCAAATTCAATTTTAAAAAAATTAGTTTGTTTAAATTTATTAAACCTTTGAAATTTTCACATTCTTTTTTGTATTCTGGCCATTTAATTTGTCTTCGTTGTGGGACCCTAAACTGATTTTTAAAAAAGAATCATTAAATTAAAGGTCTATTTAAAGGTCGTATTTGTCGTCCAGTCCTTTAATTTTGTTATTTTTAGACCTTTAAAATTTTTACAATGTTTAAAAACTAAACTGATTTATTCTAATTAAATGACTGTTTAGTACACATTCCTTTAAACCCCTTTACTAAAAAAAATTATGATAGTCCTTTAACTCAATGAGTCATTTTAAAGGATTATCATTTCGGCCTGTTAAATTAGCCAGATAGTCCTTTAAAGAAATTTGACAGTCTTTAAAAAATACGAAGTGTCCTTTAAAATTAAATTCTCAATATCTAATTATGGCTATTTTCCAGGATTTGGACGAGGATGAGGTCCTTCTGTACCTCCAATCGGCCGGCATTCTTCCGGACAACGTCGTCGACCAGATATCGGTCAGTTTCCCCATTTCCCTAATCAAAAAAGCATTTTTCAGTCGCAGAAGACGGCATTGAAACGCCGTCTGGAGGTCATCAAGGCGGTCAAAGTGCGTGGGGATCCGGCCTACGACCAGCTGTACAAGGCGCTGATCTACAGTGGACAGCAGCACCTGGCGGCCCTTCTGGAGCCCCTCGTCAGTGAGAATGTCAGGGAGACCAGGTAGAGGCCTTTTCATACTGGAAAATGGTATTTTAAGGGAAGCTAGGAGGATCGCCACGAGGCCCCAGCAGTTCGTCCCGGAGAGGGCCGTTGACGCACTGTCGACGTTGGAGAATCGAGGTATAGTCATTGCCAAAATGAAATCGGCGGGGAAATTTTTGCACACTAATTAGAATATCTAAGTCTCCTCATTCTACATTGCCTCTCGCACTGCGTATCTCATTTCCGCTGCACTAAGGGTCATTTTGGCATGATTCCAGCTTGGCGAAAGCTATAATTGTAAGAAGCAGAAGAAAGCGGGCTGAGGTTGCCAGAAGAAGTGGAAAGCGGCCTGAGTTCACCGGAAAAAGCAGAAAGCGGCCTGATCTTGTCAGAAACCGTAGAAGCGCCCTGAGGTTGCCAAACAAGCAGCAAGCGGCCTGAGGTTGCTGGAAAAAGCAGAAAGCGGCCTAGGTTGCCAGAATCCACAGAAAGCGTTCTGAGGCTGCCAGAAAAAGCGGAAAGCGGCCTGAGGTCACCAGAAAAAGCGGAAAGCGGCCTGAGGTTGCCAAAAAGGATAAGCGGCCTGAGGTTGCCATAATTAGCATAACGCGGCCTGAAGTTGCCAGAAACCGCAGAAGCGGCCTGAGGTTGCCAGAAACGGAGAAAGCGGCTTGAGGTTGTCAGAAACCGCAGGAGTGGCCTGAGGTCATCAGAAAAAACAGAAAGCGGCCTGATGTTGCCAAAAAGGATAAGCGGCCTGAGGTTGCCAGAAAAAAAACAGAACGTGGCCTGAGGTCGCCAGAAAAAGCAGAAGCGGTCTGAAGCCATTGAAAGCGGCCTGAGGTTGCCACAAAACAGCGGCTTTTTTTGCCAGAAAGTGCGGAAACCGGCCTGAGGTTGTCATAATTAGCATAACGCGGCCTGAAGTTGCCAGAAACCGCAGAAGCGGCCTGAGGTTGCCAGAAACGGAGAAAGCGGCTTGAGGTTGTCAGAAACCGCAGGAGTGGCCTGAGGTCATCAGAAAAAACAGAAAGCGGCCTGATGTTGCCAAAAAGGATAAGCGGCCTGAGGTTGCCAGAAAAAACAGAACGTGGCCTGAGGTCGCCAGAAAAAGCAGAAGCGGTCTGAAGCCATTGAAAGCGGCCTGAGGTTGCCACAAAACAGCGGCTTTTTTTGCCAGAAAGTGCGGAAACCGGCCTGAGGTTGTCATAATTAGCATAACGCGGCCTGAAGTTGCCAGAAACCGCAGAAGCGGCCTGAGGTTGCCAGAAACGGAGAAAGCGGCTTGAGGTTGTCAGAAACCGCAGGAGTGGCCTGAGGTCATCAGAAAAAACAGAAAGCGGCCTGATGTTGCCAAAAAGGATAAGCGGCCTGAGGTTGCCAGAAAAAAAACAGAACGTGGCCTGAGGTCGCCAGAAAAAGCAGAAGCGGTCTGAAGCCATTGAAAGCGGCCTGAGGTTGCCACAAAACAGCGGCTTTTTTTTGCCAGAAAGTGCGGAAACCGGCCTGAGGTTGTCATAATTAGCATAACGCGGCCTGAAACTGCCAGAAACCGCAGAAGCGGCCTGAGGTTGCCTGAAACGGAGAAAGCGGCCTGAGATCACCAGAAAAAACAGTAAGGGGCTTGATGTTGCCAGAAAGCGGCCTGAGGTTACCAGAAAAAGCAGAGGGCGGCCTGAGGTCACCAGAATCGGTCTCACGCGTCTTGATGTATAATTTCCTCCCGCAATATTCAAATGCCTCCCATTTCAGACCCCTCTGCGTGGGTGGATGAGCCGATGGTCCTCGAAGGTCTTCTGGAGCTCACCATAGACGGCATCGGCGCCGAATCCACAAGACAACAGCTCGACCGCTACAACAGCGATAAAAGCGGGGTATATATGCCAATCACAAGGATTCAATCGCCATATTCAGATTTACCCCAACTTCTCCTCGCCGAAGGGAATGTGCCTCATCATCAACAACCGCAACTTCACCACGATGGCCGAGAGGAAAGGAACTGAGGTGATTTGAGTTTTACATAGAATAACAAAATATTTTAGGTTGACTGCCAGAATTTGGTGAAACTGTTCAATAGTCTGGGGTACATCCCCATCGTTCAACACGACCTCGGAGCGAAGGTTCGTACAACAGTGCTGAATTCTTATTTTAAATGAGAAAAATACCGGTGGAGGTGAAGCGGCCTACGATTGCCAAAAATTGGCTTTTAATTACCAAAAATCAAATTAAGCGGCCTATGGTTGCCAAAAAGCGGCATTTAATTACAAAATAAGTAGGTCAAGCGGCCTAGGATTGCCAAAAAAAGCTATTTTTTTAATTGGGGGTGCTTTATGCAAATTTCTTTTCCAGGAAATGATCGAATTAGCTGGGAACTTCGCCCGCGACCCTGCCCATTCCCGTTACGACTCGGTGTTCGTCGTCGTTCTCACCCACGGAGAGAACCACGTTTTCATCGGTTGGGCCTCCATTGCCATATTCTAATCTCTGATTTCCAGGAACCGACGGAGAAACCGTCAGTGTGGAGTACCTGCTGTCGCAGTTCAACAGCATCAATGCAAGGCATCTGGCTGGAAAGCCGAAAATCTTCATCTTCCAGGCCTGTAGAGGAGGTATTCTGATGATTCGATTGTGGGGAGAAATGGGTGATTTAGATAAGTATGATCACGGAGTGGTCACGGGGGAGGTGGAGGAGACGGATGCGAGACCGCTGCTGGAACCGGACGCCTTCAAGTGGAATCCCTTCGCCTGCCTCCGCCCGAGGACACAGCCTCAGGTTGGACACGTCGTCTAGGCTCAGGAGGCTTATTTTTGCAAGCAAAGGAGATTCCAAGATGCATTGAAGGCGGCCTGAGGCTGTCAGGGCCCTTCTAAAGCGATCTGAGGCTGTCAGGTCCCTTGAAAGCGGCCTGAGGATGCCAGGTCCCTTCTAAAGCGGCCTGAGGCTGCCAGGTCCCTTCTAAAGCGGCCTGAGGATGCCAGGTCCCTTCTAAAGCGGCCTGAGGCTGCTAGATTCCTTGAAAGCGGCCTGAGGCTGCCAGGTCCTTTGAAAGCGGCCTGAGGCGGCCAAGATTCTTTAAGCGGCATGAGGCTGCCGAGGTTCCTTGAAAGCGGCATGAGGATGCCTAGATTCCTGGAAAGCGGCCTAAAGCTGCTATGATTATTGGAGAACGGCCTGGGGCTTCCAAGGAAGGTCCCATGAAAGCCGCCTGAGGCTGCCAAAGTCTCTTGAAATGGGTGGCCCCGGAATGCCACGATTACCGGCCGACGTCAGTTCTTTTCGATACCGTATCTAATTGGCTACTGTCAACCGCTTCTTGGCAATTAAGTCATTTTCGTCATGTATTACTCAAAACATCAATTCGTTCCCTGTTTCCCAAAGTGATTCCAACCAGCTGGGTGTCAATTAGAATTTAAAAACGTTATAATTGCACCCCAAATTCTATTAACCCTCTCCTAATTTCAGGAAGGCCAGCGCCTGCCGGTCGAGTCCGACTTCCTGGTGGCCTACGCGACTGCTTCGAACTACGTCTCCTGGAGGAACAGTCTGAACGGCAGTTGGTTTGTCCAGGCCATCTGTGAGGTAGTCCCTTCTTCTGAATAAACCTAATACCTTCCGATTTCAGGTGTTCAGCCACCACGCCAAGGACAAGGATCTGAACGACATGCTTCTGCTGGTGAATCGACGCGTGGCTCACGGGAAGGCCACGATGGAGCAGAAGAAGCAGATGCCGGTTTTCAGCTGCCAACTGAGGAAAAAGTTCTACTTTTTCCCCGGCGTCGCTCTCCCCCACTAGTCTCCCCTTTAAGTGATTGTCTTTAGATCTCCCGCCTTTCTTTGTACATAGAGCTTTCGGATTTTGTACATTTTTCTAATAAACTCGTTGACCATTAAGAATTGGAGCTGGAAGAAGTGAAGCCAGTTGGCTGGAACGAGTTTCATGTGATTTTCCAAACGTGTTAGGTTTCTTAGAGGGATGTCTTCAGAAGATTTAGGACGTAGTCCACCTAGGATGGAGATTGTAAGCCTACAAACGATTTTGTGGAGCAATAAATTGTTCGCGACTTTTCATGCTCGGAGTTGAAGCTAGGTGTGGTAGGGAGAAGCATCCAAAAAGAGATTGCAGATCGAGATATGATCGACCAGAAGTTTCATATGACTTCTCCGTAGCATTTGCCCACCTTAAGTCTTGCCCTTTGTCCCATACAAAAAACAAATACCATCCACGTATTTTATTAAAAAGAACAAATAGAAGAACGGCACGGGGTTGGAGAACGGCCCGGGTTAGAAAACGGCCCGGGGTAGAACGGCCCGGGGTTGGAAAACGGCACGGGGTTGGAGAACGGCACTGGGTGGAGAACGGCACTGGGTGGAGAATACGGACCATCGCCTGAAACAATAACCATTAATCAAGGTTCAAAATCGTCAAATAGCATTCTTAATGACATCTATGGGGTGCTTTCCACAAGGAACTCGAACAATTAAAATTGGGAAGATACTTCTGAATCGAGTTATTTTTCAGTCATCCGCATGACACCCTCGGTATTTGACCATGCTCGTTAAGTTTAGGGCTGTGCCAACCGAAAACAGCGTCTGGTAAGAAACACCGCCAAAATTTCGCAAATGAGAAAAAGCATGATATTCCAAACAACAGAAACGTATGCAAGATTTGCAGATATCGAAATTGATATAATGGAAACACTCAAATTCTGTTGTAAACTCAGAGCGCAACCTTCGCAGACCTAGTTTTTAAGAGCCACATCGGGAAACCTATGGAAATACAGGAAAATGCGTAAAGAACAAACCTTACTGTTCATCAACGGAGACACCCACAGCCCCGAGCGCGGATTGGCAGACTTCGATGAGAGTCTCGATACCTGCCTTGAGCTCCTCAAAATAAAAAGAATTTTAACCCGAGCAAATAAACAAACCTTAATAGGCTCTTCCAGTTCCATAGCACGCAAACAAACGGTCTTCACAGCAACAACCAATTCTCCCTTCTGTTAAAAAAAATCATTGGGCGAAAACTGCTTAAAGCCATACCTGAAGATCGAGGAGAGAAATCTGATCCGTGATTGTCTTTACTTGCTGCACCATGTCCGAGTAATGTTCTTCGTACACACACACACACGTAATTTTTTTAATGGTAATTTCTTTCTGATGTCGGCATACGCGTTTGCCGCACGGAAACACGGCTAGAGTGGGCGAGAGAGTGGGGGAAATGGAGAAACGCAGAGTTGGCGGCAATTCAAACTACAATTTTCCCAAAATTTCAAGAGCTAAAAATTCATCTTGATCCAAAATGGGTAATGGAGGTATTTTGCAGAATTTGGAAAGGGGCCGCGGCGAAGCTTCCTCAGGACACGGACACACAATCACACACTCATACACACGCACACATGCACTGTTATTGCTTTATTTTCAAATTTCAACTAAATAATGATGTTTTTCTTGATAATCTGAATGTGAAAACTAAATGAAACATTTATTTAAAAACAAAAACTACTTCATTAAAGAGATCTTGGGGACGTGCATTCCCTTCACAATCTTTTCACGCAACTTCCACTCCTTGTGCTTCTCCTCCCATTTCTTAGACTTTGCTTCCAACTTCTTGGATTTTTCGTCTAATGTTTCGTCTTGTTCCTCCAGTGTCCTCCAGTATTTCTCCTCCTTGTTGTTGTTTGCGCTAAAATTCAATTAGATGTGGAAAAAGCATCAAACTCACAAAAATGGTTTGAAATGAGGTGTTTTTGGAGGTCGAGCAAAGGGATTAGCTGGAACTGAAACGAATATTGAAAGTTGGCTTTAAAATGACTAACCTTGACGAAATTTGAGAGAAAACCTAGAGTTCAGTTTTCCCTTGAAAATGATGAAAAGTTCGTTGGTCTTCGAAAGGGAAACGGTCGGAAGTTGGTTGCAGAATCTGGCGCCAGTGAGGGAGAAGTCTTGGCCGTAATTGATTTCCAAGTAGTCTTTTTCACAGATTGGTTGTGAAGTAAAAAGGGAATCAATGAGTTCAAACTGAACTTTATGACCAGGAAGAGCCTGAAAACATGATTTTTTAAAAAGGGGAAATGCCACGTAAAATTTTTTTTCTGTTTTTGTGGTAAAATTATAGACTTTATTCCCAGGATTCCGAAAATTACCTCATTTACCCATTTTGGATCAAAATGAACCGACTTAGGAGCGATTGAACTTTTGGGGAAATTGTAGTTTGAATTGCCGCCAACTCTGCGTCTCTCCATTTCACACGCTCTCTCGCCCACTCTAGCCGTGTTTCCGTGCGGCAAACGCGTAAAATGGCCGTGGAAACGCGCCCCTTTTGCAGTCCAAATCATACAAAAAGGGGTATGTTTCAGAATTATGGGAACGACATCAATTCAATGAAATAAGAGAATTTGAAAAATCAATTTTACGATTTTAAATGTGGGTCGTAATCACTCACTCACTCATTCACTCTCTCTCTCTCTCTCTCTCACTTACCGTAATCATATAAGCACATTCAATTTCTCCATGTGCATGTAAGATTCGGAATCCATTACTCGCCGAAAGAGCACCCTGTCCACAGCTTCTGAATTTATTGACCACTCTTTCGCAGAAGTTTCCTCCGAATCCTTCCGGGCATCTGCACTTGTTACAGTTCTGAAATCCATTTTTTTCTGAAATACACTATGTCATCACAAACCTTAGGATCAGCATAACCTCCATATTGGCAATTCAGCTTCCTAGGGCATTTATCTGAAACTTCAGTCTGAAACTTCATAAAACTTTAACTTACGACTACAGTAAGCCAGATTGATCTTCTTTACGTCTGTAAACGAGGGACCTCTCGATTGACCAATGGTCTTCTGGTAGTTTTCATCCAAAGTTCGATAAATCAGTTTGCCATTGGCTCCGACTAGCTGAAAAAAGGAGTTAACCTGCAAAACTTGGCTAGTTTTTACCGGGCCGTAGTGCATAACCGATCCATAATCGTAGCCTGCCGTTGCCTCAAAATGTGACCCCATTTTGATGAACATATTGAAGTAATCAGAAAAATCATAGTCCATCGATTCCACGTGAATATATTTATCCCGGTCGAAACGAGAATGTTCATGAATTAGACCAAGCGCATGGCCTGAAATGGATGAAAATGAGATAAAACCTAAAAACGAAAAGTTACCAATTTCATGGGTAACTGGGCCCAATTTGCGGGTTTCTTCATAGTCTTCTAGACATCCGGTGGAGATGAATTTAGTGGCAGAAGGGGACACACCGAGGAAACAATTGTCATCCATGTCGTCGATAAAATGGATTCCACTTCCATTAAGGGGATAGAATTCCCGTTTGAAGGAGAGACAGGTGTTTTCTTGCCAGTGGTTGATGCCAGCCACACTCCAGTGCTCATCAGCTGGAAAGAGGACATTGCATAAAATTTTACGTTTTTGCCATACTACTCCACTGTTTCAAGGAGAGTTCTATCTTTTTTCATTAGAAATATGTTTTTGTCGGATTACTCCACTGTTTAAATGGGAGTATTTCAGCGTATCTCCACTGTTCATCCGCTGGCAATAGACAGTGTCCTGCTTTTGGCGCATTACGCCACTGTTTCGATGCGATAGGTTGGCTAAAGGATTTTTTGTGTGTTTAGCTTACCTTCTGGACCCACATAGTAGGAAATTGGCTTCGAGGCAAATTCTTGGGTCACTTCTCCTAATCGCAGTTGTTTCTGGCCAAATAGAACTTCAAAGCTGAAAAAAATATATTGAAATATCATATTTTTTTAAAAACTAATACTATAATGAAAACTGAAGAAACTTACTCGTATAAGTGTAGTAAGCTCAAAGGAAGAGACCGTACTAAAGGTTGTAGGATTGAAAGGAGGAGGAGTGTCCTCATGATCGCCATGGGAATATTGATTCATTTTTTTATAGTTGGGTATATGAATTTAAAAGCAGATCCGCAGAAACTGCAGATAGCGTCAGCAGAAGGTATTGAAAGCGGTTGACATTTCGAATATCGATTTGGACGATAAAATGAGGTCATGATTATTATAAGGAAGAATCTCTGTCTCTCTGTCTCTCTCTCTCTCTCTCTCTCTCTTTCTCTAACACACACACTCTCTCTCTGTCTCTTTCTCTCTCTAACGATCTATCAACCTATCCCTCCCCCTCTATCTCTCTGTTCCCCTTTCTCTCTCTCCTCTGTCTGACTGTATTTTTGTTTGTCTGTCTCTGTCTTTCTCTCTCTCTTTCTCTCTCTCTCTCTCTCTCTCTCTCTCTCTCTTTCTCTTTCTCTCTCTCTCTTTCTCTCTCTCTCTCTCTAAGTGGGCGTCCTGTTACTTTGCCAATGACTGGAAAAATGACAAAAATCAACAAAGCCAATCAATGCAATCATCTTTATTACATAACATGGGTTATAACTGATACTATCAATACTTTTCAATTACAACGGAATGTGAACTGAATGTCACCATCATAAATAAATCGTCTTTAGGATTTATCGTAACTAGCCACGACTTGGTCACATCACCATGCAGTTTCCAGGAAGATTTCAAAACACATATATCTCCTAATAGATTCATAGCTGCTTCCACTGATTCCACCGAATATTTAGCAAAAAACTCTTTGTACGTTACTTGTTCTGAACTGTGCAAACTTTTCTAAACACAATTAAAGTAGAAATTGTACAATGAGCTGTCACCTGGATCATATATACTATATCTTCAATTGGAATCAAATCGCCGTGGATGTTTAGTTTTTCAGCTTTAATAGACCATATTGTAGAAGCAGAGAGATGACAACAATTAGTCATTGACAACTAAAACTAAATAAATATTAATAAAACCACAAAACACAAAATATGTTTAACAAATAAGAGACGTTTTCTGATACGATGGAACAACTTTCTCACCCCGCGGACAAAAGAAACCTTTTTTGCTTTCGATTTATCTGAAACGTTGTCATAGGACTATATAGAACCTAAAAAGACGATAAATAACATTTGTTTCAAAATATCTGTTCACACAGTGAAATAATGACACGAAATGCTTAAACGACCATAACTTCCTTCAATGTTGATCCATTTCAAAATCGAGGGGCTCTTTCCATAGAGAATTTTAGTACCAAACACATTGTTTTTAAAGAAAAGTTACGATTCTATTTTTGACCAAGAGAAAAAGTAGGAAATGAAAAAATGTTGAAAAAGTTTTGAAAAAATGTTGCAAAATTTGGTTTTTTGATCACCACGATCATTTCCAAAAACTCATTTGAATGTGCAATTTTCATGAAAATTTTGACAAAAATTAGAGGCAAAACTTCGTATTCAACCGGTTTTGGCAACATTTTTTCAATGTTGTCCTACTTTTTCACTTGTTCAAAATTGTCGCGAATATCGCCCCTTATTTCCATTCGGGGGATTCCCGACTGTACTCCAGGTCATTTGAAGGGTACTGTAGAAAGTGCGCGTGGGAAGGAAAACCCCGCGCACCAAAAGGTACAGCCGCCTGCGTACACAGCCGGCTGCCGCCTTCTGTCATCAGTTGGGATGCTGCGCTCGACCCGTGCGGTTGTACGTGGTATAGCGAGACAGACCCTTCTCATTAGGAAAGTGTTATCACGCCTTTGACGCGGTTGGTGCACTTCCTTCTCAAACCTTCAGACTAATAGCCCTGTGAGGCGTCTGACCCCCGTTGATCCTAGCTCATAAGTCCTGTAGGCTATGCTAGCGACAGCTGTGTTGCACTAGACCAGGGTTGACCTAAATCCCCAATGATACAGTCTAGAATGCACTATTTCCAGCCAGCCTTCGCACCGCTCCGTGCCCGACGTCCTGTTCTGCTCCAGCCCAACGACTCTCGCAGCCCAGTGACCAAGAAGACCTTCCGGAGCGCCGACGCCGTACGCCAACCTTCATATTGTCAGGTGGATGTATTGTATTGTTGTGTTATGTTGGTTGTGCAGTTGTTACATGAACTGTGATTACTGTTCAGTCTTCTCTTTCTATTTGCTTTGACCAGAAGCACAGCCCAACCGTGTAGTCCGTAGATAGAAACCATCGAGGCTCATATCACCGTCCGCGTGGCGCCCAAAGTAAAGGGTTTTGGCGAGCGAGTCTTTCTGGAAGATAGACGCGGACTATTCGGGGGTACTAGTAGCCCTTAAACGATTCGGGGTGAAAGGCTGCGACAAAAATTAGAATCATAACTTTTCTTTAAAATCAATGTGTTTGGTACTAAAATTCTCTATCGAAAAAGCCCCTCTATTGTGAAATTGACCAACATTGAAGGAAGTTATGGTCGTTTAAGCATTTCGTGTCATTATTTCACTGTGTGAACAGATATTTTGAAACAAATGTTATTTATCGTCTTTTTAGGTTCCATATAGTCTCGTGACAACGTTTCAGGCAAATCGAAAGCAAATAAATTCTTCTGTCCGCGGGGTGCTATCAGAAATTCTCTCATAAATTGCATTTGTGTATTTGTGTGTAGGTGTAAACGTATGTATTTTTGTGTTGGCGTTTACGTTCACGTGTATGTTTATGTGTGTGTATTTCGCTTATTACTCGTTTTTACACAGTTTCCTAACTGTTCATTCAGTAACACAGACCATATATTTCATCTGATTGTCACCAAAACAATGCTCGCTATCAAGAGCTATCCAGCTTACATATGAAATCTTGAGTGCCTAAAATAGGGTAACAATGCTAATTTTCAAACAAACCTTCACAACGGAAGAAAACTTTTGCGAGGCACAGTTAATCCAGTTTAGGTGAATGAATGAGGTAGTTTTTATTCGTTTCACTAACAAGCTGCATAAGTTGTCAGTAAGAATATCCTGAAACAAATATTTATGCCAAGTTGCAAAACAATTGAGTCTACCACTATATAAAACTTTTCCAAG
>JAJQXH010000056.1:1065000-1142500 GCA_022343465.1 Oscheius sp. G VE-2021
AGGATGCTTTTGGCCTTGAGAATCAACGTTTTGGCTAAAGGACACAGTGGAATCAGTGTGGAGAACATAAAGAAGATGATCGCTGCCTTCAACGCCTTCTGTGTTTCCTACGTTCCTCAGCAGGGAACAGTCGGTTGCTCGGGAGATTTGGCCCCATTGGCTCATTTGGCACTGGGATTGCTGGGAGAGGGAAGAATGTGGAGTCCTTTGACTGGATGGGAGAGTGCTGATGTGGTTCTGAAGAAGAACGGATTGAAGCCGTTGGAGTTGGGGCCGAAGGAAGGACTGGCGCTGATCAATGGAACGCAGATGGTTACTTCACTTGGAGCACTTTGTGAGTTTTAGGGAGAGAGAGAGAAGAGAGAGAGAGAGAGAGAACTACAACACAAACAAGATTCCCCTCAGCATCAGTTTATTGTTAACCCTGGATCTGTACTTGTTCGTATCCACTGGCGACCACAGGATCGGGCATCTTGCTCTTCTCCTTCTCCGCCTCCTCTCCATTCTCCTCCTTCTCCGATTCCTTCACCGACGACTTGGCCTCCTGCGTCTCCGCCACTCTTCTCGTCTTCTCCTTCTCACTGACCTCGACCGCCTTCTTCTGCGACTTCTTCTCCTCCTCCTTCTCCTTCTTCTCCTCCTTCTCCTTCTTCTCCTCCTTCTGCCCCTCTGCCTTCTTCTCGGCCTCCTTGGGCTTGATGGCATCATTGCTGGGCACGGCGCCGACCTGCGGACCCGGACTGGCCTCCTTCTGAGGAGCGGGACTGGCCTCTTTCTTCGAGGCCGCCTGCTTCTTGTCATCTTTGCTGGGAGAGGGCTTGGCATTGGGGGCTTCCTCCTCCTTCTTCGATTGTTCACTCTCAATTCCCGGCTTCTGGGATCCATTCTTGGAAGAAGTGGACTTCTGGGTCGATTGATTCTTGTCCTTCTTCGAGGAGATGTCATTTTTGAGTTTGGCGCAGTTGTAGGAGACCATGGTGAGCAGCCACAGCGACAACAGGAGAGAGATCATCTGGAGACGACCGTCTGGGAATAGGAGAACGGACGAAGTGAGGGAGAGGGAGGGAGAAAGGCACGCGGGAGATTTCAGGTGCGGTCACGCTGTCACGTGCAGTCACGTAACTTAGCATTGCACAGCGGATATGCTAATAGGCATAGAGACGCAGAGAAGGAAAGAGAGAGAGAGAGAGAGAGAGAGCGAGAGAGAGATTGAACCGTAATATCACCCTCTTTTTAGCACTGGAGCGCGCTTACAACATCGCCCGTCAAGCTGACGTCATTGCCGCTCTCTCCCTCGACGTCCTGAAGGGAACAACCCGTGCCTTTGACCCCGACATCCACGCCATCCGTCCCCACAAGGGCCAGCAACTCTCAGCCCTCCGCCTGCGCTCCCTTCTCCACTCCGATGCCAATCCCTCCCAGATCGCAGAATCCCACCGCAACTGCAACAAGGTCCAAGACGCCTACACCATGCGCTGTGTGCCCCAAGTGCATGGAGTGGTCCACGACACCATTGAATTCGTCCGTGAGATCATCACGACTGAGATGAATTCGGCTACCGACAACCCGTTGGTGTTTGCCGACAGAGAGGAGATCATCTCTGGAGGAAACTTCCATGGAGAGTATCCGGCCAAGGCCCTCGACTACTTGGCTATTGGAGTGTCTGAGCTAGCTTCGATGAGTGAGAGGAGACTGGAGAGATTGGTCAACCATGAACTCAGTGGACTGCCCACGTTCCTCACTCCGGATGGAGGACTGAACTCTGGATTCATGATTGTTCAGTGCTGTGCTGCCAGTTTGGGTGAGTTCTCTCTCTCTCTCTCTCTCCCTCCCTCTCTCTCTCTCTCTCTCTCTCTCTCTCCCTCGCCCTCTCTCTTTCTCTCTCTTTCTCTCTCTCTCTCTCTCTCTCTCTCTCTCTCTCTAAACCCCTCTTCCAGTCTCGGAGAACAAAGTCCTCTGCCACCCCTCCTCCGTCGACAGCATCCCAACCAGCTGTAACCAAGAAGACCACGTCAGTATGGGTGGCTTCTCCGCCAGAAAGGCCCTCACCGTCGTCGAACACGTCGAAGCTGGTTTAACCTTCTGAAATTCCAATTCTAATCAACTCTTTCTTAGTTCTGGCAATGGAGCTGATGGCCGCCTGCCAAGGCCTAGAATTCCTAAAGCCTCTCACTTCCACCGCCCCTCTGAACAAAGTCTACCAGTTGGTTCGCACCGTCGCCGCTCCCCTGCTCGAGGATCGTTACATGCAGCCCGAAATCGAGGCAGTCATCGATCTTCTCAGGGAGAACAAGGTATTTAAGAAGATGGAAGAAATATCAATTTACTTGATTCAGATCTGGGAGACAGTGGCTCCTCATCTGGAGACCCTGCAGGAGATGGAGGAGTTGGACCCTGATGCGCTACGTGTGGACGCCAAGACGCCTACTGGAATCGTGTTGGCCGATCGAGTTGATACTCCCGACACTGGGGACCACGATTCGCATTCCGAGTGAAAAAGATGTACATTTATATGAAGTTTGTATCAAAGTGGTTGTATTATGTAGCCAATATCTCTCCCTTTCTTGCTATCTCTCTCTTTCTGTTTCTCTCTCTCCCTCTCTCTCTTTTTCCGTCGTCATTTCCTTCTCTGCGTCTCTTGTCTCTTAGCATATCTGCTGCGCAATGCTAAGTTACGTGACCGCACGTGAAATCTCCCGCGTCTATTTCTCCCTCACTTCGTCCGTTTTTCTATTTCCAGACGGTCGTCTGAAGATGGTCTCTTTGCTGTTGTCGCTGTGGCTGCTCCTCGTGGTTTCCTACAACTGCGCCAAACTCAAAAATGACATCTCCTCGAAGAAGGACAAGAACCAATCGATCCAGAAGTCCACCTCTTCCAAGAATGGATCCCAGAAGCCGGGAATCAACAGTGAACAATCGAAGAAGGAGGAAGAAGCCCCCAAGCCCTCTCCCAGCAAAGATGACAAGAAGCAGGCGGCCTCGAAGAAAGAGGCCAGTCCCGCTCCTCAGAAGGAGGCCAGTCCGGGTCCGCAGGTCGGCGCCGTGCCCAGCGATGATGCCATCAAGCCCAAGGAAGCCGAGAAGAAGGCAGAGGGGCAGAAGGAGGAGAAGAAGGAGGAAAAGAAGTCGCAGAAGGAGGCGGTCGAGGTCAGTGAGAAGGAGAAGACGAGAAGAGTGGCGGAGACGCAGGAGGCCAAGTCGTCGGTGAAGGAATCGGAGAAGGAGGAGAATGGAGAGGAGGCGGAGAAGGAGAAGAGCAAGATGCCCGATCCTGTGGTCGCCAGTGGATACGAACAAGTACAGATCCAGGGTTAACAATAAACTGATGCTCATGGGAGTCAGGGTTGAAGTGTTCGATCAATTAACTAAAAAAAGGAACGAAATAATTTACATAGAACGTGAGCAGATTAAAGTACACGCAGTTTTACGTGCCCGGCAGCAGCAGAGTTGAAAAGGGAGATCGCACCATTATAAGAAAGCGGGGAAGGGATAGAGGGAGATACCTGTGTCGGGGAGAAATTACACGAAGGGATAAAACTCGCAGAATAAAGAGACAGGGGGCCTAGGGACTTAAGCGTCTTACGGATTCGAATAAGGGGTCAAGGGTCTTAAAGACTTAAGGGAAATGTCTCAAGGGGATAAACTAGGGGACCTTAAGAGGTCCTAATTGTGGCTACTGCCACGGAGGAGGCGGGAGTCGGTCTCGCGAAGGCCGTACTTCGGACGGGTGCCTCCCTCGACGCTCGAGTTGTCCTCACTGCCGGCGTCGGAGGTGGAGGCGAAGGCACCGCGGGAGAGTCTGCAAATTAGGAATTTAGGAACAAATTTAAGGAAATCAAAATAAGGAATAACAATGGGACACAGTAATAATCAGGGGGATCGATCCAGTGATTCATCCTCGCATCGTAAAGATAAGCTATCTCCCGTGAACGGTGTTCGGAGATAAGAAAGTTGCCAATTTGGAAGGTAGGCAGAACTTTGGATCCACGGTGCAATCGGTGGCTGGATCGATCCCCCTCGGTACCAAGGGTAGGCAGCCCTTGCTCATTAGAATTCAAGGCCGCTCCCTCACCGTTCGCAAGTGTGGCACTCGCATCGCTCGTTGTTATCTCCGAAGAAGTCCTCTCCATAGAAGCAGGTGATCTCATCTCCCGGCTGGAGGGGCCTCAATGCCTGAAAAAGTGCATTTAGCTTTGAAAATAGATATTAAAATTACAGTAAGCCTCAAAAGCTCAAAACTACAGTAACCAACCTGAATCAGGGCGGAGCGACCGGTGGGCACGAATCGACAGCTGGGACGGCAGTCGTGGTTGATGTAGGCGCCGGGACCCAGCCACAACTGGGCGCATCTTTTTCTGAAAAGCCACGGTCTACTGTATAAAATAAGGGGATACCGGGTACTGTACATGACGGAGAAGTCGTTCAAACCGGGCTTCAGCAGCTGTCCCTCCTCCTTCTCGTCCATCTCACTGATCACGCCACACAGGCGGTCGATGTAGTCCCCACGTTGCCTGAAAATGACCATTTTTTAGCAAGTAGAAGTACAAAATGGACTGGGGGACCTGAAAATAGCACTTACCATTGTTTCTGCGACACCAGCTTGGCTCCAACATTTCCTTCGGCTTCGTACCGCGTGCATTTTTCGATGGTGAAGCCGGATTTGATTGAGAACATGTTCAGGAAACGGAGCATCTGGAGGGGAAAATCACGAATTTTCGTGGGTAATTCGACTTACATGGTCTCGAAACTCCATCTGCTTGTTGAGGGGAGTCTGTCTGATGAGGGCCCTGACGGCATCGATATCCAGAAGGCAGCGGACGGTCTTGGCAAAGTCCTGCACCTCCACGAACTCTCTCATGGCTGCGACGGCGATGGAGCGCTCATTCTGCTTGAAATACCGCCGTCTGAAGGGAAAAAATACGTTAAATTTCAATATTGACCTGCCTTGGGTGCATTTTGTGGGTCTGGAAGCCTAGCAGGGTGTCGACGATGAGCGAGGTGGCGAAATCATCGAAGACGCAGAGTTCCTGGGGCGAGAGGCTGTGTTCCCCCGAGGGAACCTCCTTCATGGTCTCCGTGATCCGCCCCACAGGCAACGGAGGCAATTCCTCTCCATTCCGCCGGTTGAACATACTCGACGACCGCATCTAAAAAACGAAAATTGAAAAAATCGGGTAAATCGAGCATTTTACGCAGACGGTGCAGATTTTATAAAGGCAATATGTAAATAAACTTATTTGCTATTTTTCCAAAGCGAAATAATGCGAAGAAATAAGCAGGTTTTGCAGAAAACGGGGATAAACAAAAATAAACGTATGCAAATGTTTTTTGGATACGGTAGAGGCAAGCGGGGGAAGAGGGAACATTTCACGTATAATGACGCGTTTATTTTCAAACGCACGATGGTTTTCAAAAATTTGTTTTAAAATTGTTTTATTTATTTAGTTAGTAAAGAAAGTGGGTACAGACCCAAATATTGGGTCCCGCAGCGATCTCCCAATTCCATACTTTAATCTACCTCCCATTGGCTCACCCATTCCCAAAATTCATTCCGATTCTTTGTTACTTTCTCCTCTATTATTTGTTAAATTGTTATTTATTATGTAAACCTTACTTAAATATTGTTTAAATGATTTCTTTTAACTCTAAATACATCAAATTGAGTAAATCTACGCCTAAATCGTGAAATTGCTAACCGTTGCGAAATGCGAGAGAATAATTTCCATACTAAGAAAAGTCATATTTTCGTCGCTTTCTTTAGTATTTGTAATTATTTGTGTTTTAATTAAGTTTATTTCAATTGATCGTTGTTATTTCCTATTTTTAGTACGATGTGTTTGGCAAGATTCCAACTTTTTCTTCATATTTAATCGAATTTTTCTCGGTTTTCTAGATTTTCTAATGTTTGCGCTAACCGTTTTCTAACTTTCAGATGGACTACGACATCATCGCCAATCAGCCGGTGGTGATCGACAACGGCTCCGGCGCCATCAAGGCCGGATTCGCCGGCGAGCAGAGCCCGAAGGTCCACTTCGGCAACTTCGTCGGGCGGCCGAAGCACACCCGCGTCATGGCCGGCGCTCTGGACGGAGACATGTTCATAGGTAAGTTTTCTATAAGTTGGATTACATTTAAATCACCATCTCCTCATTTACTCATTTAACTTCTTTAGGCCCGAAAGCCTCCCAGTACCGTGGACTCCTCTCGCTGAAATACCCGATGGAGCACGGGATCGTGACGGATTGGAACGACATGGAGCGCGTCTGGCAGTACATCTACAGCCAGGAACAGCTGAATGTGAGTTAGTCTCTCGATGACCAAAATGACGTAATATCAGATTTTCCCCGGAGATCACCCGGTCCTCCTGACAGAGGCCCCTCTGAATCCCATGAAGCACAAGGAGCGCGCCGCTGAGATCTTCTTCGAGACGCTGAACGCGCCCGCCCTCCACATTCAGATGCAAGCCGTTCTCTCCCTCTACTCCACGGGTATGTTTTTCTTAATTTATTTTAATTAAGTTTAATTTTACTTTATAAATATATCCTTTTCAGGGCGTACTACGGGTGTTGTGCTGGACTCCGGCGATGGCGTCACCCACGTGGTGCCGATTTTTGAGGGATTCGCCGTTCAGCACGGGTTAGTAGCCACGATTACTTGATCTACGGGAATCATCAATGATTCAACGATGCAATTTTGAGGCTTATCTGACCATCCAAACCTTTCTCTTCAGAATCCAGCGCATGGACGTGGCCGGTCGCGACGTGTCCCGCTGGCTGAGGCTTCTCCTGCGCAAAGAGGGAGCCGACCTGCACAGATCGAGCGAGTTCGAGATCGTCCGCGAGATCAAGGAGAAGGCCTGCTACCTGACCTCCAACGCCGCCAAGGAGGAGGCCTCCGAAAATGAGAAGGTTCGTTTTATTTTTTTCCATTAATTGATTTTACATTCCTTCAATTAAATAATATCAATAATATTAATTTCAGTTGGTTTATCCCCTGCCCGACGGAAATCGGCTGGAGCTCGGCGCCTGTCGCTTCCGGGCGCCCGAGGTGCTCTTCAGGCCGGAGCTGATAGGAGAGGAGTACCCCGGAATAGCTCATCTCGTCAACGACGCTATTAGGGTGAGTGGAATTTCGTTCCGCTTAATTTTATTAGTTCATATTTGTATATTTTATTTTAATTAATCGTTCAGCAATGCGATATGGATCTGCGCAAGACGCTCTACAACAACATCGTTCTGAGCGGAGGAACGACTATGCTTTCTGGATTTGGAGACCGTCTCTTATCAGAGGTCCGCAAAATCGCGCCGCAGGATACGAAAATTAGGATCTCTGCTCCTCAGGTTTGTTCATTTGTGTACTCTGCGTCTATGTCCCTGCCGCTGTATTTGTTTTACGCTGATTCGACTTGTTGCGTCAAAGAATGATTGTGCTATATCTAATTTTTCTTTTCCAGGAGCGCATTTACTCGACGTGGATCGGCGGTTCCATCCTGGCCTCCCTGGACACCTTCCGCAACATGTGGGTGAACAAGCGCGAATTCGACGAGGAGGGACAGAAGGTCATCCACAGGAAGTTCATCTAAGACGCCCAGTCCTCCAGCTCCCCTCACTTCCCCCGTTGTGCCCCCTCCATTTCCAGTAATACTCTGTGTGTAAAGTGAGACATAATGATCCCCACAAGTGCTTGTCTAGACTCGATGTATTTATTGATAATTATTAAAACGTTTCCTGCTTTTGAAGAGATTGATGATGGGGGAAGGGGGCAAAATTGAATTTGGGGAAACAGGTCGACTGGAAGCCATCAGTCTCTAAAATTGTGCATTTCCCTACTTCAGATGTTGTTCCACAATGTCGTTTGGAAACCGAGAGCCAACCAATGGTTATCATCAGATGTCTGCACACTCCTGAGTTCTGAACTCCATTTGGGGGGCTCTGCGCATTCTTCGTTTCCTATACTCTAGCCGGAGGACGCCTGCGCACTCCAGACTTGGACACTATCTAACTCGTCGACTTCTCTGCGCTCTCCTGCAATGGAATACTCCCTCGCTTGGAATTCTGTTCTGCTTTCTCCTCCTTTTCTGTACTCTCTCGTCACTAGATGTCTGTGCACTCCTGAACTTGAACTCTCTCCTCCACCATTCTATCTGCGTCTCGTTCAACAGTATACTCTCTCAATTTGGAGGGCTACCTGCGCCCTCCTCGTTTCGTGTACTCTCTAGACAGAGGACATCTGCGCTCTCCAGAATCACGTGATCTCTAACTCGTCACACTCTTTACTCTCTTCTGATTAAGTGCTCTCTGTCTCTCTCTCTCTTATTTGGGTTTATTACCTGCGCTCTCCACCTATTCTGCAATCTCTCATCACCAAATGTCTTCACTCTTCCAAATTCTCGATCCCGTTTTCTGGAAGACGCCCTCCTCTCCCGCTGCCACAGAGGTTCCACCTGCGTCTAGTGTGCCTTTAAGAAATTTTGACTATCCACTACGATCTGAAGAAGGTCAATGCTAGTTTTTGTATCTTTTGCAGGTTTGGGTTTCGTTTATGAGACCATCCCCGACGATCCCGGAGCCATCGCCCTTTGCCTTCGCAGTTTCCATGATGTCCTTCCGAAGCAGCTGAATCTCACTCCCACCGAACTCTGCGATTTGATCAAGATGAGAAGATGACGAAGGAGAAGTAAAAGTCTTAGATGCCACACTAGTGTCAGATTATTGTATTAGTTCTCAGTAAAACTAGGTTTTCATTTGTTCTTGTTGAAATCTGGCTACAATATGGAAAAGAGAGAGAGAAAGAGAGAGATACAGATAGAGAGAGAGAGTGAGGGATGGAGACGGAGAACGAGAGAGAGAAAGACAGAAAGAGAGAGAGAGAGAGAGAGAGAGAGAGAGAGAGAGAGAGAGAGAGAGATAGAGATAGAGCGACGGCAACACAAAAATCCATGAATTGAGGGCTCATTTTAATTTAATATAGAGGTTTTTGGGACAAAAACGCTATTTTGAAAAAAATGCCTTAAAAATTAACTGTACACCATTCAAATAAAACAAAATCTTTTAAATGTTCACCAAATTTCCCTGTTTACAAAATTGAACTGACGATTAAATTGGTTTTCAACACCTCTGTCGACGATTATAGGCTATTTATACGGCTATTCTCACGTCTAAAACACATGAATTCTTCTGAAACCCTCTAAAATATCATTAAACTCCTTATTTTCGCTGAATTTATTAACCTTGGTCAGTCTATTGCCCCTGTCAGCTGCTTTTCCCTCACTGCGCGGTGTTTACGCCGCGTAATTATGCAAATGTTGTTGGCAGAAAATTTGAATTCGTGTTTTTCTAAATTCATTTTTGATGATTTTAATCAGTTTTCTTGTGTTTTTCACAGTTTTTAGTTATTAAAATAGTTAAAAATCGATTTTTAAACCTGTAAATGATATAAAAAATCGTTAAGTTACCGTTTTAAAGCGGAATTTGGGCATTGTTGAAGTTATTTAAACAAAACGTTCTGAAATCGAAAATTGCGGCTTTTTAGCTCAGAGTTTGTTTATTTTGTGTTGTTAATTGACGTTGAATGGATGTTGACGTGTTTTATTTATATTTTTACGGTTTTTACCTTATTTTGAGCAGAAAAAGTATTTTTTTCAGCAGCCGACGTGATGCAGTGGTTACCACCGCTGCTTCTGTTGCTCGTGAGGCAGCTGCTGGCCGTGGAACTGAACGGCATTCTCCGCACGCCCCAGTTCATGCTCATCTCGCAGGTCCAATGCGAGACCTTCTACGAAACACACGTGCCGGACCAGAAGTGCCCCAGCGCCCTCACCCTCCCAATCACGTTGGTTTTATGGTTCCTTCTATACTTTAGTCATTTTTTACACATTTAAATTCGTTAATTACACTAATAAACGGTCTAATTACCCCATTTCTTTCAGAAGGCCCCACTGCGGCAGCGACATCAGAGCCCACCTCGTCAGAGACCCCAGTTTCCAGCAAACACCACGTGTGATGTTCATCGGTCCCGGAAATAATGGAAAAACCGTTGTTCTCATGGAGGACCTCTCGGTGAGTTGGCTACAGGAGTTACGTTGCGGGACCTTTAATTTAAAGCTCACTCCTTTATTTTAAAGGACTAAAGGTTTTACTCGAAGTATTCAATCTCCTTTCAGTGGCCATCGCAATCGAACAATTCGGAAGGATTGCGTATGAACAGGGTGGAGATGTCCAGAAACACGGCGGGGATTATGCTGGACGACGGATGGGTGTCTTATAACGACGTGGTTGGTCTCTCTCTCTCTCTCTCTCTCTCTCTCTCTCTAATTCCCTCTCTTTCAGACAGCCACCATATACGACTCCGAGGCGCAGCTGCTCTACGTATTGACCCGATTCTACAAAGGAGTATCTAGACCCCACTGCCTTATTTTCTACGTCGGAAATATTTACCCACCTGGTATGGAGAGAGAGAGCGAGAGTGAAAGAGAGAGCGAGAGAGAAATAGAGAGAGAGCGATAGAGTGAGGGAAAGAGAGAGGGAAACTTGATGGTTTAGGCAGTCTGACGATCACACTATTCTCCTCTTTCTTACTGCACGAAGCCAATAGAGCCCGATGGGAGTGGGGCATCGATCACTACGAGCACAGGGTAAGTGTTTTGATGACGGGCTATAATATCTAATGTAATAATGGTGTTTAGGGTTTTTGCCAAAAATTTTTTTTTGGATCACGGGCCGACCCGTCAATGTGACACGTACGGTTTGAAACCGCCGTTGGAGGTGCTATTTACCTCAAAATGGCCCTAAAAAGCACTTTTTGGGGTGCTATATGCAAATTTTGATATTTTTTTTTTGGAAATTTGTATTTTTAATTATTAATTTTGATGTAATAATTTAGGCATACTACACGAGTCGTCATGGAGAGCACGCGGTTCTCCACTCGCTTCCCGCCAGCCGCCTCATCGCAGCCCTGAAAGAAGGCATTCATGGAACTGTCGCCCACTCCTACAACAACGAATTGCGATCGCATTTCCGGTGAGGGGACAGTTTCAGGTTGCAGAAGCCGATTGGACAGCCTTATGTCATCAAAAAGCGGCTTTCTTCAATCCAAAGACCGCTCAGACCGCATAGTGGCAACGAAAGGCCGATTGGACCGCTTTGGCCCAAAAAAGCCTTTGGGGCAACCATGGACCGCTTTTTAACAACCGTAGGCCGCTTGAACCGCTATCTGAAAATCACAGGTGGAACGCTGCTTAGACCTCTTTCTGGCGGTCTTTTAGCAGCCAAAGGCCGCTTGGATAGCTTTTTGTCCATCAAAATCAGCTTTCTGGAAATCGCAACCGCATTGCTTTTTAACAATATTTTTTAACACAAAACCGATTGGACATTCTTTTGGCAACCAAACACCGCTTAGATCGCTTTTTCAGAAACCATAGGCCGCCTGGACGGCTTTTTGGCAAACCAAAGGCAGCTCTACAGCTTTCGGCAGCGACAGGTCACTTTGACCGTTTGTTTGGAAACAAATGACCGCCAGAACAGTTTTGCAACCTAAGTCACTTTATGACAACCACAGGCCGCTTGGATTGCTTTAAAAACGAAAGTGCCGCTTCGACGGCTTTTTATCAATTATAGGCCGCTTCGACCTCTTATGGCAACCAAGGGCCGCTTCGACCGCTTTTGGTAGCCAAAGACCGCTTGAGGTGCACTTTGGCAACCATAGCCCGCTTGAACCGCTTTCTGGCAACCAAAGGCTGCTTCGACGGCTTTTTGTCAACGTAAGGCCGCTTGGATCGCTTTTTGCCAATGTACAGCCGCTTGGACTACTTTTATACAAACTAAGGCTGCTTAAGTCGCTTTGTGACAACCACAGGCCTTTTTCCGCTGTTTGTTAAACGAAAGCCGTGATTTTCCCAAATGCCACTAGCCAGTTGGCTGATTGGCATCCCTCTTCAACCGGATTTTATGAAATTGGCTAATTTTTAGTTTCAGTGTCTCTGGTGGCGCCGTCTTCACCTACGTCACGAAGCCTGACCTCCAAGTGGCCTACATTAGGTTAGAGAGAGAGAATTCAAAGTAATTTCAATCAATTCCAGGTCGATCGATAACAGGGATCACAACGGAATTCAGTGTGCAGTCTACACCGGAGCTAATCACCAGAAACTACCGGCCTTGATCTCCACTCTGGTCGTCAGGTGGGAGACCTTGTTTTCTTAAAGGACTGGATTGAATGGTCCCGCCGCTCTCAAATAAGCACATTTCCTATCTAATTTGTTTTCAGAGACGACGACTTCTGTCTGGTGCGCGATGGAAGAAACGCCGACCTGCAGGCGTGTAAGGACGAGCGCATGGCCTGGCTGGCCGAACGGAACCTTGTGGTATCTCTCCTCCCTTTCCCCCCCCCCCCAAATTCTAATCCTTTAGGAGGCTCCCATGCCCACCGGAACGCTGGCCATCGTGCTCTTCGTGATTACCGTAATCCTCTCGCTGATCATCCTCTTCCTCTGCATCTGCATGTGCTGGATGAAGCGCAACCTCGACAGTTCCTACATCGAAGTGAGTGGCGGAAGGGCGGGAATGATGCTCTTTCAGTCGACCAATTGGCGCTACCTGTCTGCGAACTCCCCGTAGTTCTAGGCACCAGCCAGCTGGCCGGAGAGAGCGCAGAAAGGGGGACCAGCTACTTACCCCAATGGGTTGTCCCCGCCCCTTCAAGGTAGTGCATGCAAATTTGGAATTAAACGGGGCTCCTTTTCCTAAGCTTTTTGGGTCCGTCCACTAAAACTATTTGCATTTTGCGCGGTCCGAGCTGACTGGAAACTTTTCTCGCCCTGACCTTTTCCCATGACCCTGAAACTGAGAATTTACCAATTTTACGGCGTGCGGTTAAAGATGGATTGCCAATCACCAGGATGGCTGGTGGCATTTGGGAAAATCACGGCCTTCGTTCCAAACATCGGTAAAGCGGCCTGTGGTTACCATAAAGCGGCCTTAGCTTTAATTTGCCTTTGGTTGACAGAAAGCGGTCCAAGCGGTCTTTGGTTGCCACAGAGAGGCCCAGGTGGCCTTACGTTGCCAAAATGCGACCCCAGCGGCCTTTGGTTGCCAAAAAGCTGTCCAAGCGGCCTTTGGTTGCCAAAAGCGGACCAAGCGATCTTTCGTTGCTGGAAAGCGTTCCAAGCGGCCTTTGGCTACCAGAAAGCGGTCTAAACGACCTTTGATTGCTAAAAAGCGGCCCAAGCGGTCTTTGGATGCCAGAAAACTTCAGATGGTTCATTTAGATATTTAGTACATACAAAAGGGGATGCTTTCATTTTTTTTTCTCCAATTGACCATATTTTTCTTCCGAGACTCCATCTGTGCGATGCTTTAACAAATCCGACACAGTAAACTAATCAGATTTTCTCAGGAGTGGGGAATATCATCAAAATTTCCTGAAAAATCCCACTTCTCCCAGTAATTGCTTTGTTTCAGGAGCCTCCGCGCCAAGTGCCGTACTACCCGTCGGCTCCTGGCCAGTACCCGGACATGGACGTCTCCGTCGACAAGTGGAACACCAACTACTGAACTCCTCCCCCTCATCGCTGTTAATCTCCTTCCTTTGTCACCTCTCTCTCATGTTACCGGTTCCCTCTCCTTCGACTGCCTTCTGTAGTCCCTTCGTTTCCTTGTTATTGTTAGTTTACGCTTTGAAGAGATATAAATCAGGTAGCTTCGTTATTGTTTCCGGGACAAGGGTACCAGGAGAAGTGCTTGAGGGACCGCTTTCTAGCAACCATAGGCCGCTTAACCCGCTTTTTGGCAACCATAGGCCGCTTAGACCGCTTTTGGGCAACCAAAGGCAGCATAGTCTGTATTTTGGCAACCAAAGGCCGCTGAGACCGCTTTTTGTCAACCTACGGCCGCTTGAAACTACGAAGCCTGTGGGCCTTTCATTTTGGAATCCTGTCTAGTTATGCAAGTCAGGGATTTCGATGAAGGACTGAACCCGGCACTGAGAGAAAGAAAGAGAAACCGATTTATTTAAGGACCAATCAGTTTAAATAATGGAAACGTAAAATTTTTCAACATAGAAGGTAGGCACAAAATAAGTGGTTTGAAATGCGACAGAAAATTGTATTTAGAATATTGAATTGTTGAAAAGGTGTTTTTTAAATAAGGTTTTTAACTACGGATTCATGTAAGAACCTGTTCAAATTTCCTATACTTGTGGAAGTTCTTGGTTTGACCGTTTTTATAGGCTCTTACCATCCATTCCACAGCACGGCGTTGGTCAGGGAATGGCTCTAGCTTGACTAGTGTACCGTTATAGGATATTCTAAGGAACGGCTTTTGGTCAGGCCCTCTGGTTACAACCCAATGACTATGGTTACAGGTGAGAGGGGTTGCTCCGAATTTGCAGGTATCTCCCAACTGGGCCATGGTTTCTTTGATGGAGGCCAAGGTGAACTTGTTCTGAGGGGTTACCTCCATGTGGCGGATTTCATTGGAGTCTTGTTGCCATTCCTGAAGAGGAGATGTGAAATATGCACACACCTACACACAGAGACACATGCACACAGTCACACGTACTCACACACCCGCACGCACACACATACACACACACACGAGCGCAGAACCCACACTTACATGCTGACACATACAGAGAGAGAGAGAGAGAGAGAGAGAGAAATATATAGAGATAACTATCCTCACTTTAACTTTCTCCACAATGTCTTCAATCGAAAACGGCGCATCTAAAATCCAAAGACGTCTGGGCCTCAACGACCAAATGAAATCGGGATCCAGCAAGTTCGCATTCCTGATTTCCATCTAAAACTTTGTATATATATATATATATATTAATTAAATAAAATTACAAAGTAATTAAGTTTCCTTGTCGCAAAGTCGTTAACCTCGGCACCGTCCTCAAATGTTAATGCTACTAATTGTACTTTCAGTCTCTGAAAGTTAGTCAATAATTTTAAAAAAATATAATTAAACCACCTTAATTAATTCTGAATATTGGGGTTCACAGCAGATGACCGAGTTTTCAAATAAAATATGTCTACAGCTTTTAATAAGTTTCAATAGAAATATGCATAGATTGTCCGTGAAAGTGTCCTGGAAGAATTAAATTTTAAAAACTTCTATTTCTTATTCAAAATTTTAAATGCTATTTTCAATTCTTCTGTCACTCGGAGTCGCACTTTTGATAAATTCTGAATAGGTAAACTATCTAATTCAAATTTGAATTCTCCTTCCTGAAAATCCCAATTTTGATTTTAAAAAACCAATTCAAACCTCTATTACAAATTCCTTTACTTTCAGTGGAAAACGTGAGGAATTGTCATTTTCACAAAAAGTTTTTGAAAGATGACAGCATTCTTCAAAAACTGCGTACTGTTTGTAACTTAACTGAAGAAGTTTTATTTTAAATTAAATTTAAATGCTGCACCTTCAGAAAAATTAAGTTTTGTAAGCCGTAAGGGAGTTCTGCGAAGGGAATTTGCTTCTAAAAGAGGAAATTTAGATTTACATAAAATTGGGGAAGTGAGACCACCCACCTGCATTATTCGACGTGGGAGGTTGAATGTGTGGTTTTTTTTGTCTATTTTTGTTTTAAACAAAAGCGAAGTGTAATAAAGCGAGAAAGAAAAAAGCGGTAGGCATTTAAAAAAAACCATCCATGCACACAGGTACACATACACGCACGCACGCACGCACAATTTCACTTTGTTTATCTTATCTGTCCTCTTCTTCTTTTCTTTTCCTCTCTGCGTCCCTTCCTCAACTCTTCTCTCTCTCTCTCTCTCTTTTCGAAACAGTGGAGTAAACTTAAATTTTCCTGTATTTCGCTATCTTTTTTAATAATATCTTCACATATCTCTCTCATTTTGGTGGTATCGTTCCATTCCATCGGTAATAATTAGTTCCATATTGATCGATCGCCTATCCAGGTCATACAATAAATGAGGTAGAACGCTAAAACAGTTTATTTGAACGACGCCGTGTCAACAACCCCAATTCGTTACACAATTTACTTTTTTTTAAAAGAATTGTAGGAAAAAAGTTGTTAAAAAATTGTTAAAAATATTTTTAAAACATTTTCTTTTGTAGTTTTGATAGTAAATACATATTCTACTTAGAAAAGTGCCCAGTCAAAGGCAACATCATGAGGGGCTTCGATTTTACAGGTTTTCCGTCAGTTGTACAAGGAAAACTTTTGGAAAAGGTGAGACGATGAATAGTTGTTAGAGAGAGAAAGAGAGAGAGAGAGAGAGAGAGAGAGAGAGAGAGAGAGAGAGAGAGAGAGATGGAGACAAAGAAAGAGACAGAGAGAGCGAGAGAGCGAGAGAGAGAGAGAGAAAGAGAGGCAGAAATAGAGACACAGAGAGAAAGAGACATAGAAAAAAAGTTAGAGAGAGAGAGACAGAAAGAGAGAGAGAAAGAGAGAAAGAGAGAAAGGACTTTTACTTTCAGATGACGTACGTCCAATACTCTGTTTTCGATGAATGCAGTTCTCACTCTCATCATTGCTGTAAATCCAATTCATCAATGAAATTCGCCACAATCCAAAAACATCTAGGACTTATTGTTAGTTTTTATTCAATTTCTTTTATGTTTCCATTGCAGGACGGAGGATTCCGTACTTCCTTTTTTGATTATCGCAAAACGCCATCGAATGTCTTTTTTATTGGCCCCTCTCATTTGAGCCTTTTTGTGGGTTTTTGTGCACAAGTTTAATTTCAATTGGAAAAATCAAATAATATGTCAAATACAGTCAAATAATATTACTTTGTTTAGGAAATCCTAGATGATAAACTCTGCTCTGTTCTTCTGAAAGTCATCAAACCCATTAAAAATCAAAAACGTCCGTTATCACTTAATTTGAATTCTTCTGTGATTTGCTCAAAATCAATGTTCCACACCCTCGTGAAGGTAAAGAAAAAGAAAATCGACCTACTATTTTTATTTTCAGAGTTTACGGGTGGAAAGTGTACATTTATTCAATATCAGCTCTCGCGTGGATAACCTGATTGATGAAAAACTAGACTGCGAGGTATGAAAACAGAAAGAACACAAAGATTACATTGTTCCAGATACACTTGTTTGACAAAAAATGTTCTTTGAAACAGATCTTTGCCATGAAAGCAAGATCCGTAAACGTGATGTATATCCCCTTCTCAATTGAAGAAATCCTAGTTCATGTCAAGGTAAGTTTCAATTGTTTTTTTTTCCACATTTGACTGATTTTCAGCTCCTTGTGGAAGGATCTCAACCTGTGTTTCAAAAGTGCTTTTATAATAATTACACACTTGACTCTGTTGAAACGGCACTCTGGGAATTTGGAAATGCTTGGCTAACTGAAGATAACGGATTGAAGTCAACGAAATGGGAACTGGCCAAAGAAGGAGGAGGAAGGCCGAGAGTTGAAATTGGGTTTTCAAGTGATTGTGTTGCGATTAAACCAATAAACTAGTTATTATGGGCTTAAAATCACACACACACACACACACATACTCTCTTTATATTTTGTTTTCTTTTTCTTCTCTCTCTCTCTCCTGAAAACCAACACAATGAAAGATAACTCTTCATAGGAATGCAATAGCAACACATGTGATATAAATAGACTGTGGTACCCGTCTGGTGCCTGTAGGCGGCCTCTGACTATTTTCTAGGGACCCGTGCTCGTTTGTGTAAGGACGGCTGCTCTAGAAACCCGACTCGGCTATCCCTTCATCGTCCTCGAATGCCGGATTCTGGTGGACGTCGGCCGTCGGCGGAGGGGAGAGCAACCGACCTCCGCCCGTCTGCAAGGCGTGCAGGATGCAGTGGTGGATGAAGATGTACTGTTGCTGAAAACAAAAGGGTTCGATTTGTATGAATTCGAAGGGGGTACCTCATTTTGGACCATGTGACAGCGCTCCAGACGCATTTCGTAGACGATTCCGAAGACGTCGATTGGGCGATCTTGTTGGATCGTCTGGAGGAGACGGTCGATGGTCATGAAGGTTCCGGAACGACCAACACCAGCACTGGAAGATTTATGGTGAGATGAGAGAGAGAGAGAGAGAGAGAGAGAGAGAGAGAGAGAGAGAGAGAGAGAGAGATCTCACCTGCAGTGAACAATGGTCGGTTTATTGTGTGGTGAATGAGGCAGCTTAGACCGGAACAATTGGGCGAAACGGATAATTCCATCCGGGTGTTCCGGTACTCCAAAATCAGGCCAAGCCATGTAGTGGAGGTGCCAGAGGAGCCGTGGAGGCCCTGATTCGTCCAAGTGAGTTAGGCGGAGTTGACGCACCGTGAACTCATCGTACTTGGTCTCGAACATCATTGTCACCTGAAAAAAGTGAGATATCACTTAGTCACGGTATTCACGGTCTCACTCTCTCACTCTTTTAATACTAACCTCAACGTCTCCATACGTAACGCTCATTCGGTCCTGATCCGGCCAATACTGATGACACTTGTCTCTCCCCTTCTCCACACACTTTGTCAGGGCGATGATGGCCGGGCACTGTTGTTCCCAGACCATCTGCCAGAAGGCATCTCTTGTGGAGGGAAGGGGGCCCTGCGCTGCGATGAACTCCCTTCGAGAGGAGAAGCCGGGAATGTAGTTGGCATTGATGTAGTCGGCTCCTTCTTCATCGTCCACACGGATGAGCTTCAGTCGAGAGTGGTCGTAGGGGAGGATGTTGGTGAAACGGTTCTTGGCTCGGTTGACGGCCAGATCGGCCGCTTGGCAGGATTGACCGACTCCGATGTTTTTCATCGCCTGAAAATGGAAGATGTCTTTGTCTGTCTCTTTCTCTCTCTGTCTCTCTCTGTCTCTGTCTCTGTCTCTTTCTCTCTCTCTCTCTCTTTCTCTCTCTATCTCTCTCTCTCTTTCGCTCTCTTACCTCATACTCCTCCGAGAATCGGAACTCAGAATCAGCGCTCATATTCCTCACATGAAGTTCAAAATCAGATTTCCTAACCGGCCGACTGAAATCATCTTTGTTTCAACTACTTTCCACCAAAACCCACTTTCTATAAACATTAAATCCAGGAAGAACCGTTTGCAGAGGCGTTTTGTGCAAAGGCCCTGACGGCAATCTCTCCAATCTGTGATCTACCCCAGTTCGTTCCCTCAGACTTCGACATCTGGAATTTTTCTCTCTTTAACTTTAATTTTCCTATTTCTATACCTCCTATGATGGCCGAAGCCGGCGGTGGGCTGCAGGTGGCCGTTCTGGGTGGGCGGAGGGACCGAGTCCGTGGCGTTCGCGTCGAGACCCAGCTTGGCGAGACAGTCGGCTGCACGCTCTGCCATGATCATCTTGAGTGCGGCCCACTGCGACTCCTTCGACGAGTAGGCCGCCTGTCTGAAAGTAAGGAAATAAGAATTTAAAATCAATTTTAAAGTCTTAAAATTCAAGGGTTACTGTAGGAATTTAGACACAGGTCCACAGAATGGATTATGATTGGAATGATGTGGTTGTTCGGGTTGATTCAGAAAACGCGGATGATGAAGTGCGAAATGTGGAACAACAATTACGAAACGGGTCCAAAATAGCCATGAATACATGTATGAGTTCATCTGTCAATTGAATATGCCGCGCTCCCGCGAGAGAATTCGGTAACAACATCATTCTGCTGTTGACGATAGACTTACGTAAATGGGGGATAAGTTTTGGATTCAAAACTTAAAAAAAATACAGTAAATTACACATTTTTTCGAAGAATTCTGTAGCAAAATCTTCTCCTGGTTTATATAAGGCGGCGGGCTGCAGTTCCACTTTGTGGCGGTCTTAGTGTAGTGGTTAGCGCGCCTGCCTGTCGCTCACACCCTCGGGGGTTCGAACCCCGCAGGTGCATATATTTTTGCTTTTATTAAATTGGTTACTAAAAGATACATTCCACACAACTTAAGTAAGAAAATTGCTTTCGGAGTGATTTCCGGAAACTGGGGGCGGGTGAAATGAAAGAAACTACAATATTTTCAAAGGCGTCAGCCGAAGAACAACAATTTGCCCATAGAATGACTATAAATTTAGTCACAATCGCGCTTTTCTTCGAATTTCGGCGGGGAATCTGAGAAAGTGCATGAAAACAAAAGGAGCTGCGGGGGAGGGCGCACCGGAAATTAAGAGGCTTCAAATGGACTCAATTGTACCCCTCGCACTTTGAAAGCGGCTAATCGAGGGAGATTTCAGGGACAAGCGATGATTTCTCGGAGAAAGTGACGTTTCCGTCGTCATTTATACATTTCAATAGGCAATTAGGGGAATAAGATGTGGTGGCACGTTGCGAAGGTGACGGGGGTGGGTGTTGAAAGTACGATTTTAAGCGTTTGAGCTACGATTTCAAGCGCTGAAACTACAATTTTGACATCAAACGGCGAGATAATTAAGCCAAGTACATTTATAATGTGAAATTATATACGAATGTGTGAAAAACACCTAAATTTAAAAGATGGCTTCTGGCGGGATCGAACCAACTACCTGCCGGACTGTGTTGTGCGCATGGCATTGAACCATTCGCCACTATGTTGGAAATATGAGCATTACAAATATGTTAAATTACAAAGTTAGATAAAAATATTTTGGGATAGAAAATAAAGAAAGTTATAGTTAAAACAGTCATGGAAAGGAAAATGATGTTTTGCAAGATTTTTACAAAAAAAGTATATAAGTTTTTGAATATTTAAATGTAAAAGTTCAGTGATTACAAAAATAATTGCTTTGATTGGATTCGAACCAGGGTTGATTTTGTGGCGCGCGCGCTGGGTGGCATTGCGCCATCAGGGTCAAAAGCTATTTTTGAACCCTTTTCTCTATTTTTATTCGATTTTAGCACTAAAATCAAAGCTACAGTAATCCAAAACCACAATTACTTTATTTACAAGCTTTGTAAATTTAATTTTAGAAAATCTCTGAAACTCAAATTTTTTATAACATTTTATTTGCATTAATAGTTACAGTAATCCCTTGAAAATGAAGCCAAGTACTGGAAAATTAGGTTTTTTTAAACTTTCAATCCCCAAGCTCACTCCCTCTCACTTTCCGAGCTGAAGTCTCTTTGTGAAACAATCGGTGACCGTAACCGTGCTCTAATCGCAATACCCCTGCCCCATTCGCAAAACGTGCTAAAATCGTGCTATCGTCGAGTGTTGGCGAGGGATTTCATTCAAAAATGCGATTCGCGGCCCTAACAAAAGACGCCGGAAGAGCGGCGCACGTGACGTTCGCTTTTGAACGGGCGGGGTGGATGAGTGGGCGGACGTAGAGGAGCGCCAAGGTGCTTCGTGGCATCGATCCTCCCTGAATAGGCACCGCCACGCGAATAAATCAACTTCTCATCGCCCGTCACGTCACCCAGCCACACAAATAATAGGTCGTCTCCGCCAATCCACAAATGCAGTCGGGATCTTTCCAATCCCGCACTGAAACAGCGGAGTGATGCTGCAAAAACGCCATCGACTGGTTTATCTATTCAGGCATTGGCTAAGTTTGGAATATGTCAATGTTAAACTATGGAAATTTTTAAGTACTTTCATCGAAACGAAACAGTGGGCTGATGAGACAAGGCTTCATCGACTGATTTATCTATTCAAACGGCTAAGTTTCGATTATCTATCGAATTTAGCAACATTAACTTATTGAAACTTTAAGTACCCACTTTGAAACAGTGGAGTAATGTGACAATTGGAAAACAGTGGAGTGCGATGGGAAAATCCGGGCAGGCCTGGGTCAAATTAACGTTAAGCTATATAAATTTTAAGTAAACAGTGGAGTGATCTGCCAATTTAAAAATTGGAGTAATGTGGCAAAACTACTGATTTGGCTTTTGGTAGAGTATAGACTACATCAATTAAGTTACGGAAATTTGAATAAAACTCGTTTTGAAACATTGGAGTAATTTGAGAAAAACGACATTGATTATCGAATGTAACAACACTAAACTTTTGAAATTATAAGTACCCGCATTGAAACAGTGGAATGACGTGGCAATAAAACAGTTGAGGGCGGTGGCAAAAAGCTAGTTGAGATGTTTTGAACAAATTGAAATCAAAATTCTGTAAACCTTTATACTTTACTTTTTGAATTTCGTGTTTCCCAAAGACCCATAAAATTATAAAACAAAATTAGGCGGCGTCACTCTAGTGGGTGTCACTGGATAATAAGAGAGCAAAGTATAATGAGCTAAAGTTTGACGTAATGAAGTAAATGTTTGGCCTCAGTTCATTCATTAAAAGGAACTAAAACTTCCTCTTAATCAAGCCCAGACTTCCACGCGGTTATTAATGAGCGTAGGCGGCGCGTGGGAAACGGCTGCGTCTGGATAGTTGACCAATGAAGCTCAGAGAGAGAAGTGAGAGAGAGAGAGGGAGGGAGAGAGAGAGAGAGCAAAGAGAGATAGAGAGAAAGAGATGGTTATGTAAGCCAAATTGGGCCAATTTGAGAATTAAGCATGCTTTGGTGAAACCTAATCTAAATTCCACTTCCTCCTATCGATTTCTTCCTGGTTCAAACTTCCAGTGCTTATTAATGAGCGTAGGCGTCGGGGGGAACGGTGAGCGAGAGTCCACCGGCGGCATTGTGGCGCGACGGCTGGCCAAACACAGAGCACACACACACAAAGGCGGTTCTTCCCGGAACACCCCTCCCTTTAGAAAACAAAATCTGAAGAAAATAGAACTGACCGGGCCTTGTTGTCGCCGCGGGAGCAGCAGAAGAGGGCGGCGGCGGTGGCAGCGGCACCGGCGAGGACGAGGACGAGCAGGAGGAGGAGGGCGGTGCGCAGGGAGACACCGACCGACGACTGCTCTATAAACACTGACGATGACACGAGCACCAACAACGATTTAAGCGGGGAGGGAGAGAAAGAGAGAGAGAGAGGGGACTATGAGAGAGGGGAACGGGATAGCTTTTTTGGCACGGATTGAGTGTCGGAGGGCTATTTATGGAAAGAGAACTGGTAGGGGAGGAGGAGACTCTCTCTCTCTCTCTTTCTCTTTCTCTTTCTCTCTCTCTCTCTAGAAGATAAATACATAGAAAAAGGAAAAGAGAGAAAGAGAAAGATAAAGAGAGAAAGAGACACTGAGAGAGAGAGAGAGAGAGAGAGAGAGAGAGAGAAAGAAAGAAAAGGAGAAACAGCTTTTTTGGCCCTGAATGATGGCATTTTCATGCGATTAACAGGTATTCAATGGAATTTTGTGGTGACTCCGGGAAAACAGAGAGATTAAAAACAGGTTTGTCGAGAACAGCAGAGCGAATGTTTATGGAATCGGTTTTCAAAATAGTACTTTTGGATAAGAGAGAGAGACAGAGAGGCAAGAGATAGAGATAAAGAGAAAAGAGAAAAGAAAAAAGAGAAAAGAGAAAAGAAAAAAGAGAAAAGAGAAAAGAAAAAAGAGAAAAGAAAAAAGAGAAAAGAGAAAAGAAAAAAGAGAAAAGAGAAAAGAAAAAAGAGAAAAGAGAAAAGAGAAAAGAGAAAAGAGAAAAGAGAAAAGAAAAAAGAGAAAAGAGAAAAGAAAAAAGAGAAAAGAGAAAAGAAAAAAAGAGAAAAGAGAAAAGAAAAAAGAGAAAAGAGAAAAGAGAAAAGAGAAAAGAGAAAAGAGAAAAGAGAAAAGAGAAAAGAGAAATAGATAAAGAGAAAGAGAGAGACAGAGGGCTAATGAGGGCTACTGAATATCCACATTGCGTCAGTTTGTGTTTGCAAAACGTCAGTTGATTTGAACATTGCATAGCAAGTGCAGCTGTCAAAGTGTTGACAAACCGGAAGGTGTTCAAATAGTTTTCAATGGGGAGTGAACTTTGGATTTTGGATTTTGACCTTTGAGAGAGAGAGAGAGAGAGAGAGAGAGAGAGAGAGAGAGAGAGATACAGATAGTTAGAGAGATAGGAAATAGAGAGATAGACAGAGATAGAAAGAGAGAGAGAGATGAAGAGCAAAAAAGAGAAGTGCATGCCCGCTGTTTACAGCGTGAATTAAAGCGCCAATATTCAGAACCTCTGCCCATTTCTGTTGTCAATATTCAGAACCTCTGCCCATTTCTGGTGCCCGAGGGGGCAAATTCCCCCGTCGGAACGCCTGATTTTCTTAATTCGCTTGTTTACAAGCCCCATTAGCTCGCCGTACTCGTTGTTTTCCAAAGTACTCCCCCGATTGCGTAGGTGTCGGAGGAAATCTTGACTTTGGTGTTGGATTTAAAAACGGAATCCTTGCAAAAAAGAAGCAATATTCCCTCGGGGAACATTGAAAATGTGTGGAAAGTCGCCTTGGAGTGGGATTTCAAAGGGTGAAAGTGGTGCGAATTATTCACAAAGGCTTCAAAAAGCGAAAGCCACACAAAGAGAGAAGCCAGCACAATAATTTCGGATTCGCTTTGTGCCGGCGGCGCTGGGATTTCTGGTTTCCAACCTTTGGGACGCTCGAAATAGGGATGGGAACATAGGAAAACTAGACAACGGTGTCTAAACGCTATCAGAGAGAGAAAGAGAAGAAAAAGAAAGAGAGAAAAAAGATAGAGAGGCAGCGAGAGAAACATTGAGGGAGAGAGGGGGAGAGAAAAAGAGACAGAAAGAGAAAGCGAAAGAGACATATATACAAAGAAAGAGTGAAAGAGAGAGAAAGAGAAAGAGAGTAATAGAAAGAGAGAGAGAGGCAGATAGAAAGAGAAAATAAAAGAAGAGAGATAAAGATAGAACGAGAGAGCGAGAGAGAGAGAGAGTTTGAAAAAGACAAGAGCCAGAAAGAGAGATAGAGAGACAGACAGACAAAGAAACCGTGAGACAGAGAGACAGAGATACAGAGAGAAAGAGAAACAGAGAGAAAGAGCGATAGAGAGAAGGAGAGAGAGAGCCAGAAAGAGAGAGAGAGATACAGAAACAGAGACAGAGAGACGAGTGGTTAGACAGAGAGACACAGATCAGAGAAAAAGAAAGAGACAGCCAGCCAGAGAGGCAGAGAGAAATAAAGAGAGAGTTTGCGAGACAGAGAGGTAGAGATAGAGAGAGTGGGAGAGAAAGAAGAAGAAAAAAGATAGAGAGATAGAGAAAAAATGGAAAAGAGAGAGAAAAAAAGAGAAAAAGACCCTTGTTTTTCCTCTGACAGGTGGTACCCCCACTTATCCCCGATAACATTCCTATTACATAATCAGGAACCTTGATTTTCCGCTTATAATGGGCCCCTGATTGTTTTCGATAAAGGTACGTGTACATATCCACAACTGTACACAGGAATTATGACGTAGGATTTAATGAGGGAGTTATGTTGACAGAAAAATGAAGTTTTCAATCGATTAGGGTTTGAAGCGAAGGCGACAAACCTTGAAAACAGGAGATGGCAGTGGAAATGAAAGGGTAAGTGACTCTTAACCTTGGCAAATCAGCTGTTAGTGGATTATCGAGAAAGAGGCGTCAGGCGTGTTTTGACGCGTGCGCGCACAGGTGTGGGCGGCCATCGATCCGATCGTCGGGCACAATGGCCGTCAATCACCAGTCGACTGATCGCCAGGAAGTGCGCGGGCTGCGCGGGAGGTGGGGTCCTCCAGACTCGCCAGAGCCAGGGAAGGCCGTGAATTATGCAGAATATGACGCCGAGGAAGGTGGATGACACGCGAGTGACGCTGGCGCTGGCGCCAACCATGCAAGAATCATGATGTTTGGAGTGCTGGGTTCCGGAACGTGAGAATTATGCAGTAGCGGAGGGCGCGCACTGACGCAGGGGGGAGACCGAAACTCGCACTCGCCACGACAGCTGAATACCGAGGGAGGAGGAGAGAGGACACGGAAGAGGGGAGGGACTGAAGCTACTTTGACGGAGGCTGCAAGGGGAGAATGGGATTACACTGGTTCTGGAAGTGAGGCTGCACTCGAAGTACGGAAGACAGGTGTTTCAGGAGGAAGTAAACTGCATTCTTCGGGTGAAACTTCAAGCGTATCACAAGACCGGTTTGAGACCCAAACAAGGCTCAGGCCGCCTTAAAGTCTTTGTTTACCAACCTAAGGCCGCTAAGCCCAATTTGATTATTTCTTTTTTTTTCCAAATCGGATTTAGGATTGAATACGAGGTCTCACAGCGGCTTTAGGCTAGTGAATTATGTCTTAAGGCGGCCTTAGGCTTTCAAATGAGGCCTCAAAGCGGCCTTAATGTTAGCCTGGTAAATGAGGTTTCAAAGCGGCCTTAGGCTTGTGAATGAGGCAGAAGAGCGGCCTTTGGCTGGCGAATCAGATCTCAAAGCGGCCTTAGGCTGGTAAACGAGGTCTCAAAAATGAGGTTCCAAAGCGGCATTAGGCTGGTAACTGAGGCCTCTAAACGGCCTAAGGCTAGTACATACAAACTCTATGCGGCTTTAAGCTGGTAAATAAAAGGTCAAAGCGGCCTTATATTGGTGAATCAGGTCTCAAAGCGGCTTTAGGCATTTAAATAAGGCCCAGGTTGACATCCTAAGGCCGTTTTAAAATATAATTCACCAACCTAAGGCCGCTAGGCCCACTTATTACTTTCTTTGACAAAGTGTATGAAGCTTGAAATTGGCATCTTAATGCGGCCTTAGGCTGGTACATAATGACTCTATGCGGCTTTAGGCTTGAAAATGAGGCCTCAAGCGGCCTTAGGCTAGTGAACGAGAACTCAATGCGGCTTTATGCTGGTAAATAAAGACTGAAAGCGGCCTGAGGCTGAAGAGCGGCCTTAGATTGGTGAATGGTACCTCATTGCGGACTTAAGCTGGCTGGTGACAAAGGGCTCAAAGCGGCCTGAGGCTGGTAAATGAAATCTCAAAAAGGCCTTAGGGTGATGAATAAAGACTCACTGCAGCCTAGGGTTTCAAATGAGAATTCAAAGCGGCCTTAAGTTTGTAAATGAGATTTAAAGCGGCCTAAAAACAAAACCAGAGGGTAACCACAAGGTTCGAATATTTCCCGTTTGTAGCAAAACGTCGCTCCGGGTGATTAGGCTGTTCCCAGACCGGGCTGCAATTGATACGCAGTGTCAACACGTGCAAAGGTTCATAGATTGTGACATTATCTCCAAATGACTGCCTATCCCACCTAATTTCAGTGTTTAGATGACGATTGACCTCTGGCTCTAATTGCAGAGTAGAGGGAAGGAGATCTTTCGAAGAAATGCCGCTTGTCACTGGAATCTCTCGAGGGACGCCGTCGCACTTGTTGTTTTCCGACTTTTGAAAAACGGTTTTGTTTTTGGCTTCTATCACTCCGTGTGTGGGCGGTGGTCTTCGCTCCGAAAGGTCGCCTCCATGTGCCCTTTATGAAAAGTTCCCGTGACGACAGGAAAAAGAGAGAGAGAGCGTCGGAATCACCGCACAATGCACCCCAATTCAGTTGAATGATGGCTATGGAGTGGGGAATGGGCTAGTCAAAACGACAGCTGTCATTACGAACTTGTTTGGAACTGGCTTCAGAATTGCGTTTCGCTTCCACAAATATAATCTGGGCCTAAAAAGGACACCGGGGTTCGTCAATTTTAAAGGGATAACTGGATACAGGGAAAATCTCTCTCTCTCTCTCTCTCTCTCTCTCACTCTCTCTCTCTCTCTCTATCTCTATATCTTTCCCTTTCTCTCTGCCTCTCAGCGTCTCTTTTTCTCTATTTCTCTGTTTTTCTAGGCCTCTCTGTGTCTCTCCATTTGTCTGCGTCTCTTAGCTATCCCTATCTGCGTCTCTGTCTGTCTGACTGTCTCTCTCTTTGGCACCCAATTGAAGAATACACGGTTTGCAGAAAGACATCTATTGCACTTTCGAGTGTTGAAAGAGGCACTAAATTATGTTTCAGAGTTCACTCTTTGCAGAGGTGCAAATCGCGTGTTCACTTGATAATCTGTCTGAAAAACCTGAGTGTAGGTTTCGAACCAGAGAACTTGAGCTTATAAACGCGCTCTTATAACCCAAGCGCCGCACGATATCTTGTAAATTAACTTTATAAAAGTTGTAAAAGTGAAATTGATTGTAAAATGTTTAAAAGAGTGACGAAAAGTATGTGCGGTACTAGTTTTCCCTGCGACCTCATCGGATCGTCGCTAAGCCTCTCTCCGCCCACGTGGAGGATTAGCCGCCGCTCAAACCGAAACGCAATGACGTTCCTCTCTCTCGAAACGAGGAAAAGTGCGAGAATTCCGTAAGTCACTTGGCATGGGAGAGAAGAAGAAGCGCCTGGGGCGCACATCCACACGGACACTTACAAGGAGCGGGCGTGGGCGCCGGCGGCAGAAGCGAAATTGCGTGCGGGGCGACGCTGGAGGCCCTCCGAAATGAGGCTCTCGTCGGCAAACAGAGGACACCGGACGAAATTGGGCAGAAGGGGGCCGGAAGGATTACCTAGGCGCCCCCGGAAATGAGAGGGGACACCGGAAGGGGGCGGGGCCGGAAGCGCACCAGGGCGGGACACAGCTGACCCATCCATCGCCTCTGCACCTGCACAGATGACGACGTGGGAGGGGCGCAAAATGTGATAACGGCGGGGCTTTGAAAGATGGCAGAGAGAGGGGTCAAAGGTTGGGCATCTTTTGATCTGATAAGATAGAAGAGAGGGAGTTGGTCAAGTAAGGGAGAAAGAGAAAGAGAGAGAAAAAGAGAGAAATAAGAAAACGAAAGAGAAAGAGAGAGAGAATGTGAAAAGAGAGAGAGAGAGAGAGAGAGAGAGAGAGAAACGAGCTTCAATTTCAGTCTCGCCAAAATAGTTTCAAAATCAACCAAAAAAACAAATAAGGTTAAAGATGAAGGACCGCGTAAAAATAATTTTTCTTATTTTGTGATAAAATCTTAGATCTCATTCCCAGGATTCCGAAAAATACCTCTGTTACCCATTTTGGATCAAATAAACCGATCTAGGAGCGCTTGAAATCTTGGTGAAATTGTAGTTTGAATTGCCGCCAACTCTGCGTCTCTCCATTTCCCACACTCTCTCGCCCACTCTAGCCGTGTTTCCGTGCGGCAAACGCGTAAAACGGTCGTGGAAACGCGCCCCTTTTGCAGTCCAAATCATATAAAAGGAGTTTGTTTAAGAATCGTGAAACGACATATATTCAATGAAACAATTGTAAAAAGACTTTGAAAAATCAATTTTAAGAGGTCCTTCCCCTTTAAGTTAACTTTTAGTAGCTAAAATTTGTCCTTTTCCCTTTTTCTGTATTTTGGTAAAGTCATTCTGATTGAAAGCATAAAATGCTCTAAAAAGACGCAAAAAACCCTAATCCTGGCTTATGATTAGTCAACAGACAGGAATGACAAAAATCTGGATCAGTAAGAATTAAAAGATGATTCAGAAGAATGTTGAAACCACAAGGCTCAACTTTTTCATCTAAAAAAATTTTAAAAGGGTGATTTGATAAATTACCTCTTGAAAAAATTGATAGTTTGATCTCAAAAGCTCATATTAAACCCTGTGGAAAGAAGTTAATGATAATTTCATGTTCCCGCAAAGTTCAAAAACGAGTCCAATGAACAAAGTTGAAAATTACGCCCTGGGAATGATGGGGGTGCGCCCTTGTTATCTCCCCTCGCAATCTCACAACTTGGCGTCGGCGTTGTAAGGAAACTTTACAACCGGAGGATTCAAGTTTGAATCTGAGATTAGATAGAAATTGGCCTCATTTATTGCTAGAAACTTGAAAAAGAGGCAAAAGTTAGTAAAAATGGAAAGAGAGAGGTAATTGGATCGTAATAGAAGGGAAATGGGTTTTGGAAGGCGAAAACAGCATTGGCACTGCGTTGATTATGAGCAATTCAGTGGGGTTTACGACTCTCCGGGAAATAAAAGTTGGGAGTGCAGGAGAAAAAAGAGAAAGCGAGAGAAAGAGAGAGAGAGAGACAGACAGACAGAGAGAGAGAGAGAGAGAGAGAGAGAGAGAGAGAGAGAGAGAAAGAACATAAAGAATTACTAACCAGTGGCTATGACCTCCGAGTAAGGTGAATCCGTGAACAATTCCTCCGACGTAAAAAGCCTCAACTTAAACTTGTACAAGCTTCCAGGCTTCAGGGGTCCATTGCAGATCTCATCACTCGGCTTTTCAGAACAAGATTCACTGCCGATTGTCTAAAAGCGTCTATTCAGTAAAGAGAGTCACAAAAGTACACAAAAGGCTCTTATTTGATCGTATTACACATCAGCCGGATTTCCGGGGGATCATCGAAGCAATAGAGGACAACACTGACTGAGGCAGTTTGTCTTTCTACATTTAGCCCACGCCTTGTATTTAGGGTATATGCATTAGGGTATATGCCGTGTGTTTGTGTCTATGTTATTGCATTCCAATTAGAAACCCTGCATGGCTGCTGGGTAATCCCTTTCGGCTTTTTTGTTGACGTCTGTCTCTGAAAGGATCGTCATCCTTTGATCCTCTTCCGATTAGCATGTGTCATTTGTGAATATGAAGGGATTATGCCGATCTGAGACGATATTATGTGATTCAGAGACCAACGCCATCGTGTAGGCATCAGGGATGATATAAATGCAGTGACGTACTTGGAAAATGGGGGCACCCACCTAACCCACACACACGTACAAACACACAATTACACAGTCACACAAGTAGACACACGTACACACATGCGCACACATGCACACACTCACACACTCACATACTCACACACTCACACACTCACACGTGACATTTAAAGGGCAAGGACCGCGTAAAAACAATTTTTCTGTTTTTTTTTAAATCTTATTCCCAGGATTCTGAAAAATACCTCATTTACCGATTTTGGATAAAAATAAACCGATTTGTGACCGCTTGAAATTTTGGGGAAATTGTAGTTTGAGTTGCCGCCAACTCTGCGTCTCTCCATTGCTCACACTCTCTCGCCCACTCTAGCCTTGTTTCCGTAAGGCAAACACGTAAAACGGCCGTAAAAGTTTAAAATTTAAAGGGGAAGGACCTTTAAACTAAAGTTGTCATGTTTGTTTACGTGTCATTTCCGATGCGCATCGCTAGTCTGACTCACTCAGTCATCATCGGCCCGCTTATTACCTCTTCACCACTTAATGTTTACGTGGGAGGCTCCCCATCCATATCATAAATGGATCCCCATCTATGTCATAATCTTTGATGCTCTGTCGAGTATTTCGTGCCTGCGGGGGATTTGATGTGCCCCTGTCCGCGCTCCCAACAACAATTATCTGAGGCGTCTCTCTCATAAGGGGCAAACTACCTCGGACTGGGTGGAAGCTGGGGAACGACGGGGGAGAGAGGGGGAGGAGAGGAGTTTGGCAGAGTAGGAGGGCCAGACGTCGAAGCGTTGCACTTGGGACCAGGTCTGGAAAGAAGGCGAGGTAAGAGAGAGAGAGAGAGGGAGAGAGGGAGAGAAAGAGAGAGAAATGAACTAACGTAGGTCTTGTTGTCGGATTGCATCCAAGTCTCGCTGATCTCTCCGTTTTCAGTGACTTCTGTGACAATCAATGCACTCCTGAAAGTTTGGTTTAGTTTAAAGGGGAAGGACCTCGTAAAATTGATTTTTCAAAGTCTCTTTACAATTGTATAATTGAAAAGACGTCTTTCCACGATTCTGAAACATATCCCTTTTATACGATTTCGACTGCAAAAGGGGCGCATTTCCACGGCCGTTTTACGAGTTTGCCGCACGGAAACACGGCGAGAGAGTGTGGGAAATGGGGAGACGCAGAGTTGGCGGCAATTCAAACTACAATTTCCCAAAACTTTAAAGCCCTCCTAAATCGATTCATTTTTATCCAAAGTGGGTAAAAGTGGTATTTTTCGAAATCCTCGGAATGAGATCTAGGTGATTATAACAGACTCAGAAAAATTATTTTTACGAGGCCCTTCTCCTTTAAGGAAAATATACGGTAGTGGAAAAAAAGAATCTATCTAACCTGATTATACGGCCATGCTTGGGATCAAACATAGAGGAGGAGTATCGGATGGAGACAGAATTGGGTCCGACTGATTCTGACACTGTTTGGGGTCCTTGGGAAGGTCTTGGTGGAGCTGAAACATGCTTTGGTATTGTGAGCATTTCATCCAATTTTTCTTTATCTCTCTCTCTCTCTCTCTCTATCTCTATCTCTCTCTCCTCCCACGCAATCGCTCGCTCCATTTTGTAAAGTCCGCGCCAGTGACATATGATCTCCTTTTTTGGGCACACCTGCACCACAGCTGTCACGCCAGCCAAGAATTGGAATTCAGGGATCTGATTCTTATTCCCTCACTCATTCCACCTTCTAAACTAAGTAAAAAAATACCTAGGATTGGCATGAAGATGGTCACCGGCATAGGAGACTCTCCGGGTCCCGCTTCAGTCACCGCCCTCACAGTGAAATTGTACCTAAACTCATTTTTCACTTAAAATTCAAGGTTCCTTACCTTTGCCCTCCAACTAAACTATCAATCAATGTCTCCAAAGCGTGGTCACTTCTTTCCGTATTCAGACCTACAGTTGTTGACCATTTGGATTGATCTGGATCATCCAATGGGTTGATTTCAGTGATGTAGTGGGTCAGAACTCCGTTTGGAAGGGCGGGAGGAAGCCATCCCAGTTGAACAGAGTAGGGATTCAGGGCTCTGCCCGTGAGGGATTGGACAGGGCCTGGACGAGCCTGCTGGGTGGAGAATGCGATTTGTCGCATGGTGCGGGTGGTAGGGGGACAGTCGGTTGATCCAGCGCCACAGACGATCTGAAAGTAATGTTTTAGAAAACATTTTAAGCCTGTTTTCATATTTTCATATTTTAATTTGGGTTTATATATATTTGTAAGCCATCTGTAAAAAATGAAGCCGTAAGCTCAAGTTTGAAGCGTTTTACAGCCGTTTAAAGTTCGTTGCGCCAGCTATGGCCTTAATTTTGGAACATAAAATCTCTTTTTTTGTTTTCTTCGCAGGAAAATAGAACATTTAGGGTTTAAAATCAGTATAAAACATCTATGTCCGAATTATTCAAATTGGTGTTTTTCATAAATACATGAAGCCTTTGACTGATAATTTCAGTTTCCAGAAAAAAAACTCATTTTTAAAGCTAAATTCTCTGAAGTGGCCACTTTTTCATTTTCAAGTGGTTTTAAAGGGACAGTCAGACGCCTTTTCATTTCATTATGGTAGGATACGGTCGTCCATTTTGCATATTCAAAAATGCTAAATTGTCTCGCGCACTCCTCATTTCCCTCAATGTCTCATTCAAATTTGAATGCCACTAAACGCAGGACACATTGACCGTCCGGGCCATCCGCACTTTCTGCGGATGGAAACCCGAAATCGGCTACTTTGAGGTTGAATATCTCAAAAACTAGGGATTTCCGACAGGTGCCAAAAAAGTTTTTTGCACAGCTGAATTTTCTCTTTCATATGAGACAAAGTTGCAAAAGCCGCCTGACTGTCCCTTTAAAGACTAATGCACAATTAATTTTAACTCTTAAAAACTTTCTTTTTTAATTTAAATTTATGTTTATTAATTTTTATTCTAATTGATTTAATTTAATTAAAAATTTAAAAAAAAACAACATTTCAATTGTGAGTGCCATTCGCAAAAGGATTCGAATTCAATGTTTTTTTTAATTTTCAATTAAATTAAATTAATTAGAATAAAAATTAATAAATATATATTTTTTTAAAATTTGAATAAAGAAAATTTATTGAAAAAATTTTTATTAAAAATTTTTTGTTTCTGATTCGAAAACTTAAATTTTTATAGTCAATTAAATTGTAAAATATTTACCTGTGTATTGACTGTGTACTTATGGAAAGGTCGGAGTCCATTCAGCTGGATCGATGGCAAAGGAGACGTCAGCGGTAGTCTTTTGTCGAGGACGATCTGACTGTGCATATCCAACACTCCCACATTCAGCTGGCACTCGTTGAATGGTTCATCGTCCGTCAGAAGGGCCAAGGCCAAAGTGGCCGATGTCCTGGTGACTTCAGCCAGAGTCACATTGACCGGAGGGGCTGACATCCGTCTCAACTCGTCCATCCTGTTCTCAGAAACGATCCCTGACTTGGTGACTGTGTAAGCCTGTACTTTGTAGCAGGCTCCCTTCGTCAGAGAGGAGACAACCACTGGAGTTGGCTTGAAAGGGGAGCTCTCGAATTGACGGGCCCTTTCCTTGGTGGATACAGAGGAGACTCGAAGTTGGAGAAGGGAATCGGTTCCCACCAATTTGGACCAGACGTCCTTGACGCGAGAGAGAAAGGCTTCAGAAGGAGGCCATTGAAGTTCCAAGCCACCTTTAGCTTCTTGAAGGGAGAGGCCGAAGGATTTGATGTCGAAGGCTGGGGTTAAGACGACACTTCTCTCCAGGCGAGGGCTTTGGGCGGACTGGGAAAAGGCAGAAACGGAGATTTCGAAGCGCTCTCCTGGGGGAAGTTCCAGGGAGAGGAAGCATCTGAAATAAGAAGTTAGTAGGGAATAGGGGATATATTACGTGTTTGATTCATCTTTCATTTCAACGGCTGATTCGGCTTCCGTTTTCTCGAGAGATTCTCCAACTGCGGTGACTTTGCAGCGTTCGTAGCGGGATCCGGATGGGAGAGTGACGGAGATTTTGTACTTTCCTTTGGAGAGATCGGGGGAGATCTGAAGATATCGCTGGTTAGAGAGAGAGAGAGAGAGAGAAAGAGAGAGAAAGAGAAAACTTACCTTGAATTCCGTTGGCACCAATGGCCTGACAATATGTCTCAAAGTCAATGCCTCCCCCGCAATTGCTCCCTTGTAAGGCGTAACACTGAAGGTAGAAGCTGCTCCTGGCACCACATTGCATATATGAGCTGGAGACACCGTCACATTCATCTAAATCAATCAATAATAATCTATTTCCCTCAATCCCTTACCATTTTCCCATCCCCATATTCTATCCTAAACTCGTCGGCTCCTCCTTCAGGGGAAGTCCAGGTCAAGTCAATGCAGGTTCCGTTTTCGACCACTTGAAGGTCCCGAACGGATAAGGGTTCTAAAAGTTTAAGTTTTCTATTTGAGGAGGAAGAAAAACGAACTTGTTGTGAGAGTGGCAGTCCATGGATTACTGCGTCGTCCATTGCGCACAGCAGTCACGCGAACGGCGTAATCTCTTCCAGGATTCAGGTTCCCGAGGTAGACTTCCAGTTGTTTCTGTTCTGGAATGTCCAGAACTTCCAGGACAGGGTACTTTTTTTCTGGTTCTAGCTGACGGTACTCGATTAGGAAGGAGTCCTGAAATAAGCATAAGGAACTTTACAAGTGAGTGAGTGAGTGAGTGAGTGAGCACGTGTGTGCATGAGTGATGAAGCGGGTGAGTGAGTGAATGAATGAAAGAAAGAGAGAGACAACTCACCTGCACAGCCTTAATCTCCTTGTTGGTGAGAAGAGTAATGTTGTGAGTGCCGGCGTGAATGTATTCCGGCGCGAATGAGGGCGGAATCGGCTCCATGGCGACCGTTTCCTCCTTGATCAGCTCGTCCTTCCCCTCCTTCAGCCCGTGGACAGCCACACTGTACTTGTGACCGGCATGAAGACCATCCACATAGAGTTTAGCCTGGTCTTTAGAAGTAACCGATCTGTCTTCATCTCTCAGAACAGAGTCTCTGAAACAAAACCCTTGGATCAAAATGAACCGATTTAGGAGCGCTTGAAATGTTGGGGAAATTGTAATTTGAAATGCCGCCAACTCTGCGTCTCTCCATTTCCCACACTCTCTCGCCCACTCTAGCCGTGTTTCCGTGCGGCAAACGCGTAAAATGGCCGTGGAAACGCGCCCCTTTTGCAGTCCAAATCATATAAAAGGGGTATGTTTCAGAATCGTGGAAACGACATCAAACAAATGTAAAGAGACTTTGAAAAATAATTTTATGAGGTCATTTCCCTTTAAGTCTCTAGGTAACTCACATTCCCTCGGTGACGTCAGCCAATCGGATGTCAAAGTTCGAGTAAAGGGGATGGTGAAGAGGTAGTTCTACTGAAAGACGACTGGATGGCAGAAGTGGATCCCTTCGGATTGTGAAAGGCTGAAAGTGGATTGAGAAAGGGAAGGAGAGGTAGCTCACCCTGGAAGGCACGTCCGCGTCGGAGCTGGGTGGTCCATCTGAAAAAGTAAAGGCTTAACTTAGTTATCAATTTTATAATCTTTTTATGGACACCTCACACAATGGTGTATCTGCCCCTCGTACACTTTATCGCATCAAAACCCTTTCGCTGCAGGATCCATAAACCATTTCTAAAGAAAAGTGCGGATGGAAACCTTAGAAAATCATTTTGTTTTGTTAAGAACTGAATTCACAATTATGCAACGTCTTTTCAAAAGACCGACGTTTAACGGACTGCCTATGTTTAGCAGCCTGTCCTATGTTTAGCAGAGGTTTCTGCTCAAATTAGAAATCGAATTGACCGTTTTTTATATTAAAGTAAGTAAAATGAAGTAGTTTTCCATGTTTTCTAATGACGTGCCAGCGAAATTCCGCATTTGAATTCGCAAAAGTGACCGTTCACCTAAACTGCACTGATTTTGGCAGCATTCGAGTTTGGAAAAAAGCTATAAATTAAGAATTTCACAATTTCTATATTTAGTAATTAGTAATTTAACTCTAAAATGGAATTTTCTGCGGAATACTTTTCGTTTTAATGCGCAATCGAATCACAGGGAGACTTTGGGCAAGCGTACGTAAAAGTCCGTTACATTTAAAACTTTGTATTGCCTGCTTTTGAAACTACAAACTATAATTCTTATATTTCTATCCGTAAAACTAGTCTAAGAGACAAGTGCCCCCTTTCCTTTGTCTACTCATTAGGGCCACCGCAGTCTCGGCCGAGCGTTCTAATTCCGTGCTCGCGTGCTGCTCTCGGCTCCGTAGTGTTTGCTCCTCGGACAAAGAAGGCGCAAAAAAGGAATCACACGCACTTCTCCCAGGGGAAATCCAGCTAATCGCACGGGAAGACTTACCGTCCGCGCGGACAAAAAGAAACGGTAGGAAGAGGAGCAGTGACGGACGCATCAGCAACACATGGTGGCTGGAAAAGAAATACTTTTTAAAGGAAATTTAGAAGGAGAAAAGTGTCATCAAGGCCAAAGTGACAATATGGAGTGATGTGACAAAAGTGGACGAGAGAGATAAAGAGAGAAAAAACTTCAGAAGAAGAGAAGTTGATTGAAAGTATAAGTATTAAAATAGAGTGATGTGTCAAAAGAGGACGATAGCGCTGAATAGAAGCCGCAGGGCTACCAAATAAAAGAAATTTGTGGCAAATTTAGATGAAGAAAAGTATATTCAAAGTCAAAGTTATAAAATGGAGTGATGTGCCAAAAGCGGAATGGAGAGCTAGCAACTGGCTGAAGCTGCAGAGCCACTAAATGGAATGTTCCACTGACAACTGGAAACCAATGAGTCATGGGAGAAAAAGGATGGTGTAACATGAGGTGGCACAATAAACTCAGAAATTGATTGATGGACAAGGAAAGAGAGCACATTACGAAAACACTTGAGGGGGTTACTGGAAAAGAAGATATAAACTGTTCATTTTTGCATTTTTCATTAAACTAAAATAGCTGGAAAATGAAATTCCGGCCAAAAACCGGTTGAATTTGGAATTTTTGCTAAAGAATTATTTAGGTATGAAAAGAAGATATTTATATAATTTAAAACATAAAATACTATTAGTTCAGGCTAAACTATGTATATTTTAATTAAAAATATGAAATAAGCTAAAAATGGCTGAATTTGAAAAGTGGCGTTCTTGAAAGCACGGCCACCCATGCTTGCACCCGTACCAACTCGGCGCCGCATTTTTCATTTTATAATTCGAGTTGAAACAAAGTATTTAGTTATTTAAACATTATGTCATAAAATTTTCTATTTTATTACAATTTCTAAAAATTTAATTGTAAAATTAAAACCTAGGAATTTGAACTAGTGATTAAAGGATTCCATTGTATATTGAAAAGCTAGAGTTTCAGAGAGAGAGAGAGATAAGAACGGAGAACAAGCGGTATGAGTTTAAAAACCTGTGAGTGGAAATAGAGATGTTAAGGAGTAGTTAAATAGATAAATTCACCGTTTCGCCCCTTAGCTACTGACGGTGAAAATATCAATATAATAGAGTGAGCGGGGCATAGTTAAAATTAGAAATTTCTAATTGAAAAGTTAAATACTTCATCAGAGAAGCCTCTCAGTTACTATAAAAGAACAAGAAAAAAGGAGGAAAGGTTACAAATTTAAATAGAGAGAGAGAGAGAAAAGAAATGAGATAGAAATAAAGAGATAGGAAAGAGAAAAGAGAGGGAGGGAGAAATAGATAATGCGAGAGATAAAGATAGAGAAAGAATTATAGAGAATTAGAGAGAGAAATAGAGATAAGAGATAAAGAGAGAAATTGTTAAAGAAAGATAGATTGAAAGATATAGAGATAAAGGGAGAGAGAGAGAAAGAGAGAGAGAGAGAGAGAGAGAGAGAGAGAGAGAAAGAGAGAGAGAGAGAAAGAGAGAGAGATCGAAACACGACAGGAAGCTGATCAATCAGTTGCATGAATTCCAATCCTATACATGTGGGTGCTGTTTACAGTGACATGTGGGGAATGTTCTGTTTACTAACACACATGATAAATGTAATATTGATGTTATTCCCGTGTTTCCCAAAGATAGACTCTACTTTCGAAATCTTTAGACATCATACTGTTTACAGAATCTGTCTTGAAAAAGGCAATAAAAAGGTGAAAAATACAAATGATATACAAACATGATACAAGACCATGGTAAAAATAGAGATGGGAGTTTATTTCGTAGAAGACCAGGCCACCGAATAGCAGGAAAAGTGCAGGCGCGCAGTGTAAAGGGCAGAAAAAGGTGAGTAATGCATCCGACTGCTGAATTCCAGGGACCACGCATACACATGCACACGGACACACGGACACACACAATGTTACTGAAAGAAGTTAGTGCAAACTGTAGACAAAACATCAAAATAGAGAGGTGAAAGCTTCCCGATCGCAGTTGAGAGTTTGTCGAGTGGTTTTCAAGTGCAACTCAAAGAACAAAAAGTGACTTTGAATGGGCGAAAGGAACTTTTCACTTTTAGCATTACAATCTAAAAGTGATATACCTCTTTTAAAGAAGTTAAAACTGTAATTTGGGTAAACTTTTCTAAATCGGAATTTAATCGTTGCTAAATCTAATTAGGTTGATTTGCCAATAAGTGCTGGTTGAGAGATCCCGAAGTGAAACAGTAGAGTGATGTGGTAAAACTCATTATGTGAAACTGACAAGCCGCAACTAAAAAGTATTCCCCAGCTGGAACGTTTGACGTGTGTGACAAAGAGGATTGTCGAGTCGGCTGGTCATCGCCTGTTGGCCGCGCGGAACGGCTGGTGGTAATGACTCAGGAAGGCAAACAAGCACCGCCACAATTAGCGCCCAAACTCATTCGACGATGGACGACCGAGGCAGATATTAAACAGGGTGGGAAATGTTAGCAAACAAGCACATGGTCATAGGTAAAGGGATACCGTCTCTCTCTCTCTCTCTCTCTCTCTCTCTCTCTCTCTCTCTCTCTCTAGAAGTCTTTGAATTAGCCTAGCGCCTTGAGATGGTGACAATTGGCTAGCCAGCTCAACCGCGGCGCTCGAGCCACGACTATAATTGAACCGGTCCAAGTGTGAATCGCAGTGGCTAGGATTGGTTCTGGAGGGGAACGGTCTCATTATGGTATGTTTTTGGATACGCAGCAAATAAGTGGGTTGGATACTCAGCCAAGAAAGTGGATACGTAGACAGAGATATAAATAGAGAGAGAGAGAGAGAGAGAGAGAGAGAGACTGGAATTAGAAGAAAAGTAAGACGTTCCGATGGGAGGAGTAATTGAAACCGGTTGGAGAAAAGCCGGGATTGGCAGGAAATTCGAGACAAATCGCCACGAGCGATGACTATTATCGTCGGTATGTTTGTCTGCTTCGATTCGGTAGGAACCAAGGTCGGAAAACTAGAATGCGTAGGGAAAACGATGTTTGACAAGAGAGTCACGGAAATTGTACAGTAATGTATACTACAGGCATTTTAAAACTACGGTAAGAGCATAAATCAAATAGCCAAAGTCTTGTGACAGTCTGACATTGAAACGGAATCATGTCATCGCGTTACACAAGAGAGTGGTCAGAGCGAATGATGACTGACACTTTTCGGTTTGAAATGGGATTTTAAAATGTTTTGAGAAATGGGAGAGTTCCCACAACATTTTAAAGGGGATGGGAAAGATGATGGGAAACTGGAGATGCGAGAGAGAGAGAAAAAACAGTAAGAAAGAGAGAAAATACAGTTCACTTCTTTCAAAAACAAAAAAACGACTGGTTTTTAGATGATTAAAACAAACATTCGGCAGTAGCTATTGACAGATTTAGAAAACCTCAAGAAATAGGAAACTGAAACTTTAAAACAGTGGTGTTATGAAATAAACTATTAATAGAAGCTTTGAAACAGTGGAGTGATCAGGCAAAAACTATCAACTTTTAATTATTCGCCTTGGAGTGATGTGCCAAAACTACATCGACTGCTTTTTAGATGATTATAACACTGGACATTGGCTATTGAAAGTTTAAATGTCTGCTTTGAAACAGTGGAGTTATATGGCAAATTCTAGGAAAAAACTATTCTGAGCAAATTGTTCAAAATTCCACGATTCAAACAGCAAACTTCACTCCAATTAGGTCAGAAATCTCAAAACCGTCACTTTCATGTCAGAGTGTCTTAGTTTGAAATTTGTCTGCGGGTTTCGGACATTTGCGTAAGCAAACACCATATGAACGGCTGCCACTTAGGCCCAAAGGAGCCGCAGAAGACTGTAAACTTCATGAGAAGACACGAAATTCGAGGCTTCAAAGAGAAGGCTAATGGACCTGGAACCTCAAACAGAGGTCTACCTTCAGCCAGCCTGAAGGCTTCAGGTCTTAGAGTAATGCGGCAAAACTGACTTTTCAGTTAACAGTAGCTGGTTATGAACAGTTTAAGGAGTATAGAACCTTGAAGCAGTGGAGTGATAAGGTAAACAATGAAATGTTAAGTACCCTCCTTGAATCAGTGGAGTGATCAGGCAAAACTACTGCTTCTGGAAGACGAGTTACGCCTTGAGACGTATAAGCCTAAGAGTGGTAACCAGGAAGAAAGTCCAGTTCTGAGATGGAATTGTGGTTCCGGAAGGGGGCTGTTACAACGACCACGCGAAATGCGGTCGCGATGGACGGCGGAGATTGCAAGTCTCCTCCGTTCTGTAGAAAAGAGGAAGCCGAAGGGGAAAGGCCGAAAAGTGACCTTCTCATTTGTGATCGATACTGTCTACAGCTGGCGACAGGCCGTGGGGGCTAATGTGAGGGCTCTGGGACTCTTTCGGCCGAGACAATGCAGAGACCGACGGTGTCGGCTCTCGTGTACGACAAACAAACACTATCAACAAGGAGTGCGCGGGAGGACAGCGACAATCGATATTGATTGGGGGCTCATGGAGCACTTTGAACACTTCAAGAAATAAGAAACAGTGGAGTGATTAGGAAAACCTGTGAAATTTGAATTACAATTTACGAAACTATGAAACAGTAGAGTGATGTGGTAAACACTAAAAAAATTTACGCACCCGCCTTGAAACAGTGGAGTGATATGGTAAGACTGTAAAATTTGAATTAACACCTTTAAAAAATGTGGAGTTGTAAAACTATAGATTTATATGTGATAAGGTAAAAACTAAGAAATTTGAAGTACCCGCCTTGAATAAGTGGAGTGATGTTGGCAAAACTACATAGACTGACTTTTCATTTAACTTTAGCTGGTTTTGAACACTCCAAGAAATAAGAAACCTTGAAACAGTGGAGTGATAAGGTAAAAAATATGAAATTTTAAGTACCTGCCTTGAAATAGTGGAGTGACACGCAAAAAACTGCATCGACTGATTTTTATGTTACTGTTAGTTGATTTTAGAATATCTCAACGTTAAACTGTTAAAATTTTAAATGTCAGCATTGAAAAAGTGGAGTGATCTGGGGAAAACTATATCGACTAACTTTTCAGTTAACATTAGCTTTTGAATACTTGAGGATAATAGGTGGAATATGATCCTTTAAAATAGTGGAGTTAGAAGGCCGCAATTAAAATGTAGTTAATGCAGTAATTTCTTTTTAAATGACTCCGAATTAGCCGTAAACTTTTAAGAAATGAGTGAAATATAGTTGTTAATTTTGAAACAGTGGAGTGATGTTTTGGCAAAACCAAATTTTAAACAAAACGCCGTTTCAGGCTAGCCCGCCCAAAACCTAAGTAGCGAATATGATCTTCTATGAGTATAGAGTAGGCTCTGGAAGCTTCCTGAGTCAAAAGCCACGCGATCAATGAAGCGGAGAGAGGGGAACAGGTTGTGGCCTTCGAGGGAGAGCCGGTACGGTCAGCCGGCTGGCGCCAGCAGTGCCCGGCCGGCTGGCAGCAGTGGCGACCGCGCGCTTTGGTTTAAACCGCAAACAGTCTTTTTCATCGTGTTTCCAGAGGGATAAACCCAGAGAGACCTAAAACAGGACTCACGAGGAGGTCAAAAGGTGAAGGGCTAGATTAACCTAACTTTAAGGCCTTCATAGCCCTTAAGGCCTTAATTAGGGTAATGTTGAAGCTTTAGGCAGCTCTGGATGGCATACTTGTTAGCCTTCTGAACAATACCTTAATTTGGATATCCAAAAATAGTAAGGGTGAGGTTAACTTTAAAGGTGTTAAGGCCTTAAGAGCCGCAAGAAATTAATCGAAACCATAACATATCTTAAGGACACCTTATTGTTAACCTCAGAACTAAGATACCTTAATTTCAAGGTATATTTACTTACTTCCATGATAAAAAGTTTGGTTCACTTAAATTCAGCTTAGGAGCCCTTAACTAAAATGGTAAACTTAAGAACTAAGGTATCTTAAGGTCAACAATGGCTTGGTGTAAACGTCATGCAACTAAATCCATTAGGACTTAATAATCTTAAGGTAAGGGTTGAAGCTTAACATATTTTAGGCAAGATTAATGTTAGTCTTAAGGACTTAATTTAAAGATTGAAGCAAAAGAATAAGGTTTTTTTTAAAAACCAGCTAAACCCTAAAACTTTTGATAACGGTAAACTTAAGAACTAAGATACCTAAAGTTCATTAAAATTGCAGATGCTCGAATGGTTTCTTGTAAACAGCGGGCAAGCCATTCGGAAAATTCGCAAATTTTTCAAAAATGGGCTTTTCTTTCTAAACTGTAAGACAGGGAGAGAAATGGCCGATACCGCAGACGCTGGCTGACTGTTTGGGTGGTCTTGTAAACAGCGGGCTGATCCCCGCCTCCTGGTGACCAGTCGGGATAAACAGAAGCTCGTATAAACAATCGGCCTGAGTCATTTCTCCCCGAAAAACTACTCACAATCGATATTTGGTTTTTATAAATTTCTTTGAAAACAAATTTATAAAAAAAAAACATACATCTAAAAACTGAATCTAGGGTTTGAAACATTCCGAAAGAGTGTTGATAGTGGTTGGGGCGTAACCACATTAGTTCGTTGACCCGGTTCGGAGGACATTTGGTTCTTCCGTACGGGCTGCGGGGCGGAATGAGAAATGATCCAATTCACTGGCGACGAATCGCCTCAGACAGCTCATTTTTAGGGGACAGATTGACCAGGACAGGACGAATCTACATGATAATAGGGGAGACCAATGTTCAAATGGAATGGAAGGAAAGGGGTGAGAAGGGGGTTAGTTCTGGCGAATTTAAAAAGGTTTATATAATTTAGGAATTTGGAATTTAGGATACTCAGGCAAGCCTAGGCAGACAAAGTGAGGTGGTCGGAATTGTGGCATTCGTGCTTCTAAAGCTGTAGTTTGTGGGTAGTTTCGGCAGCTTTTTGTGAAAGAGAGAAACTCAAGTTTACGACTTTCTTATGTAGGAGTGGTGTTACAACATAGGGAGAAAGCGTGAGCAACGAGAGAGAGAGAGAAAATGTAAAAGAGAGAAAGAGATAAAGAGGTGATAGAGAATGAGAAAAAAATAGAAAGAGACAAAGAGAGGTAGAGAGAAAGAAAAGAAAAGCGAAAGAAAAAAGAGAAAGAGAGAAATATACAGACAAAGAGAGAGAGAGAGAGAGAGAGAGAGAGAGATAAATAGAGAAAGTCAAAAAAGAGATAAAGAGGTAAAGGAAAAAGAGAAAAAGAGAGGGATGGGATAGAAATAGAAAGAAAGAAGGAGAGAGAAAGAGAGAGAGAGAGAGAGAGAGAGAGAACAAGAGAACAAGGGGAAGAGAGAAAGAGAGAGAGACATAGATAAAGAGAGGCAGAGAGAGAAAGAGAGAGACAAAGAGAGAAATCAAGAAAACGAGAAAACGGGAGAAAGAAAGAGGGAGAAAGAGATAAAAAGAGAGAAAGAACAAGGTAAAGAGAAAGAGAAAGAGTGATAGAAAGAAAAAGCACATGGAATAGAAAGAGAAAGAGAGAGAAAGAGAGAGAGAGATATGACCCCAAGAGAGCAGTTTCCCCCTCCCATTGTCCCCTCCTGCATTCGCACAATAGCAATAAGGAATCTATATGGTAATCAGCAATTAGTCGCAGCGGGGGAATGTGGGAGAGATGGCGTCAAGGGGGCGCCCGGTAATCCGGCGGCACACAGCCCGCGCCCCCTTCGGGTCGTATGCTAATTTGAGACGAAGGCCAGGCCAAGACGACCTTCGCGACGACGGTAATTGCGCTCGGAGGAGAATACCGCACTTTACGCACTTCCAGAACCGACAAGTACGGCGCTTTGTACCTTTGGCGGGAAGTTTGAAAAAGTGGTTGAAAGAGATGCCGATACTTCTTTCTAAGAATCTTGTTTAGATGCTAGGAGTGGGTATAGCAGTCAGAAATTCAAAAAGTATTTGTAAGTGCAACATTCAAATGTTCATCAGTAAAGTACAGCCGAAATCAAATCACACTCTTCTTCTTACAACGTCGTTAGTGCAGTGGTCCCTTTCGCCTGACTTCATCCATCACCATCGCGCGCCAAATGACAAGAAAGGTGATTAATGACGATGTGGAATACACGGAAGAAAGTCTTTTAATCCCGGATGGGCACGGAAGCACGTGTGAAAGAAGAAAGTTTAAGAAAATTGGTCCAAGAATGGGTTTAAACCGTTAAAATTTGCAGTGGTGTGTTTTTGCCACGTCACTCCAATGTTTCAATGAGTGTAGTTTACAATTCAACAATCTAGCATTGATCGCATTTGATACTCAGCCGCTCTAACAGTCAAATCAGTCGATTTATTTTTTGCCACATTACTCCACTGTTTGAATTCGATGGGGGTAGAAATTGCTTGTGATGTCCAACTGAATCTGTATTTAGACGAGCCCATAGGAGAGACATCGGCATATTTGGTGCTCTTAGTTTCACTTTTTGCTGTTTTGTCACATCACTCCAATATTGTGTGGATGAAGAAAGTTTGGGAAAATGGCCGAATTTCAGCCGTTAAAACTTGCAGTAAGCACGCTGTTCTTGTACCTTTACACATATGTAAAGCCTTGGTCTTTTTTAACATTGTTATGTTTTGCTATACCACTCCAATGTTTCAAAGAGTGTAGTTTAAATTTTAATAACCTAGCATTGATCGCATTTGATACTCAGCCGCTCTAACAGTCAAATCAGTCAATATAGTTTTTGCAACATCACTTCAATGTTTTAAAGTATTGGGGGTAGCAACTGAATCTGCGTTTATAAAGGTTCACAGTGGCAAAAAAGGCTGCTCCTAGGTTTTTCTTTGTGCTGTTTTGTCACATCACTCCAATGTTGAGTATTATAAAAGGATTGCTTTATCTCTCACTTAATACTGTCAAAGATTTTCTGTTTACTTAGAGTCATTTAACTCTAAATAGTGTTGTCATAACGCGAGATGGACATTGCATAATGGAGAGAATAGATAAGAGAGGGTGCATGAGAATGGCGCGTGGCAGGACGCCCAGCCATAAAGGGCGGTGGGCAGAGGGCATAATGAAGGGTTGGGTGAACAATGCCGACTGACCTCCTTCCGACCGCCGGAAAACACCTCACCGCGTCTTCCAAGGGAAAGGAAGGCAGAGGATAAGAGGGCGGCGGTGGATTTGCGAATGGTGGATAGGTTAGAGAGAGAGAGAGAGCAATTTTTTCATTATGAAACTATTCATTTGATTTTCAATCTACATCAATAAATTATTTTCAGCTGCTTTTATGATTCTTCAAAGTATCCTGGAGAAGTCCTTGGCGGTGCACAGTGAGAACAGCCTCCAACAGCACCAGGTACTCCATCAGCCCCTGGAGGTCCCCTCAATCCATCCAATCCAGGATTCCCTGAACATCCCGGGTCTCCTGGAGGTCCTGGAAGACCAGAGATAGCTGATCCTGGGACCCCTTGACCTCCTTTGGGTCCTGGGGGTCCAGGGGGTCCTGGAGGCCCAGCAGGGCCAGGAATTCCACCAGAGACGACTACTTCTCCGGGCTGGCCTGGAAATCCAGGGGAGCCTAAGGATCCTGGGGGTCCTGGGGGTCCTGGAGGGCCGGGTGGTCCTGGTGGGCCAGGAGGGAGGGCGTAGGAGGAGGATGGACCGGAAGGGCCAGGTGGACCTGGGGGACCCTGGAAAAAAGGGGTGAGTTAAAGAGGGAGAGAGAGAGAGAGAGAGAGAGAAAGAGAGAGACAGAAGGACCCACTTGTCTCCCAGGTGGTCCCGTGGGTCCAGCCATTGCCGGAGGACAACTAAAGCAAAAGTCTTCTCCCTTCGGCTGATCGGTGTAAGTAGCATCGTCTCCTGGAGACCCATGACTCCCTGTAATCCCTTTTATAGAACCAATTGTAAACCTGTCCTTCACCTGGCAGTCCATCTTCACCATCCATCCCATCAGATCCAGGCATTCCGGGAGGACCTGGAGGACCATAAGAACAGATCTATAAGAAAATGACATTTGTCGAGCAAAAGAGAACATACTTGGCAACTAGGCGTTGGATAAGAAGGAGCTGTTTGGTAGGTGGGTGAAGGGCCGGAAGGTTGGCCACAGCCCCCTCCTTCGCAGCCGTTGGAATCTCCACAGTTGCCGCCACAACCTGTGTAAAACAGAAGAATATAAAAAATCTTTACATCTCCCTCAAAATCTTAAGGGTTAAAGAGGAAAGTCCTCGTAAAATTGATTTCTCAAAGTCTCTTTACAAGGATTTCATTGAATAGATGTCGTTTCCACAATTCTGAAACATACCCTTTTATATGATTTGGACTGCAAAAGGGGCGCGTTTCCACGGCCGTTTTACGCGTTTGCCGCACGAAAACACGGCTAGAGTGGGCGAGAGAGTGTGGTAAATAGAGAGACGCAGAGTTGGCGGCAATTCAATCTACCATTTCCCCAAAATTTCAAGCGCTCCTAAATCGGTTCATTTTTATCCAAAATGGGTAAAATAGATATTTTCCGGAATCCTGGGTATGAGATCTAGGCTTTTATCACATAATCAGAAAAAAATTATTTTAACGCGGTCCTTCCTCTTTAAAGGAGTTTGAGAACTTTGCTTAAATGTCAGTTTTCGTGTCGAGACCCAGGGTAATTGCAAAAGTGCGAATGCTCAATTCTATGGGCGGTGCTTGTGAAATCGTTCTGAGACCTACCTTGCCCTGCTTGTTGTGGATATTCATCTGCCTGCTGATACTGTCCAGAATCACAACCCCCATCACACTGAAAACCAATCATCAATTCTTTGAAAAACCACTTTCAAACCCCAAATCCAAATGGCTGAGCAAAGGGCACAGTAATGAACTGTCTTCGCAGTCGACTTTTTCTACCCGTTAAGGCTTCAACCTAAACATAAGCATTGCTAAGGACATTAGGAACTTAAGGTAGTACCTTACCACAACATACTTTAAGAAACTACCTTAAGAAGTACTTACCTTAGCTAGTTCATCCCAAAGCCCATTCGTATTTCGAATACAGTGCCTGACCTCTTGATCCAATTCGGTTCGTATTGATTGGGCGTAAAAGAAAAGTAAAGGAACTCCCATTATACTTGTGCTCTGGAAAGAACTTAGTAAAAATTAATCGATAAATCGAAAAAATTAATCGATAAATCAAAAAAGTGTGACCTACCATAGTGAGGGTAATTATAGCGACAGCGGCAACGGCATGCCGCCGTAACCGCCGGACGTCCTCCTCATCCTTCATGAGGTTACTGTAGCTTGGGGAATCAATCGATAGGTGATTAAAGTTGTGGAAATCAATATAGTTTTGATCTATTTAGACTTGGAAAGAAGAGTGCGAGAGGAGAGAATGTCCACTGACCAGGGATAACCAGTTCGGGAGGGAGTGCTGTGCCAACAATGGGGGATCCTGTCCGAGGAAGCGGTTTATTAATATTCAGTTCAACAACAGAAGAAATAGGAAAAACAACGATTGGATAGCAGGAAACACTTCATCTTAGTTTGGCTGATGCAACAACATAGGCTGGATGTAAGAAACCGGATGGAGAGGAAGGAAGAGAGGCACACAGAGGCAAATGCTGAGACTGATACAAAAAAGAGTAAGACTGAAATGGAGAAAGAGAAAGAAACAGTGAGAGAGTGAGAGAGAGATGAAGGGAAAAGAATTACACGCACACACGCACACACACTGTTTCATACATGACTATGTTTCAATGAGATGAGATAGTTCATATCCGACTCAGTTGATGAATTTGACGAAGAATTCCGAGTGGTTGCTCCGGACCGGGATTTGCGATGGCTTCTGAAAATATACCATTTTTAGGGAGAGGGAGAGAGAGAGAGAAATGAAAAACTTACCGTCTGCAGTTTCTTAGCCGTGGCCAAGCTCTCCTGACTGGCTTTCTGTTGATGTTTCTGCTGCTTCAACTGAAATCTCCCTTTACCTTCAGTTCCATCAGTCCCTCACCCCTTGTATAACGGCATTGTTGTCCTTCTTATTCGCAGTGGTAGAGGCCACTTTCTTGGCCGTCTTCACCGACTGAGACACCATCGACTTCTTCGGAACGGCCGTCTTCACCATTGTGTCCTTCTGTGTTTTGGCCGTCTTCGGAGAGCAGGTCTTTTCCTCAGTTGTCGGATCAGTGGAACCAGGAGTCTTGACTGGCGTCTTGGTCAAATCTGGAGGCTCGAAATCGTCGTAGCCATCGTCAATGTCAGCAGCCTGGAATGGGAGTGTTCCCGAGGACCCCGGAGGTTAGTAAAGTGAATGAGTTGAGATAAGGAAAGGGCCACGTTGAGTGGCGTTACTTAACGTTTACGTTAACCTAATCTTCACCTAACTTTCCAGCAAGAGATCACAAGAGTTGGTTGTGAAAAGGAAAGATTGAGACAAAGAAGAAAAATAGAGAAGAGGACTAGCTCAATGTTTATTGAGTTTTACTTTCCGAACTAGTATCATTCCTTCGAGACTACTTCTTTCCACTGGCATTGGAGGGCTGAGTCTCCTGTAGGCCCTTGTCCTTTGCACCGGAAGACTGGGGATCCGAGGGCTCAGCCGAGGCAGTCTTCCCAGTAGGGGGGTTCTTGCTGGCCACAGTAGAGGTCTCAGTGGGAACCGCATTGTCGTCGCCCTTGGCTTCGTTTTCCGAGTGGGTGGCGATGATGAGGAAAATGTCCTGGAGACTGGGCTGAGTGACGCAAAAGTCGCTGGCTCCGATCTTCGAGGCGATCGTCTGGCAGCGTTCGAAGACATTCGACCACAGGTCTCCCTTGCGACGGGGCAGCTTCCACTTCATATTGCGGGAGAAGGAGCCCTTCTGCAGGGTGGAGCCGGGGAAGTGCTGGCCGACGGTCCTCTGGGCGTTGTCCTTGTGCTGTTCGGCCGAGAGCGACAGCGACAGAACGTAAAAGTTGCCCAATCTGAGGGAGATGGCTTCTGTCCTTCAGAAGGCCTCAATCTACCTAGACTTGGGCTCCTGGCTGGATCCGGTGGCTGCGATCTGTCCATCCCTGAGGATGCTGATTCGGTTGCAGAGGGCGTCGCACTCCTCCATACTGTGGGAACTCATCAGAATGGCACTGTGTTCACGGACCACCGACAGAACGGACCACACATCACGACGGGCCTGAATAGCCGATGTGCTACGGGTTTCGGGGGATTCTGACCACTGGGTCGATTCCGGCGGTCGCTTCGTCGAGGATCACAAAGGGACTCTTGCGGGGGAGGAGGGCGGCGGCCACACTGAGACGCCTCTTCTGACCACCACTGAAATGGAATATTAATGAAAAATGTTACTGAAAATGGAATTTCAAATGTAACTGAAAATGGAATTTCAATTTTAAAAAGTTACTGAAAATCAAAATGGAATGTCATTTTCATAATGAAAATGGAATTTCAATCTCAAAACTTACTGAAAATGGAGTTTCTATTTCAAAAGTGACTGAAAATGGAAATACAATTTAAAAAGTTGCTGGAAACTTAATTTCAAAAGTTACTGAAAAAGAAATTTCAATTTCAAAAGTTACTGAAAATGGAATTTCAATTCCCAAACTTCAATTTCCGACCTGCAAGTGTTAAATCCCTTCCCTGCGTGTTCTTCCATATCCACCATTTCGATGAGCTTCTCCGCCACTCCATTCACATCCCTGTACCCGTGAACTTTCGCCAGAATCTGAAATTCAAATTCAAACTTAATTTTTCAGTTGTCTACCGCTAGAGAGTGTTTTCCCTTGAAACTCGGCTGAAGAGTGTCGAATTGGGGACACAGACCAACAATCTGAAGATTCTTTCTTAGAAAATTGTTTTTGTATATAATTTTAATAAACTTTGTATACTTACAATGTTAGTTTTGATGTCCACTCCGTCCAGAGTGACCCCTCCCTCACTGGGAATCATCTGTCCCGTGATGATATTGAAAGCCGTCGTTTTCCCAGCTCCACTCACTCCCAAAAGACCAAAACATTCCTGTTTCTGCACTTTGAAAGAGACATGGGCCAGGGCACACTTCTTCTTGAACATCTTGCTCAGGTCCTGCAGAGATTTCGCTGCGGGACCCAATTGGCCCACTTACATTCACTTCCAGCACAATTTCATCCATCAGATTCTGCTCTTCCTGTTTGACGGCCGGCGGAATGAGGTCCCTCTTTCCCTTGCTAGAACAACCCCGTCTAACGGCCTTCACCCTGCCCAACACAAAGAAAACTGTGTGTACGGTGCCCATTAGAGCCATCATCACAACGACCAGGTCTTAATTGGTCTTGTTCTTTAATTACCATCGTAAGAACTTACTGAAATAGGAGACAATCTCATTGCCATTTTCACCTGCAACATTACTGGCGCTTTCCAATTTTTGGATGTCGTTCAACTTCGTAAGACCATTAAAAAATGGGAGGCCAGGGCAGATGATAGAGCCAGCTATCTAAAATTCAATAGCAGGTATTTATTTATATGTTGATGTTACCAAGATTGCTTTCTCAATTGTCCACGGGTCCTTAATGATAAGGCCCAATGTATTTGCCAATACGAGTCCGAGAACGAATCCTGAAAACGGTGGGTTTGTTCTTTAAAAACTAATGGTAAAATTCTTTCAAAGCGATTTGGTAATTATCGATTTTAGGGCGGCACGCAAACTAGACGCTGAAACATAAACTTCTTAAGGGTGAAAAGTTACGAGTTAAAAGAGAGTTTAAGAGCCAATGTCAGTAAAATTCGAGCAGGCCTTTATTCATAGTCTTCGATTTGGTCCAAAACTTGTCAAAAGTCATTATACAGGCTAAAGATGACATTCTGAGGGTCCTGGGTTACTGTAAGTGACCCTTGTTACGGTAACTCAACCAAATTTCAAACTGGGGTATGGAATCGATAGCTCTCGCAAGCTGAAAAACGTTCGTGATGATGAAAATACTAGAGGTATTTCCGCATCTTTTGAAAAAGATGACTTTCAAAATTGAATTGCCCCATCATGTCGTAAACTTCCACCAAACATGCCTGGTTTGCGAAAAAACGTTTTTGCTTGAAAAGTGAAAATTAAAACTAGTTTTGCACTCCAAACTAAGTATCTAATGCATAAAACATGATTTGGTGTTGGATAATGGCTATTTTTTGTTTTTTGGTTTTGGTGTAAAATTTTGCTTTGCGAAAGCTACTGATTGCATACCTCAGTTTGGAATTTGGTTGAGTTACAGGAAAGTTACCGTAACCCACGGTAGTGTACCGTAACCCGGAACCAAAAATATTTACGCAAAGTCTTATAATGTCATATTTAGCTAACTCTTAATTAAGAATCCCACCTGCCAGAATTCCCAGAGTCAGCCACATTGCGACGGTGACAGTTGTCGTACTGGCCGATTTGCAGTTGTGACTCAGCCAGCAAACGATGGGCCAGACGGAGTAGAATAGAACCACAGCCAAGAGAGTGGCACGCATTCCATTCGCCCCGCTCAATTCATCGGTCAGACAGAGGGTAGCCAAGTAGAAGGCACATTGGAAGGAATAGAGAAGGAAGGCGTAAAGGTACTCCACAGTCCAATAAAGCCACACAGGGACACCAGCGAGAATTTGCTAAATGAACGTTTTGAAAAGGGGTTTGGATGATTTTCCAATGGGAATCACCTGATACATGAAGCCAGAAGCGACATCTTCGGCCAAGGGTTCAGTGAGGGCTGCGAAGACTAGGGCCATCAGTATTGTCAGAAGGAAGGCAAAACTGGATTTGCCCTTAATATTTGCGGAAAAGTAATGCATGTTCACTGTGATTCGTCCATCTGAAAAGGTTAGAAAAGGCGTGATTTATTGAAAACCTGGGACTATTGTGCGGAGGTTGGCGGTTCCAAAGAGATTGAGGGCAGTTGGAAGGCAGTAGAGGTGTCTCTTGTTATACCTCAGCTGAAAATATACTTTAGTGTCTTCTATGGCTGAAAATATATTTTGTCTGGAAAAGCAGTAGGAAATAAGGCTGCTTATGGCACGCTATGGTATGTGGAAGCGCGCGAACCTAAAGATGACCGTCATCACTACCGGGCGCTTGAAATTTTTGGGGAAATTGCCGTTTGAATTGGCGCCAACTCTGCGTCTTTCCCTTTCCCACACTCTCTTGCCCACTCTAGCCGTGTTTCCGTGCGGCAAACGCGTAAAACGGCCGTGGAAACGCTCCCATTTTGCAGTCCAAATAATAGAAAAGGGATATGTTTAAGATCGTGGAAACGACATATATTCAATGAAACTATTCGTTTTTCGATGGGTCCTTCGGCAAAAGTGCGCCAGATTGCTACGCTCTGAACACCGATATAGTTTACTTTTCCCAACAAAACGGCTGAACATAACTTTAGAGTGTGGTGTTCTATAAATTGGATCTTGCATCGAAAGCGCGCCGGAATGCAAAGTTTAGTGAAAGAATGTGACAAGGTAACTTATGTGTATCAAAATTTGACAGATATGTATTAGAAGTGCGCCAGCAGATTTGAGCTGCTGGTTCTTGCAGGGAAAGAGCGCTTAATTGCAAAGTTATACTCTAATTACTCTAAGTGATGTTATAGGCTAAATTCCAAGTTCGCTGTTAGCAACCTTACTTGGGGTGCCACAGAGTAAAGTATACTGCAAACTCCTATTTGCCCCAGAAAGAAAGCGCACCAGATGACAACTTCAGACGCCAAATTCACTAAACAATTGATTAAGCGTCTGAAGCTTTCCTACAGCGAAAGCGCGCCAGATAGCTTACTGTAACGCCGATATTTTTCAGAACCAAACTTGAAGTTCCACCGGCTCTGCCAAGTTGACTAAAACCAGCCCTAGTTCAGAGTCTCTAGAACACAACTCGCGACTAAAATTGACTAAACAATTGATTAAGCGTTTGAAATCACTGGTTCCACAAAAGAAGTCGCGCAAGATTGCAGCAGCCATAATGCATAGATTGGTTACAATCTGTGCAATCTGGCGCGCTTTTTAATAAGAGGATCCTATGGTAAAAGCACGTCTGATTGCAAAGTTTCAAAGTTAGACAAAGAATAGTATGTTGAAAACATTTGAATGTTTCAATCCGTTGCGTTCCGCCACGAAAGCGCGCCAGAATGCAAAGTTACGCTCTAAACACCGATTGAGTTTACTTATTTCGTTCAGATTTGCCATTCCGCCAATATTGATGGTCCTAGAACGAAGGTGCGCCAAAATACAACGTTCTAGAAGGCGCCATCGTCATTTGTTTTGGGTTCTACACGGAAAGCGCGCCAGATTGCAAAGTTACGCTCTCCACAGCGGCAGAGTTTACTTTTTCTAATAAAAATCTGAAACAAAAACATACCAGCACTAATTCAGAGCTATTGAATTGATGAACCGGCACTTGGCTGCTTCCGACCGTCGTTGCATTCAGAGGAGTGGAAACTGTGGCCGTGTCTGTGGTAACACTAACGCCAGCTACAGTTGAAGCCACGCCAGCCGTCGTTGAGAAGTCAGCAGTTGTCCCATTTGCAACAGCCTGGGTGGTTGCCCCAACCGTCCTCGTTGCTCCACGTTTGGGAACAGCCGTGCACTTCTTTTCATTACATTGCACCCCATACATGACCCCAATAGCTGGCAGTGGATCGTCAATTTCATCCTTTGCATAATTGTCCATATCCTTCGCTTCTTCGCCCTTGATCACTTCCAGTCTGAGCTCTTTGTTTGTCTTCAATTCCTCCTTGGTGAATTTATCAAAATGGGGCTTGAACTGGCTTTGGCTGGGAATTAACAGATCCTGGGTGAGGAATTGACCAGCTCCAAAGTCCTTCAAGTTAATGTCGTAGGTTGGATCTCCACGAAAATCCACTTTGGCCGAAATCATGATAATGGTTAGAATCAGGATTGGGGCAATGAACTGAAAACACTGTAGTTCATGAAACCCTACAATAAAAACCTGGACGAAGATAGTGATTGGCCATTTGATGATGGAATAGCGGACTTTCTTCTTGAACAAGGCGGAGAATTGAGCCATCCGGAGACTACAGCCTTGAACAGAGTCATCTTCATAGACTTGCGTCAGAAGGCCGCGGACCCTTTCCTCCTTCTTGTCTTTGTCTTCCACTTCGTTTGTAGCATGACCTACTTTCAGGAAAACCTTTAACTTATTTAGTTAAGACTTAAGGTTCCTAAACACCTGTTCCAAGTTGCCCATAGACAATCCAAAGTTGGCAATTTCCAGTTTCTCTTTGTTCTGCTCCAAGTCCTCGAAAAGGGCGGCAAATCTGAAGATAGAAGTTTTAACCAGAAACCAAGTAAGAAATTACTTGTCCTTAGAATCAGCGGTAAGCTCAAAATCCATCTGAACACCTCGAATTTCAGCCAATTTGGCATCCTTCACGTGGTTCTTCAGGTGTGTTTCCAGTTTCTTTGCCCGAGGTTGCATGTTTTCGTGTTTCTTTGTGGCCAAAACAGTCAAAGTGTAGCCAGAGGCGAATCTGAAGAATATATTATCTATTTTGAAACGGAAAACCTCTTTTTCAGGAAATCCGATGTTCCAGAGCAGACAACTCGTCCGCCAGACATGATGAACACACGGTCTCCAAGACACTCGGCCTCGTCCATGTAGTGAGTGGTCAACAGGATAGTCCTGAACAAGGTTTAAGGTTAAGGTAAGTTTTAATGTAAAGGTAGGTTAAGGTAGGTTTTAAGGTGATCAAGTTTAAGGTAAGGTAGTTTGGAAATTGTACCTGTTTCCCTTCTGAGTGTCCAGGAAAGTCTCCACCTCCTGCCTCGACTCGACATCCATTCCAGCGGTGGGTTCATCCAGAAGAACGACACTGCTCTTTCCAATCAAAGCCATGCACAGACAGAGCTTCCTTTTCTGGCCACCAGACAAAGTCTTCGTCTTCTGAAACCACCAATTTCTTGTGAAATTCAATTCAAAATTAACCTTGCTTTTGTACTCCGTCAATCCAACCAACTTCAGCAACTCGTCCAATTCGGCTTTGAAATCAGAACTGGCACATTTGAGGCTGTAGGCAAGGCGAAGATGATCTTGGACTGTCAAAGAGTCAAGAAGAGTGTTTTTCTGAGAGCAGTAGCCAATGTTTTTCTTAGCCTCAGCACTTCCAGCCGGATGACCACAGATGTTCAGAGTTCCTGAAACGGAGGCAATAGAAATTGATTACACACACACACACTCTCTCTCTCTCTCTCTCTCTCTCTCTCTCTCTCTACCTATCTATCTATCTATCTATCTATCTATCTATCTATCTATCTCTCTTTCTCTCTATTTGATAATCCTTTCACAAACCTTCAGTTGGCTTCTCCGTTCCACAAATCATAGTGAAAGTGGTAGTTTTTCCTGCTCCATTGTGACCCAGGAGTACGGTAACTTGTCCCTTAACTGCCTCCAGATTCAGTCCATGGACAGCCCTGTATCCAGTCTTGTAAACCTTTGTCACATCCTTGATCTCAATGTCAACCACAGCGTTTCCCAGTTCAGTCTTCTCTTCGGCGTTTGAAAACATCGGCCTCTTTTCATCATCATCCTGAACCCAAAGGATACTCAGCCAAAGAACGAAACTACCGTATTTGTATGTTTCCGTTTGCAGGAGATATTTCCCCATTTGGAAAAGAGAATAAATACAATCAGCATCAAAGTCATATCCAAGATCATGAAAGTGAGAGGAACAATTGCGGGGTAGTGGAAACTCCTCCATTGGAACATGTCACCGAAGGAATAGGAATTGTCTAAAATACAACATTAAAAAAGTAGATTGGGTTACGGTAATTGAGGTATAGTAAAAACGTACGTGTGGCCTCGACACTTTCCACAATTCCGAGAAAGCTTCGCTTAGCCACGAAAGGATTCAAAAAGCCCGCCATGCAAGACCCATCACTTGGGATGCAGACTTTGCTATTCATTCCCCAGGCAAACAATCCGAGGAAGGTTACAACAGTTGCTGAAAAGGTTTAATTTTAAATTAAAATCACTGAATTCCCCACCTAAAGTGGTGACAGCGGGAGATCTGAAGAGGGAAGACATGAGAAGAGTAAAGACAATGATAACAAAGAATTCGACAAAGTTTGAAATGAAAACCATTCCGCCGTTTGCATTCTGAATCAGTTATTTTGGAAAGTTATAAAAAACAATAAATGGATTGTTATGGGGACCGTCACTTACAAAGATTGCCGCAGTGATGTGGACAAGAGGAAGGACGAAGATGAACTGCTTCAAGAAGAGGAATGTGACGTGGGAGAGATAGAAAACGGTGTCGGTCACTCCCATCACAGCCATAAAGTCCTAAAACAGACAAATTAATTAAGACTAATTTTAAAAAAAAACTACATTGTTTTAAATTGTCAAAACTAAAACTGAATTTTAAAAGTTTTTCTTAAAAATATTTTTTCTTGATTTTCAATTTTCACAACTAAAAGTGATTTTTAAAAGTTATTCTGTAAAATGATTTTTTGTTCAAAAGTAAAACAAATTTTTTTAATTACCTTGTTTTAATTTTTAAAACTAAAACTGAACTTTAAAAATGTTTCTTAAAATTATTGTTTTTTTTTTAAAATTTTCTAACTGTGTCCCTCGTCATAAAAACTTTACTTTGTCTAATGTTAAAAAACTTTTACATAATTCAAGTTTTTTATTAAACACTTAATTTAAAGTCATTTATATTTCATTAAGTCAAGAAAATTGCATTGACTAAGAAAGCAGAATGTTGTTGACCTAATTAGTTAATTGACCTAGTTTAAAATCGACGCTTCTGAAAAAAAAACTGGAAATATTTTTCCATAATTTTTTCTTTCAATGTGTGCACTATATAATTCCCTCACTAAACTGCCCCTAAAATTAATAATCGATTCACAATTAGCAAAGTTGCGCCCTGTTTAGTGCGTCTCAAAAGTGAGGACGCGTCGCGGCGCGCTCGTGGTTCAATTTCAAACAATCTCATATTGATTTTATGAAACTGTAGCTTTTTCTGATTCGAAAGATATACCAATTGTCATGATTTTCTTAAAAACATACCTTCATGTATTCATTATCATGCATGATACTTCGTACGGTGAAAATAATCATCGTCATTACTATTAGATTATTGCGCTCAAGGGAAATGGCCACCATCTGGGAAGAGCTTGGGCTGGCAAGTTCCAATCCGTACGAGGCAAGTCTCACTTCATGACTAACAGCAATTCCTCTATTAGTTTTAGCACCCTAAACGTATGATTAAAAAACTTTAGGGTGTTTGGAAAACCTCATAAAGTGCTGAATCGACGTTTGCCTGGAGCCAGTCCAAACCCAATTCGAACAAACTTAAATGACTTATTTTCAACAACTTTCGTGTAAAGCCAACCCTGAGTAAGTTATCTGCCATCCTTTCCATAGGTCTCGTCCCTCACCAAAGTCATTTGTCTGAAGAACAAGGGGTTTTTAAAAAGATATGAATTTATTTAACCTCTTTGTTGATAACCATACGGTAGCTGAATTTCCCTTTGACATTATCAATCTTTTCTATGTAGATTCCGCCAAGTCTGGAAGAATTTATCATCTCTTTCTCTCTCTCTCTCTCTCTCTCTCTCTCTCTCTCTTTCTCTCTCTCTCTCTTTCTCTCTCTCTCTTTCTTTCTTTCTTTTTTTCTTTCTCTCTCTCTCTCTGTCTAAATTTTTCTCTCTCTCTCTATCTTTCTCTCTCTCTCTCTCTCTCTCTCTCTCTCTCTCTTCTAAGCCAACTTACATTTTTTCATAGTTGACTAATTGTTCATCTTCCACCAGTTCCTTTACCATCTGCCCACTGCTGTCCGTCGTAGTCACATTCATGTTCTTCTTCAGCTGTGCCACAAAGAAATTGAAATCATTCGCTTTAACCGTGCTTCTGAAAGACATTATAAAGACTTTAAAAGTGAAACCGTACCCCTTCGCTAGAATAACCCTAGGTGCCTTGCTTTCCTTATCCAGCTTGGATGTGTAGTAAAAAACACTTTTGTTGTTCATCATTTCTTTTTTTTCTCCACCTTCACCACTAGAATTATGCCCATCGCCAGTTGAAGAGATCTGAAGTTTTTCTTTAAATTTAAAAGTTAAGTTAACAACGAACAGTAAGAAAGCAGATTCCAAAGAGAAGGGCAAATATGACGATTTCACCGATGAGGTAGCCGGGACTGCGGATCATTTGAAGCCCATTCTTCCGAAGAAGGGCGAGGAATCTGCGAAATCCTCCTGAAAGAAGCTGAAGAGGGAGGGGTGAGGAGACCGACCAGCCATGGGAGGAGCAGACGCAGAAATGGCAGATATGGGCTCTCATGGGCCATTTGAATTTTGAAATCTTAGTCTAATATGTACTTTATATGACGCATTCTAAATTCATAGAGACATCTCTAGAATTTCTCTCAAATATGCATACAAGATGTTGCATTTTGAATCCTTATTTAGGCCCCAAAGGCATGGTTAAGACCCTATTTCCTTAAATCAAAGGCGAGAATTCCTTATTAAGGTCCTATTTTTTTAAGTCAAGGGCGAGAATTCCTTATTAAGACCCCTATTTCCTTTAGTCAAGGGCGAGACCCTTAATCAAAATGGTAAGGTAAGTTAAGGTAAAGTAAACAATAAAAAGTAAAGTAAGAGAGATAGCAACAAAAGGCAAAGTAATTGGGAAAGAACAGGACTAGCTCAACATTCATTGAGGTTCAAATCTTTCGGAACTAGTATCACTACTCCAGTTCAGCCGAGGTAGTCTTCACAGTAGTGGGTCCTGGGTGGCCTCCTGACCCTCCTGGGTGGTCTCCGGTTTCATCTTGCGTTTCTTCGTCTCCTTCGGTTGATCGGGCTCTTCGGGTTCGGGGTTCTTCCGCTTGGCATCATTCTGCTTAGGAACCTCTTCAGCGGGGCCTCCTTCGGCTCGGGAGTCTTCTTGCGGCCCCTCGAGGGCTTCTTCTACGGGGCCTCCGCGGGACTTGTGACCCAGGAGTACGGTAACTTGTCCTTTGACTGCCTCCAGATTCAGTCCATGGACAGCCCTGTATCCAGTCTTGTAAACCTTTGTCACATCCTTGATCTCAATGTTAACCACAGCGTTTCCCAGTTCAGTCTTCTCTTCGGCGTTTGAAAACATCGGCCTTTTTTCATCATCGTCCTGAACCCAAAAGATACTCAGTCAAGGAATAAAACTACCGTATTTGTGTGTTTTCGTTTGCAAGAGATATTTCTCCATTTGGTGATGAGAATGAAGGCAACGAGCATCAAAGTCATATCCAAGATCATGAAAGTGAGAGGAACAATTGCGGGGTAGTGGAAACTCCTCCATTCGAACATGTTCTCATAAGCGTAGGATTTGTCTAAAATACAATACTGAAATGGTAATTGAAATGTGGGGAAAACTGACGCGTAGCTGTGACACTGGCCACAATTGTCAATAAGTGCATTTTTGCGAGGAAGGGGTTGAAGAAAAGAGCCATGCAGGCGCCGTCACTTGGGAGGCAGACATCGCTCATCCGAGAAAGAGGACAACGCTCGCTGAAAATTGAATTTGAAGTTTAGAGGGAAAGAAAGAAAGAAAGAAAGAAAGAGAGAGAGAGAGAGAGAGAGAGAGAGAGAGAGAGAGAGATTTACCAAGAGTCGTGACAGCAGCCGATTTGAAGAGAGAGGACATGAGGAGAGTAAAAGCGATGACCACAAAGAATTCCACAAAGTTAGCGATAAGCGCTATTCCCAAGTTAACTTCCTAAATATGTTTAATATATTTAGTTTAAAACATGAAATTTACCATCATTACCGCAGTCACTATGACAACTGGAGTAACGAACACTAACTGTTTGAGGAAAAGAAAGACGACGTGGGCTAGGTAGAAAGAGGTATCGGTGACTCCCATCACAATCAGAAAATCTTGAAAAACATGTTTTTGTCCCAGAAAAATGGAGCCTTTAAAGGGGAAGGACCGCGAAAAAAAAAATTTTTTTTCTGATTTTGTGATGAAAGTATAGATTTCATTCCCAGGATTCCTAAAAAAACCTCTTTTACCCATTTTTGATCAAAATGAAACAATTTCGGAGCGGTTGAAATGTTGAGGAAATTATCGTTTGAATTGCCGCCAACTCTGCGTCTCTCCATTTCCCACACTCTCTCGCCCACTCTAGCCGTGTTTCCGTGCGGCAAACGCGTAAAACGGCCGTGGAAACGCGCCCCTTTTGCAGTCCAAATCATATAAAATGGTATGTTTCAGAATCGTGGAAAGGACGCCAATTCAACAAAACAATTGTAAAGAGACTTTGAAAAATTAATTTTACGAGGTCCTTTCCCTTTAAAGAAAAAAAATTCCCACCTTCATGTGTTCATTGTCGTGCATGATACTGCGAACAGTGAAAACTATCATCGTCATCACGATTAGATTCTTCATTTCCAAAACGAAGAGTCCGTCGACTTTTGCATCTTTGAGGTCATATTCGTAAGAGCCAACGGTCACTTCTTTACTAACATTCACTCCTTTGTTTTTCTTCGCACTCTGAAATAATATTTAAATCCTTTTAAAAGGGTATTTTTAATCATTTAAAGGGGATAAAAGTACCTCATAAAATGCCGAATCAACTTTCGCTTGGCACCAGGCTAGTTCCGTCTTTGTGAAAATGCTGAAAAAGGGATTCTAGTGGATTTGATGGCTGACATACTCGGAGTGCTTGCTTTGCCATCCGTTCCACAAATCTAGCCCATCTCCAGGTGTCTGAAAAATTGAGTTTAAGAATACAAAAGAAGATTCACTTTGCTGGCGACCATCTCGTAGGTTAACTTGGCTTTTGCGTTATTCAATTCTTTGATGAAGAAACCGGCGATGCTGAAAAGGATGGATTTCTCTCTCTCTCTCTCTCTCTCTCTCTTCTCTCTCTCTCTCTCTCTCTCTCTTTGTACCTTCTATTTCCGTATTCGATTTCCTTATCTTTCTCTTCTTCCATTAGCTTCTTTTGCAAATGCTCGCTACCGTCCGCCATTTTCACCTCGAAATTATTCAGCTGTCTCACAAAACTATCAAAATCGTTCTTGTTAACACTTTTTCTGAAAGTTTTGATCGATTAAACTCCATCCATCCAACAAAACTCACTCCTTGGCCATCATCAAGGTCACATATCTCATACTAGAACTTGTATCATAGAACTGCCGGTTAATAGAAGGGCTCTCGTAATCCACATCGTTGGGGTCCGTCTTCTTTTCAAGCTCGGAATTGTTGTGTTTGGAGTTTAGACTAAGGAGAGCGACTGCGAAGAGAAGGGCGAAGACGATGATTTCACCGATGAAGTAGCCGGGACTTCGGATCATTTGAAGCCCATTCTTCCGAAGAAGGGCGAGGAATCTGCGAAATCCTCCTGAAAGAAGCTGAAGAGGGAGGGGTGAGGAGACCGACCAGCCATGGGAGGAGCAGACGCAGAAATGACAGATCTGGGCTCTCATGGGCCATTTGAATAAAAATGTCTTATGTTAATTGACTACCCTTTTGACGCAAATCATTACGCAATTATTCGAAGCTTTCTTCATTATCTCGATGTTGTACCTTCTCCATTTTCTTCTTTTTTGAATATTACAAGCTTGTGTGTTCTCTATTTACCCTTCTTCTGCAATTCCCAGCTTTTGTTTACCTCATGTTTTATGTTTTACCAACCATTCTCCCGCAATTTCGCTGATGGTTTTGAAGTTATGCAAGAACCTCTGAGATTCTGACGGCGGCTAATAAGGGATCACACCGACGCCTATGCCTTCTGTGGGCCTACAAGATCCTCTGACGCTTTTTTTCTCCTGTTTAATAAACTCTTAATACCTTACCCTTAGTTGTTTTTATAGCTCCCTTAAGGACTTTACTATAGGAGGTCTAAGCCAGGGCTGACAAAATTCGCAATTGAGGCCAGGGCTGGCAAAAAGTCGAATCGTTTCTGGCAGAAGATTTTTTAACGGACAATTTTAATATTTTTCGCTAACGATACGACTATGCCAATTTTTCTGTTTAAAAAAATATTTGTAACATTTAATTCAACTTTCTGTAATGATAGAAGAAAATAAATTTAAAAAAGGCAGCTCATTTGAATTTTAATCTTTTTCATTATTTAAAAAAATTGAAAACTACAGCTCTAAACATGCAAAATATGCTTTGTTAAGTAAGAAAAGACCCCAATTCGATCCCCGATAGACACACCTTTTTTTTAGTAATATTAATTTTCGATATCCTTTTATCTTAGAATTTTGACAATTCTTGTTTCCAGGTTACCTTCAGTTCTTCTCGCGTCTTCTAAGAAAAAGTGGTGTATTAATATTCATTTCAACAACATTCTCAACATCAACAACAAGTAACAACAAAAGAAGGCACTTAATACTCCTCCTCCATCTCTTCTCTCTCTTCTCCCTTCTGCGCCTGGAAGCAGCGACCGGGCAGGTGGCAGCGGCTGCACTCGCGGCAGTGCTTGTAGGAGACCTTGACGCAACGGGAACAGCGCTCGCAGTGGCGGGAGAGGGAACCGTCCTGAAAGAACGAAATGATTTCATAGTAGAGATGAAATCTGGGAATTTAGACAACAAAAGCTGCTGGTTAATAGTCATCAGACCCGTCTTCTAAAGATAGCGTACCCTGGATGTGCAGTTCTGGCACATAAAGCAGTGCTTGTTCGTCTCGTGGACGTACTTCTCGCAACTGTCGCAGAACCTAAAATAGGCATTTTAATAGGAAAATTCAAAATAGGTTACTTGTATCCAGGAACGGAGGAGAGATCGAAGACGGCAGGTGGCAGATTCGTGAACATTCTGACGGTGGTCTTGGAGGCCTTGTCGAAGACCTTGTGGTTCTCGTAAGTTACCTGGAAGAGAGGAAATGAGAGAGAGAGAGAGAGAGAAAGAGAGAGAGAGAGGGAATAGAGAGAGAGAGAGAGAGAGTGAGTGAGAGAAAGAGAGGAGAGAGAGACCTACCCTATAGTCATTCATCCAGTAGGAGCTGTCCAGACGAAGGACGTGCTTCCCAACGAAGAAGGGCACCAAGATCGAGGCGTAGAAGGTGCTATCGGCTCCGTTTCTGAAAACAACTTGATTTGCATCTCACGGAGCAATGAGGAACCTTGCTTTCTCGTGACGGGCTTTCATCTTCAGCACGGATTCCATCAGAGGCTCGATGAAGACGCCGAAGGGAGGGTCGCAGATGAGCAGCACTGAGGAGCATTTCTGAAAACAATGAGGAGTTATTTCCCACTTTGATAACATTCAACTTTTTAACATTCTGGCCTGAGGTTACCAGAAAAAAATAGAAAGCGGCCTGAGGTCGACAGAAAAAAGCGGAAAGCGGCCTAACGTCACCATAAAAAGCGGAAAGCGGCCTGAGGTCGCCAAAACACGCATATGACACCCGTAGGACATCGGATAGAATTTCAGAAACGCCCTCATTCCCTACGAACCGAGAAGAAAGCGTTCAACTTGGCTTCTGCCTTCTCATCAAAGAAGTGATCCACGAGCATACTGTAATGGGCGAACTGCGTCGAAGGGTAGAAGTGAGCCTGTAACAATTAGATAATTAAAGGTCTAACTGAGTATCTAATTTCTAACTCAAAAACTCACATAGCGTTTGTCAATGTCCAGCATGAACCCGCTGAGTTCTCCTTCCTTTTTCAGCTTCAGACTCTTCAGCTTCAGATTCTCGAATATCTGAAAAATAAGCTTTAACTATTAAACAAGGAGGAATTACCCTGGGAGAGCCAATGCAGAGGACTCCGTCAACCTTGGCCGCTTGGATGGAGCGAAGGACCACTTGCAACGATTCGTCGGAGAAGAAGAATTGCTGGAAAGGGAAAATTACAGTTTATTCTAGAATTAAGGATATGGATTGTTGGCTCCCGCTAGAATTAGAATGCTGCCTACTTACAGCCTCTCCGCTCTGTTTGTCGAGTGCCTCCAGGTACTTCGACGGCTTCTTCAGGGCCTCCCTCTCGACCACCTCACTCGGACACTTGTGCTTCGTCTCGAACACGTCGTTGCACTTGCGACAAAACACCAGCGTCGATTCCTTCGCAATCGATTTCAGCCTGAATAAATCGATAATACAAAATATTTGGGGGAGCCAACTTTTTCGGTACACATCCGTAATCCCACTCTTCGTCACGTCGATAGGGGAGGGAAGGGACGGTGCCCAGTTCGTCGTTCTCTCCAACCTCCACTTTGAAGTCACACGAGGAGGCGTCGTTCCTGAAAATGGAGATAGTTTTGGAACACTGGGGAATTTTGAACGTAATTATTCGAAATTTAAATTATTTTCCCCTTTGAAAAGAATTCTGCAACCGTTTTTAAACAAAAATAGTAAAAAAGGGGATCGAACAATAAGAAAAAAAAATTGAAACTTCATTTTTCTAGAAAAACTTCCAATTTCTCAGTTGAGACAATTGTGTCAAACAGCCATTTAAAAAAGAACAAACACTAAAATTAGGTTTAATTAATTAGATTTAAAATTAAATTCGATGTAACATCCATTTATTTAGCAATTCGAATTTAAATGTAAAAAAATGGAACTATTTTTCAGATGAAAAATATGTTTTTGTTGGAAAAATGGGGAATTTTAATTTAAAAGTTTGTATTTTTTTTTAAATTTAAAAGTAAAAATAACCGGCTTTTTGGCAGTTTTTGGCTTGGACCGCTATTTAGCAACCAAAGGCCGCCTGAAATGCTTTTCGGCCTGAACGACCGAAGGCTTCCATTTAGACAAAACGAAAAAATCCAGGATAAATTAGCATAACTATTGTCATTTCCAATTGCCAAGGGCGAGGATATGGATATTTCCTTTGTTGATTTGCATAAAATTTGCATATATTCGACTTCGAGAAATTTCCACGTGCGTGTCGATCCGTCGCCCTCCCTCCCTCCTCCGGTCATTCTCCCTCTCTGCAGCCCAGCGGACGGTCCTCCCACCTCAAGATGAGCAAGATGGCCACGACCAAGGACAAGAAGACGAAGAGGACGATCTCCAGGGAGAAGGGGAAGAAGGGCAAGAAGACCTTCCTCAACGACGCCGGAAACAACCTCGGAGCCGACGAAACCCCCACCGAAGCGAAGAAGGTGGTGGACTCCACGACGGTGTCCGTGAGGAGCGACACCCGCTCCCGCTGGTGCAACAAGATCCTCGACATGGTTGGTCTCTCTCCGTCATCTAACCTCTTCTGAAGTATCTAATTAGGACAATTCAGAGGCTCCTTGCGATCAACAAGGAATTCATCACGAACAAGGGCATCAAGCCGGAAAAGTACTCGACGTCCGTGTACGACAAGAATGAGCCGAAGAACCGCTACGACGACATCCTGTGCATCGACGCGACAAGGGTGGTGCTGAAGGACCGTCCGTCGGATGATGACTACATTCACGCCAGTTGGATGACGATGCCCGATGGACAGAAGTACATCTGCACCCAGGGCCCCGTCTCCGCCACGCTGGAGGACTTCTGGCACATGATGGTCACCGAAAAGAGCAACTGCATCGTCATGCTCACGGCGCTCGAAGACGGTAGCCTTCAGAAGTCCTAGACACTCCGGTTTTTAGGGCCGAACAGCAAGTGCACAAGGTACTACCCTCTGGACAAGGCGGAGGAGTTCGGTGCCTACAAGGTCTCGATCAAGTCGACGGAGAAGGACCCCTTCCCGGGGATCAAGCACACGATTCTGGAGGTGGAGGGCAACGGAGCCTCGCTGACCGTGAACCACTTCATCTACGCCACGTGGACGGATCACACGGCTCCCGAGAGTGGAGTCCCCGCCGTGGGGCTCTACAAGATGTGCCGCAAGCTGGTACGAGACTTCTTCGACGCTTCTTCTAAAACTGCTTCTGGAGCATATGAAAATGCATATGTACCCTCAAAAACGACCGGTTTCGGCCTTTGGTTGCCATAACGCGGCTTTTAATTGGAAAAAAGCAGGTCAGGCGGCCTTTGGTTGCCCAAAAGCGGCACCCTCAAGCAAAAACCAAGGCCCTTAGACCTCTGGTATACTGTAATGCTTCAACCTCCGATCTTCAATTTCTGGATCTTCTGAAACGCTAAATTTAGGCTGGAGGTGCCCCGATTACGGTGCACTGCTCGGCGGGGATCGGAAGGACGGCCACCTTCGTTGGCATCGACTACGCTTCCCAGAAGATCCGTCAGCAGGGAGAGACCTTCAACATGGTGGACGTCATCAGGGATCTGCGTTCGCAGAGGTTCCACGCCATCCAGAGTGCCATCCAGTACCTCTTCCTCCACATGTGCGTCCTGGAGCTCTTCGTCGACGTGAGTGTCTTCCGTCATTCTTCTGCGCTGAAGACATGCCTGGAGAAGGAAAAGATTGGATATTCAGGAGGGAGCCGTTCCCCGTGCCGGTCGCTACGAGGGATTCCTGGCGAACTACGTGAAGCTCCTGCAGAAGTTCGCGGCGAAGAACAACCTGAGAAGCAAGGACGGCAACGAGAAGAAGGACTGAGCCCCTCAGATAGAACATGTATTCTTATACATACAATGGGAATAGCATGGTTCTTTTCCAATAAATACGTCAGGGCGCCTCTCTCGGGTTCACTAAACTGACTTTTCCATTCTGTTCCTCCCCATGTCACCAAATTTGCCACCATATTTGCAATTTTCCACCTTCCACTGTAGTATTTTCCGTTTTTAGATCTATCCTTGATTATTACCTGTAAACGGCGCAGGCAAAGTAGCGTGACGCCACAGCGCCATTTTCCTTGGCTCCGAACAACAGACAGGGACCTAAATAGGGCATAAACGATCGTTAAGAACTTAACCCAACCGTGGGAGCACTGGGGGATCTCGGAAAAGCCGGCGGTCGGGAGGACGGAGAAATTTCCGCGTCTTCTGAATTCCTAATTAAACAAGAATTGGCTATTCGAGGTACCGGATGGTATTTCCGTCGGGTTTCGGTACCTCCTTCCTCTTGAAGACCTTGCCCTTGTTCTTCGGGTGGGCGAAGAACTTCTTCTTCTGCGTCTTCGACGTCCGTTTACCCATCTAGGCCAATATTGGGAAACGATAGAAGGAGGGGAGATAAATTGGCTGGGAACCCAATGGAGATGAATAAGGGCAGGAATAGGTACATTTATTGTGCTCTTATAAAATCACCACAATTCGCCTACACAGGGAGGATCTAACTACACAAGCTTCTTTCGCACGGGTTTAGAGGGAGAAGACCATCTCGAAAGCCTTGGTGATTCCGACGTCGTTGGTGTTGAAGTGGAGGAGGCCTGAAATACGGAGATTAGACGGAGTTGAATAGACAGAGAGAGAGATAAAGGCAGAGAAAGAAAGAAAGAGACTCGCCGGCAAGGAGGGCTCCGGAGATGAGGTAGAGTCCCAGCCTGGCAGCCTTGGCGGGTCCCTGGCCGATGACGAAGGGACGGGCGTAGTCGGCGATCACTCCCTGGACTCCCCTAAAATTTATAATTTTACACGGCGGGTATTGAAAGCGTGGGAAGCTTTAAAAAGTCTGCTACATCCAATTACTGGTCGTGGGAAACGGCTGGCACAAGAGACATCTACTGTCTTGAAAGGAACAGTGTGACAGTCAAGGAAATGCCAGTGTCACCACGATTTCCTCCTTTTCAGCCCGATCAGTCTCCTTACCAGTGGATGTGGAGGGTGAGGGCGATGGTGAGGGCGGCATCCATGACGGGTCCGTGGATGAAGTAGGCGGCAGGGATCAGGGGGACCATTCCAGCGGCGAAGTAGCGCTCAACCTGAAATTATTGAACTAGTAAATGCTTCAAATGGGAGCTGGTAATGGTGTCAGTAGTTCCCAAGCTGCGGAAGCCTGTAGGTAGCAACAATATGAAAATCCTTCTTTAACTCAATTAAAATGAGGTGTTTAATGAAAAACTAACCTTGAAGTGAAGGGAGTGGTCGTGGGCCTTGCTGGCGCCGTCGTTCAGCGTGGTGGCGGACCTCACGGCATTGCAGAGACGAGGCTGGGTCCTGGCGGCGAGAAGGGCACGCTGGAAGATCGCGGCTTGACGGAGGGCCATCTGAAACGATTTTATTACTAACACCGTGTTCAAAAAGAGAAAACAAGATCAAAGCAAATTCCACAAGGCAATATCCAGTTTCAACGGGCCGCGCAAGTTTAACTGAAAATTCAGGGCTATTTTATCCTTTATTTTAACATTTTCGATGTTTTAAAAGTTATATTATACAGTAATGTCATCAATCTAATAACTTTAAAGCATTGAAATGCCGAGAAAATAGCAAAACTTTAACAAAAACAAACAAATAACAAATCCGTGCAAAAACGAACATGTCGTGAAATCACAAATATGTACGCAGGACGAGTTTAATATCCACTGCGTACGATCGTGCAAACAAAAATATTTTAGCTTGAATTTATGCTTTGCGTTATTTTAAAAGCACCAATTAAGGTTTCTGCGCCAGCTTTAACCTCAAAATTAAAGAAATGAGATAATTTAACAGCAAAATTTGCAGCAATGGGCTCGTTGGCGCGTAAAACGCGTGCTTCCCTCTACGATGACGATGAGGACGAGGCTCCGCCTGTGAAGAAGGCCTCTCTGCCCTCCGGAGCCGCCATCTGCAACGAGGATGGAAAGGGAGATCAGGCCGAGGCGAAGCCCAAAGGTAGCCCTAATATATTTCTTTACTATTTTTGGGTTTAGAACCCGTCATCCAGGAAAATGGCAATGTGGAGGCCATTGGATCCAAGAACGAAGCTCCCCTCTCCACGATCAAAGGTAAAGTCTCATTGAATTTGTCTATTTTGTGGTTCAGAACACGCCTTCCGTGCCGTTTTGGGAACGAGGCAGGGCGAACGCGACGACATGCAAGACGCCCATCTCGTGCACGACGCCTTCGAACTCAACAAACCATTCGTGTAAGTATTTTGAGGCTTTTCGTTTCCTTTTCGTGTTAGGGAGGGCCTCGATATGATATAGTATTTCGGTTTTAGCTCGAACCCGGCTGGCTCGTTGGCAAAACGAAGTCTTAATTTTTCAGACGTCGTTGCGCCCTCTACGGAATCTACGACGGACACGCGGGTTCCCGTGCGGCCAAGCAATGCGAGGAGAAGCTGCCCTGCCTCCTGAAGAAAAAGTTGAGTTTGTGTAAGTAACGTAGGGGTAAAATCAACATATCCGACTTTTTTGAAAGATTCACTAACGATTTTATTTCAGTCACCGATCTGTCGTCGATGGAGAAATCGCTGAAGAAGACCTTCACCCAGTGCTACAAGGAAATGGACGACGCCTTCCTCGCCGACGCCCGCAAGGAGTCAGTTTTCCACTCTTCGCATTCTAATTTTATTGTAGGAAGCCGGTGTGGAAGGACGGAACCACCGCCACCACCACGTTGGTGCTCAACGACGCCATCTACGTGGCTAACATCGGAGACAGCAAGGTAGTTTCACTTTCAGGCTTTCAAATTGTGGTTTTCAGGCGATCGTTGCCAGATTCAAGAAGGACAGTGCTCCGATTCCCGTGGTCCTCACGGTCGACCACAACCCCACTGTTTACGAAGAGAGGGTTCGCATACAAAACACCGGAGCCAACGTCGTGTAAGTGACTTCCTCTAGAAACGAGGGGGAGAGAAGAAAGAAGGGCGGAGAGAGGTCTCACTCTATTTAAATAGAAGAACTAGAGAAAAAAGAAAAGACGCAAAAAAGTAAAGGAAGACTGCTGTGTGGAAGAGGTGGGCTTTTTTGGCGCCGCGGGGAGGAATGCGCGGGAAAATGTGACCTGGACGCCCTGAGGGTGTGAGCTAATCGATAACAGGATCCATGCATGCCATATGCGACAAGGGATATTATCCTAATTAAAAAGGTCATATTTAATTTATAAAACAAAACCATAGAGGCAGGAGATAGATGAAGCCTTATATGATTTCTTTCAGGAATGGCCGTGTCAATGGAATCCTCGAAGTTTCCCGTTCGATCGGGGATGGTCCATTCAAGACCTACGGAGTCATCTGTACCCCGGATATGAGGAAATGCACGATTACGGAAGATGATAGGTAGAGTGTCATTCAGCGTGTTTGCCAGAGTGGCTGAAGTTTTTTGGCTCGCTGTCAACGGGTACTTATCATAACCACTGCACGGGTAATGTGAACACAATACACCGTTATTTAAATTGCAAACTTGGTGGATAAGTTGGCCTGGCACAGGGCCGGCCATGGGCCCTGAGGTGAATGGCTCCAAAATTCGAATTTGGATCACAATTATTCAGTATTTAACTTATTTTATTGGTCATTTAAACGATTTACAAGGTGGTTTTTTGTTTTAAAAAAACAAGTTGTATGTAATTTAAAACACGAAAAATCTTCAATTTGCGATTTTGAAGGAGTATGCGATTCAGACTTGATATGTGCTGAAATTAGTATTCAAAATATTAAAAGTGAAATCTTTAGATCAATTTTTATACATACTTTATTGTTGGTAACACCTTCCCTAGCGGTTTTCATCAGTTTACGTCAAACCATACTTATAAACGTAAACAAAAAAAAATTTCACTTTTGCAGTAGCACTCCACTAGTGAAAATGTGTATACTTCCAGGTCTAAATAGTCCGTAGTCTGTTTCCTGCAAAAACCCCTGTTCGGCAGATAGGAATGTTCAAAAAACAAACTGTAATAATGTTTATTAACAAATAATGCACCCGTATTTGTCACCACGACAAAAAGACCTGTATTGTCTCGGCATCTCGCCATCGTCTAGATATGTGTTCCCTCGACTTCTGATATAGACTCTGGCATTGGTTTGCCATTCGTCTCTGGCAGAAAGACTTGGGTCAAGAGAGCTGCGGCTAAAGAGAGGATACTGAAGGGAATCACCATGGCCAATTTTCCATAAGAATCCACCTGAAAGACATGCTAATTGAATGGCTATCTGATCGAATTACCAGCCAAAGAGCGATATAAGATGAAGAAATCGCGCCCACGCGGGCGATCGTCGAACAACAACCAACTGCACTGTTGCGGATTACTGTAGGGAAGAGCTCAGAAGTGTAGGTGTACATGGCAGTGTAGGAAACGGTAATTGCTCCCTTGGTTACCATCATTTGTGCGATGCCGAAATAGAAAGACACTGAATAATTGTTGTTCTTTTGGTAGATGAGCTTCTCACCTTGGTCTCCAATAACCCAATTGGCAATCAGACATAGACCGGCTGTCAGAAGACCACAGGACACTAGCTGACGTCTGCCTATGCGATCGATAAGGAAGTAGACGAGCAGCAGAGCGGGGATCTCCATGGCTGCACTGAGTGCAAAATTCACGTGAAGAGAGCCTCCTCCGATGTCACTCTTCATGGTCAGACCGTAGTACATCATCGTGCACACTGGCCTGGAACGAATCGGTGTGAGGGATTAGCTGGAAGTGTGACGGAATTGACACTGCACAAAACGTATTTTCTCGGCTGAGATCAACTTTTGGCTGTGGAAAGGTTTTTACGTTAACGCTGCTTGGATCTAAAACTAGGGTATAAGTTTACTAGCTAGAACTTCCTAGTGGGCACACCGGACTAGTTTCGGTAGAAAAAAAAACGGAACTCACCAAAGGAAGAAGCTGACGAGAGTTCTCTTCCGCATTTGCGGAGTCCTCACTAAATCGTAGAGGCCAAACGAAGAATTCTTGTTCACCACAGCTCCTCCCTCCATATTCTCCCACCTGGATGGGTTCCCTTTGTTTATGCTAACTTTTACCCTACCATTTTGTTGGAATGTACGACTTGTTGATCTTAGCAGCCTTGCAAAGAATGACATTCGCTTCTTCATACCGACCCATTGTGACCAACCACCTGGCGCTCTCGGGAACCAGCCTGAACTTTTTACAATTAGTTGTTTTTGTAGATTGGTTTGGTAAACAGAAATCGTCAAGCAAGAAAGAATGACGCACCACCAATAGGATAGGAATAAGAGGGACGGCAGGGCAATGACCGCGTGGAGAATACGGTAGTCCAGGATGTAGTATGACATTAAGGAAAGAAGCATCTAAATAAGTTCCCATTGTTGATCCATAGTTGGTTATTTCTACCTCTCCCACTGCATAGAAGGCTCCTGCTACTACAGCGCCCAGTCTTCTGTACTTTGCCCCGACCAGTTCCATTCCGAGGACGATGGCGACACCGTAGATCCCCGGCTGGGAGAATCCTGTCCCCGCTCTGGAACCAAGTGAAAATACTGCAGTTTTGGAGACATTCGTAAACATCCGAATGAATCACAAGTGAAGGTCACTAGTGTAACCAAAACTCACTTCAAAATAGCGAAAAGCCACCAAGTCGGCGCCACACTCAATAACATTCCACAGGTTGTTTGTATCATAAGCGCTAGGTAGAAAACCTTTTTGCGACCCAGCCTAAATGGGAAGGGTTAGTCAGCAAACTGTCAAATGATTTACTTGTCACCCATAATTCCACAGAAGAGGGAACCAGTCATTTGCCCCAGGTAGTAGAGAGATTGGACAGTTGCTTTAATCCAGGAACGATCTCCTGTCATTTCCCACTAGGATAAGCGTTTAAATAAAATATGAGGGTTATGTTACCCTCAGAACGGCGGAATATTCTCCGACTTCGGGCACACAAAGTGTTCCGTTTGTACACCTAAAAATTGCGTTTGTTCAGTAAAATATATGTGTGACTTTTTGTAATAAAAAACTAGTATAGTAACTGGTACTATGAATTTTTGTACATATTGACGAAAATTGTAACTTACGTTACATGAGGAGGTGCTGCGACGAAAGCCCAGCTCATGACATGCATTGCAACAAAAATAGTAGGCAGACATAGTAGAATGAATTGAATAAATTGGTACCTGTAAACGACACTAAACAATTCCCAAGTTTGAAACCGTACCTTCCAAAACTGCCCAAATGCAGAAGCAGAATATCATCGAAGGTGGTTTTCGTTTTCCTCGGTTCGGAGAGTGCAAAGTTTTGCGCTGGCGGTTCGTCCGCATCCACTGCGGGTGTCACTTTTGCAGAGACGGAGTACACCATCCTTGCTTGTGCGTGGAAGAATACAGTATCGGAGGGGACGGCGGGCTGGCAGTGGGCGGCGACCGTCTTTTATCCTAAACGCGGCGCCAGCCTGTTCTGATTGTACGGTGGAATCATGAGACCCTACGTGGAATTACTCCTCGTGATGTCAGTAAATCAAGCCTTCGTGAAAATGCGTCAGATGGTCGTGGTAGATCGAAGACTGCGATGACCCGAGTTGCTTAACCAATGCAGCCGATAAAAGGTCTTCTAGATTCTTACGGTTTATAATATATTAAACATGGTAGTGGGTGTTGCTGTCTACAACTAGGCCTGGTTGGACCAAGTATTGCAAAAAGAGGGCTTATCCGAAAATTTCAAAATTGGGGAATTTCAACCAACCCAAAGTATCATACTCAATTATAAATAAAATTTATAGTATGTTTATTTGCAGGTTCCTGATCGTCGCCTGTGACGGCCTGTGGAAGTCGTTCAGCGACGAAGACGCTATCAAGTTCGTGGAGGAGGATCTACAGGCTCCGTTTGAGGTAATTTCAGTTTTCGTTTGGACCCTTTAAGTTAATTTAATGGACCGTGGGATTTTTAAAAAAACAAAGAGCAACCTGGTTTACTGTTTTGTTGTTTTAGGGTTCGTAGATTTAAAAAAGAATTTCAAAAAACAAGACATTTGCGTTTTCCTTGTTGCCTTACAATTTTTGCTATACTCTTGCTTTCCGGATACTTGTCGGATAAAAAAAACTAGGAAAAAGCAAGACGCAAAAGGCAAAGCAAGTGTTAAAGTACTCAAGTGTCTGGTAGGTTTGGGCCAAACCGTTTGGCGAAAAAGGTCAATTAAAAGAAAACATTCATAAAGAGCTAGGAGAGTGTTTTTTTTATTCGAAGAGTAACTTGTCGTTTGCTTATTGTTTCATAATAGGTAACCCTTGCTTTACCTAGTTTGTTCTTAAGCTAAATATTTACTGGTATCAAGAAGGCAATTGTTGTAGTTCTTTCTGTTTGGGTCATCAGAAAATGCGCCCACTCTCTCGAGTGTTTTCAACAGGCTCGCGGTTTTTTGACAGTGGCGTATATTACGCCGCGGCTGGTCCAGGATGTTTTGACCTTTGTGTAGTCCGAAGTCTTTGCGCTGTAACAAACGTCTGTGGTCTTTTCTTCATTCATTGTTTCGCATGGCGATGGGCGCAACAATGGCCCTGCGCTTATTTTCAGTTGGGAACTATACTCCCGGTACTCGCTTGCATAGCCGCGTGTTCGCCGAATTTGTCTTGGTGGTCGCATAACAGATCAACCGCTGGTGTAAAACCGAATCTGTCTTGTGGTCACTGTGGTCAACGTGACCATTATATTATTGTGTTGCTTTCGACCGTCCAAAGTGATTAATCAGCGCATGACGCGTGTTGTCAGCGCGCGACCCGTTTCTTGCCCAGCTTGTTGTCACTCTCGTGGCTCCTCTCTCGCGGTGGTCTGCATTCCCGGGGAAGCCGTGGCAGACGCATTCCAGAAGGAGTCGGACTGCGCAGACTCGGGGAACTGGTTGGACCGCAATTTCAGGTTACATCCTGACAATAAATTCGATTAGAAGAATTATGAGCTTCGGTGTTTGATCACAACTTGAAGAATGTGAGAATTTGATTTTCACATTCTCAGAATTGATATTGTCATTGCACATTTGCTTACGGATTTGCGGAACTTGTTTCGATAGGAAATTGTTCTTTAGGGTTGTCAAGCAAGCGTTACAAAATTAAAAGCGGTGGTAGAAAATGAGTGCCGGTCTAGCTATCTACGAAATTTGGTATAAAGGAAATGTGGAACCGCCTCGTTCTAGCTTGAACTTTGTTCAGGTCTTCAAGCTTCGAACTAACCATATTTATCAAAAGCCGCCACATAACAAGTTATAAAAAAATAATGTTTAATGTTGTTTAACCCTTCAATGTTTTTTTTAAAATTTTGAACAAACCACCGCGCTTGCCCTACCTAAATAATCTGTTTTTTTAGTTAGCATGAAGAGCTAAAAATGCCGTTCGTGTTGCCGTTCTGCCGTTCGTGTTCGAGCCCTGATCGCTCTCATTTTCTCACTAATGGTTATCAAAGTATCGAAGGGTTTTCAGGCACTAGAATTTACAGACATTCTGGAATGATAAGTAGTTTTCACAATTTAAATTAAACATTGGGGTTTTTCTGAAACAAAACATAAACAGGTCTCCCATTTCGACTCCGACACACGTTTCGAACGAAGTTCCCACGATTTTGTCCGTAGACATCTTTTGCGAGAAACACGAAACTGCTAAGAAACTGAGACCGGTCATCAGGGGATCTTTGGCCTGGGTAAAGTACGGTTCTCGCAAACACCCGGTTTCCGTGCTTGCTTACGATGTTGCAGGTTGATGATTTTTACACATGTCTTTTGATAGAGATATTGTGTATTTCAACGTTTTCATAAAAATTTATTTCACAAAACGAAGAAAGCGTTTCAAACAGTACTTTTTTAATTAGTCACACCTCCTTGTTTTGAACTAACATCGCCAGTGTCTGGCGGCCAGACGGTGAATAATACATGACACATTAATAGTTATTCTTTGGTTTTAACAAGTTTTTGTAACGGATTATAGTTTTTTTTAACTGCGTCACTGGAAGCCCATCAATGTTTGACACAATCCAGTATTGGTTGAAAATAGCACCCCAAATTTGCATAAAGCACCTCAAAAAGTAATTTTTAGGGTCATTTTGAGGCAAATAGCAATCATTTTGAGGCACGTGTTAAACAACGAACCCCATTTTCTGCAAATGGTAAAATATGTTTTCAAGAGTTTCCATTATATTTTGTGTTCCGCACAAGATATCCAGTTTACATTTGAAAAATTACTCAAGAACCCCTAAAACGCTGACATGATACTGGGTCATCAGAAATGTCGAATATACTTGGTCAATGTTGCATTACTTTACTGAATCGGTAACATTTATGACGTAATCGAACCGCTGTCTAAACTGTGTGACTTTCGTCCTTTCGCGTAGGTACTTATCGTTCACTTTGGGTTTACGACGTTACAATAAGGCAAACTGTCTGGTCGATGACCTTACGGCCATGTGACAATTACGTAATGGAAGTGGTGTCACCGATAATTGTCTGCTTTGCGATTTCCATCATTAAACTGCAATTTGTAAAGTTGTAGTTTTAAGAGCAGGATCAGAGTGCCCAGACGGATATGGGCCAAATAAAAATGGGAATTTTAAGGATTTCTATGTTCTCATTTCAAAATTGATTTAATTTTTTTCCGATTATTCTCGAAATATGTGTTTGCCATACAATAACTAATTTTTATTATTTCAGGAGTCGTGGTCTCTGATGTCGGACAAGCAGAAGACGGAGGCTCGTTGGCAGCGCACGGCTGACCGCCTGGCGGCCGAAGCGGTCCGCAGAAAGTGCGGCGACAACGTCTCCGTGATCCTCGTCCAGCTCTCGAAGCTCCCTGCCCTCTAATAACCTCATTGATTACGGTGTACCCACAGATTCTCTCCCAATTGATTCCCCCAGTCCGGTTACCGGCTCCTTTGATTGATATGTTGTCGCGGTTTTCGTTGTTTGTGGAAATTTCTTCCGGCGATTCCCTTTTTCTAGTGTGTGACGGGGTGGATTCCCATGGGTGGCAGGAGTTCCCGCGCGTATTGTGAGGGAAGACAAAAGACGACGCAATTAGCTGGCGCTGCACAATGAGCGCTCATTAGACTGGCGGCTGGTGGAGAGCCTGAGTCAGCTTTAGCCTCGTAATTGTCTGGTTCTG
>JAJQXH010000056.1:1147500-1250000 GCA_022343465.1 Oscheius sp. G VE-2021
TTTGATTTTAGCTTCATTTAGGGCTAACACAATCCCAAAGAAAAAGGAAAAAAAAACTCCAAAAAAGTATCCATTTCCCCCAAAAATAGCTGGAATTCCGCTTCATTTGTTGCTCTTTTCGCCTCATAGCGTAGTATTTCCTCCCTCCGTCATGAAGTGTAATTGCCATGCGACATATGGCCTCCATATGCTAATTAATGGGCTTGAAATCCAACGAAAACGTTACTTTTCCCTCGGGGGAACACAGCTGTCCCTCCAAATCATAGGTTTATACCTCAATTTCCTATAAAATGTGTAAATTCTTTATTTCATAACGGGGGTTTGATTGTTTCTCATGTTTTTATTGTAATTTACAATTTACTTTCTTTAAACTCATTTCAGCCCGCTGTATGCAACGGTTGCACGGCTGGCTCGATCAGCTGACGCTGCGGCGGACGCGCCGGCGCGAGGCGAAGAGTGACGCGTCGCGGCGCGGAGCGAGTGTCGCGGCGAATTGCAGATTGGCTGAGGAAAGAAGACTGAAACCTGTTCCAATTCCGACAATTACTCCAAAACCACGTCAGGTAAGATTTTTCTTTCGAAGTTTGAATTCTCTCTCTCTTTCTCTGTGTCGCTGTCTCTCTCTGGTAACCTTTGAGCACTAACCCAAGACTATTTCCAAGTCTCTAAAAAACTAGTTTATTCATTCTCTCAGTGGTTAAAGAGCTATGTTGAATAACACGGAAGGAAGTGGTGGTAAACACGCGGAAAACGAACCGAAACTGGTTGGCTGGCAGATAAGCTTTTCTAGAACACCAATGAACACAAAGCATTCTGCGGGATATTTGATGCTTCTATAAGAGAACAAGAAGGAGAGAGAGAAGGAGAGAGAAAGAGAAAGAGAGAGAGAGTCAGCTAGAGACAGAGAGGGAGAGAGAGACAAAGAGAAAGAGTGAAACTTCAAACTATACTTTTCAGGGAATCCGTACGAATCCGTGGCTTTACACCAGTTACCCCCCTTCGACTGCTCATTTTCCTCGCCGTGAGTTTTGTTTTTTTCTGATTTTTTTCTGAAATTGAAATTTTATTGAAATTTCAAGGCCCATTTTCAGTAGAAGACCCCCCAGTCGCCTCCCTCGACCGCCGCCGTCCGCCCACCCTTGGCGTCAGCAGTCGTCTCGATGAAAGCACCTGTTCCTCCGGTTACGGTAGTCAGGATTGTAGGTCAGTTGGTGCCAGCCGTTGCCAGTCCGTGTAGAAGACAAACATTTAGGCGAGTGTCTAATGCGCGAATGCAATTAGCTGCGCCGGCAAAATGCAATAGCGATCCTGCCAGATTGCGCCTAATGCCAGCCGGGCGACGCAATCAGAGCGGCTGGCAGGAAGGAGCGCCAGGAGTGACTCACCGAGAGAGCGGGGAATGTTGCGTAAGGGAGGGAAATTAGGAATAACTTTCTGGGAAAAGATTTTAAAAAAGATTAAACATTTCGCACTTTTAAAGGGAAAGGGCCGCGTAAAAATATTTTTTTCTGATTTGTGATAAAATCCTAGATGTCATTCCCAGGCTTCCGAAAAATACTTCTTTTACCCATTTTGGATCAAAATGAACTGATTTAGGAGCGCTTGAAATTTTGGGGAAATTGTAGTTTGAATTGCCGCCAACTCTGCGTCTCTCCATTTCCCACACTCTCTCGCCCACTCTAGCCGTGTTTCCGTGTGGCAAACGCGTAAAACGGCCGTGGAAACGCGCCCCTTTTGCAGTCCAAATCGTATAAAAGAGATATGTTTCAGAATCGTGGAAACCACACCTATTCAATGAAACAATTGTAAGCAGACTTTGAAAAATCAAATTTACGAGGTCCTTCCCCTTTAAATTTGCTAAAATTTTCCCTAAAGGTGTGCGGCAATTAGGAAAATACCGCGTGGCAGCTGTGGTCCCACCACGATGTTGCAAACTTGTCACTTTTATGCGAATACATCTGCTCTCTTTCAATTCCAATGAACATTTTGCAATTTTAAGTAAGTTTTCCCTCCGCCCTTGACGGAAATCGATTCATGTTACGGAATTCGCAGCACTTGCGCAATCAGCGCGCGCAGTCCTTTAATTGCGCTCGGACGGCGGTCCTTTAATTGGCTGTGAAGTGGCAGCCATGCCCATGTATGGGTGCGCGTACGCATAATGCACTGCTGATGAGATCTGCGGGAGACGGATCGGACAGGAGATAGAGCCAGCCGGGTGGAGTGGCACCTGCCAGCCGAGTGGCTGCTAAGCCGCCGGATTTCGATGGATAGAATGTGCAAATTTGGAGAGGATTAGCAGAGATTAGGCGAGGTTGAATAGAAAAGGCACAGGAAATTGCGATCAGAGCCAGAAAAGTAGATCAGAACCAAATTTCAGCCCCGACTCCTCGGTTCATCAGCCTCCATGGCAGACGGCAACCTGGTCCCACCAAAGAAAGCCACAACCTCGCGAGTCCTGGAACGATGAGTACGGTAGTTTCATGGATGAGAATGACAGCTGCTATGATAACATATGCGATGAGCATATCTACCATGAACTAGAGGTGACTTTCTTTTCGAGATAGCAAAATAGAAAGTTTTAGGCAATCTGCCGAATGCCTGAGAGGTCTTATAGCTCGGATTGTATATCTTGCGAGTCGCCTCAGCCAAGGGCCGATTCTCCGATCTACGCTCAGCCGTGGACGGATCATTGGACAAGGGGAACGGCGGAAGTTAGGCAGCCGTTGGTTGTGAGGAATCAGTCCTTCCAGGTCAGGAGAGAGAGAGAGAGAGAGAGAGAGAGAGAGAGAGAAAGAGAAACGGACCACTATGTAGAAAGAGAGAGATAGAGAGAGCTAGAAAGGGGAGAGTAATAGAAAGATAGGGCAAGAGAGAGAGAAACAGACCACTACGGAGAGAGAAATAAAAAAAGAGAGATCGAAATGGAAAGAGAGATATAGAGGGAGAGAAAGAGAGAGAGAGCTAGAAAGGGGAGAGTAAGAGAGAGAAAGAGAGGGCAAGAGAGATAGAGAGAAAGAAACGGACCACTACGGAGAGAGAAAAAGAAAGAGATCGAGATAGAGGGAGAGACAGACAGACAGTCAGACACAAAAAATGCTATTTCCAGGCTCCTTCACCACGTCGTCTTCTCCCCCGCTGTCCTCCCTCCCCAATCTACGCCACCCCTTTCTCCCGCCCTGAGCCAGCCTTGGTCTACCCGGGCTCCTTCGTTTCCCGTTGTGAGAAGCGCCAACAACCCCAGCCTTCCTCCACCTGGCGTCCCCCCATTCCGGAGACCTTCGAAGCGGCGGAAGAGGAATTCCTGACGGAACTCGACGCCCAGATTAACGAACTGCAGGTGGGTAGCGGAAGGATGTAAAAGGAGTGACGGGGGCCAATCTGGGTGACGGATGGGTCCGCGGGGCTCTCTAATAAGCGCCCACGGAGGGCGCGGAATTCACGGAATGGACGGTCCCCCGAGGGAGTGGGGAAGGAAAGGAGACCGCACTAATGAAATATGGGGCTTTCGGAGGAATTGGAGGGAAGTGGGAAAGAACACGTTACTAGTCTCCAGGGACCGAAGAGGTCATTGGGAGCTGCAAACTTTTGTTACAGCGGGAACTGCAAAGGAGGCAAATCTCTGAAACTGAAATTTAAAATTTAAATTGCAAATTTCAGTTTCAGGAATCTCGTGAGCCAGGCTGCAATCCTTATTTAGGGTAGAAATTCCATGGTCGACGTTTTTTGAGAGCAAAAGTAACGCAGTTTTCAAATAAAACTGGAAAAAACCAAAAAATATAGTTAACTGATTACTGAAACGTTTCCGAAAAATTAAAAAAAATGTTCTATTTGCCGAAAAGGAAAAAAATTAGTTTAAAACTTAGAAACGCTTCAAAACTTAATTTTCTGCGGGGTCGGCTTGATTAAATTTTATTTTTTTGATCTAAGTGGAAAATCCACCGTATCCAAATGTTACCTACCGTAATCCGGCTCCCAAAAATTACCTGGCCGTAAAAGTTAACATATTTAGGTCATATGGTATACAAGTTTTTAGCCAATTCTAAAGCTATGACTTTTCCCCTGGCCTCCTATACTGAGAAACAGTGGAATGATATGACAAAAACCTTTTTTTCATTTGTCCCTAAAGTGCCTTAAGTCCGCCCTTTAAAGTTTAAGGCAAAATGTTTCTTAGGGTAAACAAAGTTTTCAGCCAAAGCTTTGACTTTCCCATGGCCTTTCTTTCTGAGAAACAGTGGAGTGATATGGCAAAAACTTATTTCCTAGGTCCTTGAGGAGCCTTAATCCCTACCTTAAGGCTTAAAGCACAAGGTCCTTTAAGGCGTCTGCTCGATTTTTTTACTGAGACAGTCTCTTAAACTTAAACTTGAGACTTGTCTTGCTCTTCAAATTTTCTCAATTGTCTCTTTTCAGCAGCGTTCGGATGAACTGCGTCAGATCGTGGAGCGTGCCCGCCAGCGTCGACAGACCACCTGGACCCGACCCACCCTTGAATGTACATTTGAACTTGATCTCTAACCGTTTTGCTCAAAAACCCTAGTCCTACCTCCCCGGTCTTTGTATATTTCTAGTCGCAAAAGTATCTCGTTCGTAATATTCCCCGAAATATGAGAGTAGCACTCGAAACACGCAATATTTGCGGCCCGTCCTTTTGTGGAGGTGCGTGCTTTCGATTAGTGCAATTGGATTTCCACTGGCCGCTAATAGAGCCGCCGACGCACTACTCCACGTGTCCAAGGGGTCATCTATAGTATTTTTGTCGAGGGGTCCGAACCAGAGAGTAGTTTTTTCAGAGAGTTTAATTTCCACTGCACCATTGCACATCTCTTCGGTTCAACCCTCTCTGTTGTCTTTCTCTCTAACCTTCTAATCCTCTCAGTTTCCCTGTATCTCGCCTGTAATTCTCCCCGTGAGTGAAAATGAGCTTTTCCCCCACCTGTGAACAGGGTTGTGTCCACAAGCAATAATAATAAATCTTTAGTAAACGAGTTTTTAATCATTAAGGACTTTTTCAGAGTGTATATAGAGGAAACAAACTCAGGGAAGTGTTTGATCTTCATTGAACGATGGAGTGGTGTGGCAAAAAAACATTGGCTGATTTTACTGTTAGCAATATTTCAGAATTGAATGTATATATGTAAAACTGTTGAAATGGGTAAAATCCGCATTGAAACAGTGGAGTTATGTGATCCAAACTAAATTTTTTGACTTTACCGATAGTTAACTCAATTTCTCAAAAATTATGAATTTTTGAGAATTTAGTATTGAGGTAACGATACTCAGGCAAGCGGCAAACCTGAATTGAAACAGTAGAGTGGTGTGGCAAAAAACTACACTGACTGATTTAACTGTTAGAAATATCTAAGTATGGAATGTATCCATGTAAAACTGTTTAAATGGGTAGATCCAGTATTCAAACAGTGGAGTTATGTGGCCAAAACTAATTTTTTGACTTTACCGATAGCTGACTACACTGTATTTAGTATGAATTTTTGAGAATTCAATATTGTGGTTATGATATTCAGGCAAGAGCCCAAACCTGAATTGAAACAGTAGAGTGATGTGGCAAAACAGTACAATGACTCCCATATATCAAAATAAAATTGATGAAAAGTGAAGTACCAGCATTTTAATAGTGGAGTGATGTGGCCAAAACTAAATTTTCTGAGTTTACAGATGGCTGAGTATCGAATGCTGTCAACTGTTTAAATGTGAAGTACTCGCATTGAAACAGTGGAGTTATGCAGCAAAAGCGCACGATTTCAATTTGGCGATGCCTACAGCGCAAATTATTGACTCCGAAATTCATGCTTTTTGAATACATCTGTTTTCAAAAAACCCTCTTTTCCACCGAACCACGCCTTATTTCTTAAGCACTAAACCAATGAACAAGGCTCTGAGCCACTCTAATAAATTTCCAGTAATCGTAGGCGTCAGTTTGTCATCGTCCGGGAATGGGTTTCTCGTTTTCCGCTGACAGCCGGTTGACCTCTTGACGAGAGGGCTCATTAGAGGGGACAGATTGCGCGTGCGGGAAGGGTCAGCTGCAAGGCGATCCGGGGATTTTACGGGACTGGGCCTCTTGACGTAATGCGGAAGACGGATGGGCCAAGGTAATGGATTGTTGGGGGTCCCTCTTTCTTTTCTCTCTCTCTCTCTCTCTCTCTCTCTCTCTCTCTCTCTCTCTTTCTCTTCCTCTCTCTCTCTCTCTCTCTCTCTCTCTCTCTCTCTTTCTCTTCCTCTCTCTCTCTCTCTCTCTCTCTCTCTCTCTCTCTCTCTCTCTCTCTCTCTCTCTCTCTCTCTCTCTCTCTCTCTCTCTTTCTCTCTGATTCGTTAAACAAACATGCTGAATTCTTGTGTAAATACTATAAACTAAATACTTCGGATACTAACATATTAAAAAACTCATTTAAAACAAGACTACTTTCGTTAAACATACAACTTTCAAAAAACGACACTTTCGATATAAACTCTATAAAAGAAAACTTAAAGGAAATTCATAGAAACTTTGTTATTGTACCAATCGATAAAGCCAGTAGTAATTACGCCTTCATTTGCCAAAAGCAATACATGAAGTTTATGAATGCAGAATTAGGCTTAAATGGAACAACTACTTCATCTAATACCTATGAGAAATACCTAACAGAAACAAAAGATGACATCCTTAACAGACATCTGATATTCACAGAAAGTTTCACTGGAAAACCACAAGTTTTGGACGAAAACTACAGTATTCCTACTATTTACGCTACACCTAAAATGCATAAAAAAGAACCTAAATGCAGATTTATTACGGGTGTATACAATAGTAGTATAAAACAAATATCAGTCGAGCTTAAAAACATTTTGGCTTTCTTTAAATGTCACTTTATCAGATACTGCAAAACGATTGAAAGTAGACATCGAATACGTTTAAATTGGATTTTAGAGAGCAGTTTCTCTCTAATTAACAAATTCAAAAATGAAAACATTTCAAAATTTAAAGAACTTTTTACCGCTGACTTTGAAAGCTTATTTACTAATCTACCGCATGACTGTGTGATTAATTCTGTAAAATATGTATTGAATACATGCTTTAAAAACGCTGGTAAAGATAAAGACTATTTAGTTAAATCAGGCAAAACTTACTATTACAGTGAATCACCTAGACCAAATAAAGACAATTACCATGCATCGGAAATTATCTCTCTTTTACAGTATGTTCTAAATAATAGCTTTACAGAGTATCAAGAGATTATTTTTAAACAAAACAAGGGCATTCCACAAGGTAATAATGCATCTCCAGTTTTGGCTGATCTGACACTTATGGCTATGGAAGTCAAGTTCATACTACAAAACAAACATTTGTACTATGATCGAAACATTTTTGTAGCTAGATACATGGATGACATTCTTTTTATTGGAAACAATTTGAACAATGTTTTAAATCAGAATGCATCTATGTATCATAATTCACTCAATCTCAGTCAAACAAATCCTAATCCCAATGAATGTGATTTTTTGGATATCTCAATTCAATTAATCAACGGAAAGTTGGAAACCAAGTTATATAATAAAACAGATGATTATAATTTCGAAATTATACGATACCCACATCAAGATTCAAACATTCATTCAAGTCTTATTTTAAATACCGTAACCGGTGAAACCGTCAGAATCTTCAGAAGTTGTAGTTTGAAAACTGATTTTGAAATTCGAATTAAATCATTATATAAAAATGTTGTGAAAAATGGATTTAAAGAAAGAAACATGACAGTTCACCTCTTTAAGGTAATCTGCAGATTTAAATAAATTAGAGCTAAATATGGATATAAAACTTTGGATTCGGTGAAAAATCTAATTAAACGCATACAAAGCTGATATATTCTAATTTTTCTGGTGCAGATATCGATTACCTGATAACTACGGGTGTTGAGTGCATAATTGCCGCGTCCAGGTTAACCTTTGGCGCCTAAGTCACATTTTCACGCGCTTTATTCCATCGAACACCACAAATAATACATTCTCCTTTCCCAACCTTCCCTTTATCATCTACGCTTTCTTTATCATTATTCAAATTTGTTACCTTTCCTCCTTTTTTCTTGTTCTTTTATAGTATCTTTAGAGTGAGGCTTCTCTGATGAAGTATTTAACTTTTCAATTAGAAATTTCTAATTTTTAACTATGCCCCGCTCACTCTATTATATTAATATTTTCACCGTCAGTAGCTAAGGGGCGAAACGGTGAATTTATCTATTTAACTATCCCCTAAACATCTCTATTTCCACTCACAGGTTTTTTAAACTCATACCACTTGTTCTCTGTTCTTATCTCTCTCTCTCTCTTCAAGTATTCCATCTTATAAAAAACCTTCTTTATTGAAACTTCTCCTTATCAAATTACTTGGGCAGGTTGGCATCAGCGTAAGCACTAGACATGGCACACAACAGAGTGGCTCCTCCATCGATGACGATGTTCTGTCCCACAATGTAGCCAGACTTGGTACGATCAGAAAGGAAGGCAATCAGTTCAGCCACCTCCTCCGCTTGTCCTGAATTCTCCTATTAAATTGATATTTCAGTTTGAAAGCCTTCTAAGAACTTAAAAAAACTAACCAGCTCTTCCAGCGGGTACGTACTTAGGCTGGGCGAAGTGTTTCTCCAACTGAAAAACCCATACCTTCAGAAACTTCAAAATCTCACCTCCTTCTGCATGTCATCGGTTCCTCCCTGTTTGTGCATGAATTTGGTGATGATCATTCCAGGTCTGAATTTTTGTAGTTTGGTCATAGATTAAGGGGGTTCTCACCTGATGCAGTTGACACGAACTCCCTGCTGCATGTATGTTCCAGCCAGGTTGACGGTCAATTGGTCGAGGGCAGCTTTGGCCATGGAGTAGTAGGGCATGCTGGTCATCTGAATCACATTCTTTGGCTGTTTGTGAGTGAGTGAGTGAGTGAGTGAGTGAGTGAGTGAATGTGGAAGAGAGAGAGAGAGAGAGAGAGAGAGAGAGAGAAAGAGTGAGTGAGTTGTTAAACACTTACCGTAAACGGCATCGCCGCAATGCTGGAAACCATGACCACCTCTCCCTTGCTCTTGATCAGATGAGGCAGAGCCAACTTTGTCAGCATAGTTGGGCTAAACACCTTCGTTTCATGAAAGATAGAAGAAACTTACACCCTGGTGTTCAGGTTGAAGATGTAGTCGTACTGCTCCGACGTCTGGTCGAATCCCATAGATCCCATGTTATCAGGGCCGGCGGCACCGGCATTGTTAACCTGAAAGTCAGATCTCTGCATTCTCCTACTTTGTGACTTACGAGGATGTCAAGTTTTCCAAACTTCTTCACAGTTTCCTCGATGAGTTGTTTTTGGACAACTTCATCCGAGAGGTCTCCTACGATTTGGAGTATCTGCTGGGGATTCGCTCCGGCTTCAAGGAGAAGGGTGTTGGTGTCCTGAAATGGAATATGAGCAAAGAATCAGAGAGAGGGAGAGAGAGAGCGAAAGAGAGAGACGGAGAGAGAGAGAGAGAGAGAGAGAGAGAGAGAGAGAGAGAGCGAGAGCGAAAGAGAGAGACGGAGAGAGAGAAAGAAAGAGAGAGAGGAGGGAGAGAGAGAGAGAGAGAGAGAGAAAGAAATAACTTACCTGAAGAGCAGATTCGCTTCTCCCAGTGATGGTAACATTAGCTCCCTCCTTCACAAAGAGAACAGCGGCGGCCCTTCCAATTCCATTGCTGGAACCGGTGATGATGGCAGATTTTCCGGCGAATTCAAAGCGAGGCATGTTTTCCACAGATCGACAGAGCGAGTGGCCAAAATCTTCGGCCGGTTGTTTAAATACTGCCGAGGTCGGGGCGAGTTCCACAACAATCGGGGAACGTGGCTGAAAATTATCACACAACACACTGTGCTGGCACAGCGCTGCCGGTTCATTAAAACAGATGTTTTTAATAATATCGGAATGAGGAATTGTAAAACACAGTTAAAATTACATAATAAAGACAAGGAAAAGGGTTTTGAGCTATGCTATTGAAGAGAAATGTGAAAAATGCCAAAGTGTGCTCTGTGCGCAACTTTTTCAGCTTTGTGGTCTTCGCGGGGCGCATACTACGGACACTTTGGTGGTGTTTCAGTGATCATGAATTTAAATTTGTTATTTTACAAAGCCTGTACAATCAAGACATTGCGATAGTGCATTTACGTCTGACTTGTACTGCGTTTACAAAGATTTACGTCCGACTTGTACTGCGTTTACAGAGATTCATGTCCGACTTGTACTGCGTTTACAAAGATCTACATCTGACTTGTTATGCGTTTACATAGATTTACGTATGACTTGTACTCCGTTTACAGAGATGTAATTCTGACTTGTACTGCGTTTACAAAGATTTACATCTGAGTTGTACTGCGTCTACAAATAGGGCTCTTCAAATAACAAAACTTCCAAAATACAGTAACTCCTTTTTCTTTATTCTATTTCGTGTTTATGGCAAAGTTTCGAATTTCTTGCACTTTTCAGGAAGTCAACACCCATTCTTCAATTATTTTTGTAAATAGACAGTTTATTCAAACAGATTTCAGGCTAGATGTCGTTATATCTCCGGGGAAAGTAAACTTTGTAAAATAATTATTAAATATTTAACTGTTTTTTTTAAAGTACGACTTAGCTGTGGTTCAAAAAAAATGTTTATCTTAAAAGTACCGATTTCTCAAATTTTTCAAGAGAACAAATTTTCAAATCCTTCCACCTGCAACAACATTTGTGACTTCCGTGCTGGATGATGACAATAACATGCGCTCTGATTTCTCGCGACACACACTACGAACTGATTGGCCCTGAAAGATGATCTGTGACTTACACTCTCGGAAGGTACTCTATGTTTACTCAGAGAAAGATGGAAAGATCGAAAAACCTTCAATCTATTCCAAACTGACTTTTTCTCTGGTCGGGTAAAAATCAAACTCAATATAGTCGTTGGCAAACCGAAATGGTGCGCTTTTGCCATATCACTCCGCTATTTCAATCCGTTTACTTAAAATACAACAGTTTCCTGTTGATCTATATTCAGGCAACGGTGACGGCCAAAGCAGTCGGTTTAGTTTTTGCCACATCACTCTACTGTTTCAATGCTGGTAGTAAACTTTGAACACTTTACCGTTGCTATATTCGATACTCTGCCAACAACAACAGCAAAATCAGTAGTGTTTAATGCATCACTCCACTTTACATTTCAACGGTAAACACTCTTGCGAGGAAAGTTCTTGTTTACACTAGAAAGATCGAAAACCTGATTTCAAATTGACTTTCTCTCGGGTTGGGTAAAAATCAAAATGAATATAAACTCTTGCTTTATAAACTGTTGGCACACTGAAATAGTGTGTTTTTTGCAGAATCACTCCTATTTCAAAGCGGCTACTTAACATTTCAACCGTTTACCGTTGATGTATTCAATCCTCAGGCAATGGAAACAGCTAAATGTGTTTAACGATGGTACATTCGATACTCAGTTAAAACTTATCATATCAATTTATTGATTGTTTCAAGCGATAAACAAAAAGTTAGATTCATCACAACCGAGGAACTGCCTGATCCTCGCCTTCGCCTGCTGGATTTTTAAAAAGTTCTGAAAAAATCAAAACAGGTTAAAATTCTAAACAAACCCAGTTTTCTCTTCAAACCTTCAATTTTACTGTAGTATAGTTCCTGACTTGTACCCCAATATTCATTTTTAGAAGTGATTTTGCGGTCGGCCGATTTCATTTGAATAGAATTGGGTGCCGGGTACACGGTACGCAAATTTGCGTTTATGCTAAGGCTAATTCAGAGCTCACTTCTTCTTCTCTTCTCCTCCTGCCCGGTTGATGATCGGTTTCCTCTTGGTACGTTACTCTCTCTCTCTCTCTCTCTCTCTCTCTCTCTCTCTCTCTCCTTTCCCTCTTTCCCTTCTATGATCAAATAAGTACTTTAGCTATTCCTATTATGCCCGTTGTTCTTCTGCATGAAAAACGACCCGGAGACGACGGCGACCAGCCAGATTCCATCGGCCAGCAGCAAACGATCCGTCAAGTCCGTAAGAAGCCAAACCACACAGAAGGAGAAGAAAGAAGACGCTAGAGAACCGGTTAGGATCTTCTAGAAGACCATTACTTTAGATTTTTAGGATACTAATCAGTGGCCTTCGGAGTGCTTGGGAAATGGCCCATTGAGCGATGTGCTGATAGAAAGGAAGTCGAAAAAGTCGCCGAAGAAGACTGGGGCAGAGCAGGAATCGACGGATGTGACGACTGCTCAGCTGGGAAAGACCACGGAGTCACGGTCACACACGCCAACCACGCAGACACCGACTGTGAAGACTCCGAACACGAGTACTCCGGTGAAGGCTCGCAGTGAGGTAAGAGAGAGATAGAGAGAGAGAGAGAGAGAGAGAGAGAGAGAGAGAGAGAGAAAGAGAAAAGAGCTAATGAAGTCAATGCAGATTTGGTGGTGAATAATTTGCGACTTAAACTTTTGACAAATCACTCCAATGTTTCAAATCGGGTTTTCATTTTAACAGCTTACCGTTGATTTTCAAGTGATACTCAGCCAAATCAGCCGAATTTATTGATGGGTATGTCTGACCAACGCAGGCATTTAGGCTTTGCTAGATTTTGCCACATCACTCTAATGTTTCGGTGCTTAACAGCGATATATTTATTTCTCAATCAGAACTAATCGTAAGAACCAAAAGTTCAATCAAATTCTTGGTTTGCTAAGTTTGCGGCTTAAACTTTTGTCTCATCATTCCAATGTTTCAAAAAAGGTTTTGCATTTTGCTTGTCATTGATTTTCAAGTGATACTCGAGCAAATCAGCCAATATATATTTAGATGTGCATATTCCTGGTTTTCTACGTTATTAAGAGAGAGAGAGAGAGAGAAAAGGTTTAAAAAAGATATATTCAGGCAACTGCCGTCACTGCCGTTGATGGAAAAACGTTGGCCAAAACTCCGATGGTAGAGAAAAACGCTAAAACGACCACAAAGACCCCGATGATCGAAAAAAATTTGAAAACGGCGACGGCTCCGATGACCTGGAACAGGAATGGAAAGCATAGGAAGACCCAGGTTAGTTCTGACTCTCTCTTTCCCTCCCTCTCTCTCTCTCTCTCTCTCTCTCTCTCTCTCTCTCCCTCTCCCTCCCTCTCCCTCCCTCTCTCTCTCTCTCTCTCTCTCTCTCTCTCTCTCTTTCTGTCTCTCTCTGCCCCTCTATCTCTTTCCTTCTCTTAATCTTTACTTAAGCTCCCCTACAATGCCTCTGAGCAGCAGCTCACCCGAACTGCCTCCTGCCAGCAGCTGGCGACAGCCGAGAGCAAGCACTTTGCCCGTCTGAGGAACGACGTCACCCAGAATGACACGAATGTGGAGGAGGTGTGAGAAACTTTTCAAAATAGGAAAATCATCCAATTCAGGAGATTCTGAGGACCTGTGATGTGGGCAACGACATGTCTCGTTTCGTCGCCACCAAAATGAATGTGGCGGTTTAACTCATCTCTTGAATATGATGGTCATAGAATACTCTTCAAAATAAACTGTTCTATAGATAAATGGACTTTATAGATTTTTCTTTCTCTTCTTTTTTCAGTTTTATCACTGTATTTTTGCCACATTTACTGCTTTTTTGGAAAACGGACTGAGGTTAGCAGAAGCCTCAGAAGCGGTCCAGTGCCTGAGAAAGCAGACAACTGCCTGGGTCTTTCTCTGTCTATCCTTCTCTCAACTTCTTTTCTTTTTGAACTATCTCATCTCAATGAAACATAGTCATAAACGTCTATGAAACAGTGTGTGTGCGTGTGAGTGCGTGTGAGTGTGAACGGATTGAATAGTTTCAAAACGAAATTTTTAATAAAATCACAGAAAATTACAAATGGGACGTTACCACATGGGTCGCCGGAAAACCCTCACGAGGCCATTTCTGACATCACCCCCGATTTCACTTAAGACTTCGTTTCAGTAAAAGTCGAGTATAGTCAGGACAAAGTTTCTCCTTCTCTATTTCTCTCAATCTCTCTCATAAAATAGTTCCTTCTATGAAATTTCATTGAAACTACTAAATGTATATCCAAAATTGATCTACGGAATGTACTCCACACTCGGTCCCTCCGTCTCATCGTCACTGTCATCTGCCAGAGTTCCCTTCGGCACAAACACAGACCCTCTCTTGAGGTTGGCAAACTTAGATGCGGGAGGCTGCCAGTCATCATCGTCATCTGAATCGTCCTTCTGAGGAATAGGCAGGCAGATAAGGGAAGGAGGCCTGGATCCTCCAGGAGGCCCTTCATTTTCTTCCTCGGATTCCTAAGATCTATCTCGTCTCATCCCTTCTTCTGGTTTCGGAGGGTCTTCTTCTTCTCTTCACACTGAGAAGTACGTAATATTAGCCTAAACTCGGACAATTCAAAATGTAAAAGATGCTAATTTAAGGACTCCTCCAGCTTCTTCCATTTTAGGCTGAATTTAGATTGCGCTCAAAACCGTGTTCATTAGACTATGACCTCCCATTCAAATAGCCGATGAGAGCCCATATCTGCCATTTCTGCGTCTGCTCCTCCCATGGCTGGTCGGTCTCCTCTCCCCTCCCTCTTCATCTTCTTTTCAGGAGGATTTCGCAGTTTCCTCGCCCTTCTTCGGAAGAATGGGCTTCAAACGATCCGAAGCCCCGGTTACCTCATCGGTGAAATCATCGTCTTCGCCATTCTCTTCGGACTCACACTCCTCATCGTACTTTTCTTAATCATCTTTTTAAAGTCAAGGAAATTTTCAGTTGGTTGCAAAGAATCAAATGAAGGAAATGGCAGGTGGCGGAGGTGAAGGCGAAGTTAAGAAAGAACTGATGAACAACGAAAGTGTTTTTTACTACACATCCCAGAGGCCCATTTCTCAATATTCGGATTTGGAATTGGAAAGAAAAATACCTAGAGTTATGCTAGCAAAAGGGTACGTTTCACTCCGAGAGTATATAATGTTCTTTTTTAGAAGCAAGGTTAAAGAGAACGATTTCAATTTCTTTGTGGCACAGCTGAAGAAGAGCATGAATGTGACAACGACGGAGAACAGTGAGAAACTGTTGAAGAGTCTCTTGGAGGATGCGCAAAGTGACAAATTCCCGAAAATGTAAATGGGTTGAGACAATGGCGAGAGAGAGATACAGATATACACAGAGATAGAGAGGTAGATAAACTGAGAGACAGAGAGAGAGAGAGAGAGAGAGAGAGAGAGAGAGACAAAGACACATAAAGAGAGATAAGGATAAATTGATAATAAATCCCTTTCAGTTCCACCGGTATCTACATCGAGAACCTTGATAATGCCAAAGGAAATTTTAGCTACCGAATGTATATAAAAGACGATGTTAGTTTAGTTGTGTTTAACCATATATGTTTTCAGAAATTTTTCACCGAAGGTTTAAACTTATGGCAAGGATGGCAGAGAGCTCACGCAGAGTCTGTTTTCTATTGAATTTGCAGAAATTCATTTAAGGTTGTTTGAATCGTCGGTATTTAGTTTGGGCTTGGATTGGTGTCAGTCAATGGTTGATTCAGCGCTTTATGAGGTTTCTTAAAATTGAAAGACCTATTCTAATTTTTTGTTTAGGGTACAAAAAAGCACAAAGGAGTAATTGTCAGTCATGAAGTGAAACTTGCCTCGTACAAATTGGAACTTCTTGATCCAAAAGCGGCTATGGTGGCTGAAATTATTGAATTCAAGAATTTAATTGTGATGACAATGATTATTTTCACCGTACGCAGTATCATGCACGATAATGAACACATGAAGGTGAGAAAGCAACACTTTTAGGGTTTACCACCTCCTCCGATGCCGATGGGTTAATCTTGTGAGCTAAGGGATGTTGCTTTAATTAGATTAAAGGGGCAGGACCGTGTTAAATCAGTTTTTCTGAGTTTTCTGATTCCGAATAAAAAAAAACTCTACCCATTCTGGACCAAAATGAACCGATTTGGGAGCGCTTGAAATTTTGGGGAAATTGGGAATTTGATTGCCGCCAACTCTGCGTCTCTCCATTTCCCACACTCTCTCGCCCACTCTAGCCGTGTTTCCGTGCGGCAAACGCGTAAAACGGCCGTGGAAACGCGCCCCTTTTGCAGTCCAAATCATATAAAAGGGGTATGCTTCAGAATCGTGGAAACGACATCTATTCAATGAAATAATTGTAAAGAGACCTTGAAAAATCAATTTTACGAGGTCCTTCCCCTTTAATTAAAAAAAAACATAAGGCGGACTTTGGTTGCCAAAAAGCGGCTTTTTGTCAAAATGTAGCTCAAGCGACCTTTGGCTGTCAGAAAGCGGCTTTTAATAAAGGGTTGTGTGCATGGTCCGTCGGGCTTTCCCCAAATACAGGGGTGGTCCGTTAGCCTCTCTCCACCTATTGGGATTATCTGTTGGCCCCTTTAGCCCCTCTCCGCCTCCAGTTCTCCACCACCAGGGGTGGTCCGTTGGAGTCTCTCCACTTACAGGGGTGTTTCGTTTTGCATGGTTTGTTAACCTCTGTCTACCCACGTGGGTGGTCGATTAGCTTCTCTCGGGCTACTTGGGTGGTATCTTCCTAACCTCTCTCAGTTCGCCAATGCCAAAGGCGGCCCTCACGCTGGTCTTTCATAAAGACTAATACAAATTTTTCAGGACTTTATCTCGGTGATGGGAGTGACCGACACCGTTTTCTACCTCTCCCACGTGACATTTCTCTTTTTGAAGCAGTTCATCCTAGTGCTACCCATTGTGCTCGTTTCAGCTTCAATTTTCGTAAGTTAAATTACTTAACCAAGCACAAAAGTTTAGAATTTAAACCTCGGAATGGTTTTCCTTTCAAACTTTGTCGAATTTTTTGTTATCATTGCCTTTACTCTTCTGATGTCTTCCCTCTTCAAATCGCCCGCTGTCACCACGTTGGGTAGGAAATTCACTGATTTCAATTTAAAATCCCTTTTTCAGCAACTGTTGTAACCTTCCTCGGATTATTTGTATGGGCGTGTAAAAGTGAGGTCTGCCTTCCCAGCGAAGGCACTTGCATGGCTGGAAATTTGAATCCTTTCCTGGCTAAGCAAAATGTTATCGGAATTGTGGCCAGTGTGACCGCTACACGTAAGTTTTTTAAAATTTAAATTACCGTAACACAAATATACATTTCAATATTGTATTTTAGACAATTCCTATTCCTTCGGTGACATGTTCCAATGGAGGAGTTTCCACTACCCCGCAATTGTTCCTCTCACTTTCATGCTGTTGGATATGACTTTGATGCTGATTGTATTTATTCTCTTTTCCAAATGGGGAAATATCTCCTGCAAACGGAAACATACAAATACGGTAGTTTCGTTCTTTGGCTGAGTATCCTTTGGGTTCAGGATGATGATGAAAAGAGGCCGATGTTTTCAAACGCCGAAGAGAAGACTGAACTGGGAAACGCTGTGGTTGACATTGAGATCAAGGATGTGACAAAGGTTTACAAGACTGGATACAGGGCTGTCCATGGACTGAATCTGGAGGCAGTTAAGGGACAAGTTACCGTACTCCTGGGTCACAATGGAGCAGGAAAAACTACCACTTTCACTATGATTTGTGGAACGGAGAAGCCAACTGAAGGTTTGTGAAAGGATTATCAAATAGAGAGAAAGAGAGATAGATAGATAGATAGATAGATAGATAGATAGATAGATAGATAGGTAGAGAGAGAGAGAGAGAGAGAGAGAGAGAGAGAGAGAGTGTGTGTGTGTGTAATCAATTTCTATTGCCTCCGTTTCAGGAACTCTGAACATCTGTGGTCATCCGGCTGGAAGTGCTGAGGCTAAGAAAAACATTGGCTACTGCTCTCAGAAAAACACTCTTCTTGACTCTTTGACAGTCCAAGATCATCTTCGCCTTGCCTACAGCCTCAAATGTGCCAGTTCTGATTTCAAAGCCGAATTGGACGAGTTGCTGAAGTTGGTTGGATTGACGGAGTACAAAAGCAAGGTTAATTTTGAATTGAATTTCACAAGAAATTGGTGGTTTCAGAAGACGAAGACTTTGTCTGGTGGCCAGAAAAGGAAGCTCTGTCTGTGCATGGCTTTGATTGGAAAGAGCAGTGTCGTTCTTCTGGATGAACCCACCGCTGGAATGGATGTCGAGTCGAGGCAGGAGGTGGAGACTTTCCTGGACACTCAGAAGGGAAACAGGTACAACTTCCAAACTACATCACCTTAAAACCTACCTTAACCTACCTTTACAAAAAATAACTTTTAAAAATTACCTTAACCTTAAATCTTGTTTAGGACTTTCCTCTTGACCACTCACTACATGGACGAAGCCGAGTGTCTTGGAGACAGGGTATTCATCATGTCCGGCGGTCGTGTTGTTTGCTCTGGAACATCCGATTTTCTCAAGAAGAGGTTGGAACATTTCAGAAGTGGAGAACCCCTGTTGCAGATTCGCTTCCGGCTACACTTTGACAGTTCTGGCTCAAAGGAAACAAGAAAACATGCATCCGTTGGCAAAGAAACTTGAAAAGCACCTCAAGAACCACGTGAAGGATGCCAAATTGGCTGAAATTCGAGGTGTTCAGATGGATTTCGAGCTTACCGCTGATTCTAAGGACAAGTAAGTGAACTTAAAGCGCCAGTCAGGGGCTGTATTTCCACTACACGCGGGGCTGCCGATTTGCTACTGGTGTCAGCCGCGCGCTCTCTGAACCAAGGTCACAAGGCTGCAGGCTCTATTTTCTTGATCTACGGTTAGAGCTTTATTCGGAAAGCCAAACTTTAAAAAAGCCCCTTGACTTTAATGAAAAGGAAATAATCGATTTTCAGATTTGCCGCCCTTTTCGAGGACTTGGAGCAGAACAAAGAGAAACTGGAGATTGCCAACTTTGGATTGTCTATGGGCAACTTGGAACAGGTGTTTAGGAACCTTAAGTCTTAACTAAATAAGTTAAAGGTTTTCCTGAAAGTAGGTCATGCTACAAACGAAGTGGAAGACAAAGACAAGAAGGAGGAAAGGGTCCGCGGCCTTCTGACGCAAGTCTATGAAGATGACTCTGTTCAAGGCTGTAGTCTCCGGATGGCTCAATTCTCCGCCTTGTTCAAGAAGAAAGTCCGCTATTCCATCATCAAATGGCCAATCACTATTTTCCTCCAGGTTTTTGAGTGGGTTTCCTTACATTAACTATTTTAGTTGCTTGCCCCAATCCTCATTCTGACCCTTTGCATGATATCGGCTAAGGTTGATTTCAGCGGAGATGCAGGTACGTTTTAAGTGATTCAAAGCTAACTTTGTGTTTAGCCTACGATGTAAACCTCAAAGACTTTGGATCTGGTCAATTCCTCACCCAGGATCTGTTAATTCCCAGCCAAAGCCAGTTCAAGCCCCATTTTGATAAATTCACCAAGGAGGAATTGAAGACAAACAAAGAGCTCAGACTGGAAGTGATCAAGGGCGAAGAAGCGAAGGATATGGACAATTATGCAAAGGATGAAATTGACGATCCACTGCCAGCCATGGGAATTATGTATGGCTTGGAATGCAATGAAAAGAAGTGCACGGCTGTGAACAAGCCAGCAGCAACGAGGGCGATTTTGGCAACCACCCAGGCTATGCCAAATGGGTCTACTGATGGGACCACTGCTGACATGTCAACTACGGCTGGCTTGGCATCAACTGTAGCTGCAACTTTTAGTGGTGCTTCGACAGATGTCACAGTTTCGATGCCTCTGAATGCAACGACGGTCGGAATCAGCCAAGTGCCGGTTCATCAATTCAATAGCTCTGAACTAGTGCTGGAATGTTTTTAATTCTGTTTTTGATTATTTTTTTTAAAGTAGACTCCATCGGCGTTTAGAGCATAACTTTTCAATCTGGCGCGCTTTCGCAAATTGTAATCTAGCATACCTTCTTTCTGGGACAAATACATAGGAATTTACAGTAGGAACCAGCGGCTTCTGGCGCGCCTTCGTTCTGGGGCATATTAGAGTCTACAGTACACTAGCAGACAAGGTGGAAAGGATTGGCTGCGAAAAGTAAACTCGGAATTCAGATAACATCTAACATCGTTTAAAATGTAACTTTAGTATTCGGCGCGCTTTCCCTGTAGAAACCAACAGCTCAAATGTTCTACAAATTGATCAGCCAAATTGTGATGCAAAAAAGTGCGTTGTTAGGTTCTTCCACTAAACTTTTTAATCTGGCGCGCTTTCGTTGCAAGAACCAAAACCTGTCTAAAACGCTAGAAGGTTTCCAAAAAGATTCTACAATTGGTTTATCAAATTATAGTAAGAAAAAGAGACGCAACTGCAATGTTTCAACTAATCTTTGCAATCTGGCGCGCTTTTGCCGCAGGACCCAATGCAAGGTTTCAGACGGTTGTCTACTACTAAGATCTTAATCTTAAGTTAGCGACAGGCAACATTCTCATCAAAGTTGATTGACTCTTTTCAGCTGAGGTACAACAAGAGACACCTCTACTGCCTTCCAACTGCCCTCAATCTCTTTGGAACCGCCAACCTCCGTACCATAGTCCCAGGTTTTCAATGAATCAGGTATTTTCCAACTTTTTCAGATGGACGAATCACAGTGAACGTGCAATTCTTCTCTCCAAATATGAAGAGTTCCTCCAACTTCGTTGTCCTGTTGACTATGCTAATGGCTCTAGTCTTCGCAGCCTTGACTGAACCCTTGGCTGAAGATGTTACATCTGGTTTCATGTATCAGGTTTTCCATTTCTCTATTCTATAAATAGAAAACTTCAGCAACTCCTGGCAGGTGTCCCCGTGTGGTTGTATTGGACAGTGGAGTACCTCTACGCTTTCCTTCTCTATTCCTTCCAGTGTGCCTTCTACCTGGCTACCCTCTGTCTGACGGATGAATTGAGTGCAGGAAGCGGAATGCGTGCTGTTTTGATAGCTATCGTCTTCTTCTACTCCGTCTGGCCCGTCGTTTGCTGGCTGAGTAACAGTTGCAAAGCCGCCAGTACGGCAACTGTCACCATCGCAATGTGGCTGACTTTGGGAATTCTAGCAGGTGGGATTCTAAAGGGACATCAGTGTCCTTTTTGTGTGACATCGATATTTACCAAATCGCGAATTTGCCAATTTGTTTTGAAAGCATCTTTTTCAGGGATCCTTCTTGTAGTCTTTTTGACAGTTGGCCTGTTGTACCTTAATCCAGGCGGGGACCACGCCTACAATATGCGAGTCATAACGGTAACATCTTCAAACCCCCCATTTCAAATCCCCGATTTCTAGTGCATCGCTTCTGCGATTTGTCCCGGTTTCCCATTAAAGGAGGGGCTTGAACAGTTGCAAAAGATTGAAATCCTTCAAAGCAAAAACGTGGATTCTGAGACATTGGAATATGAAATTGCCGATTTCAGTGAGTTTTCCCTTTCTTGTATTTCAACAAATGACAAATTCAGACCTCTACGTTGTGATTATGGCTGTAATGGGCACCGTACACACGCTCTTATTTGTGCTGAGCAGGGTTAAGGCCGTTAGACGGGGTTGTTCTAGCAAGGGAAAGAGGGACCTCATTCCGCCGGCCGTCAAACAGGAGGAGCAGAATCTGACGGATGAAATTGTGCTGGAAGTGAATGTAAGTGGGCCAATTGGGTCCCGCAGCGAAATCTCTGCAGGACCTGAGCAAGATGTTCAAGAAGAAGTGTGCCCTGGCCCATGTCTCTTTCAAAGTGCAGAAACAGGAATGTTTTGGTCTTTTGGGAGTGAGTGGAGCTGGGAAAACGACGGCTTTCAATATCATCACGGGACAGATGATTCCCAGTGAGGGAGGGGTCACTCTGGACGGAGTGGACATCAAAACTAACATTGTAAGTATACAAAGTTTATTAAAATGATATAAAACAATAGTTTTATAAGAAAGAATCTTCAGATTGTCGGTCTTTGTCCCCAATTCGACACTCTTCAGCCGAGTTTCAAGGGAAAACACTCTCTAGCGGTAGAAAACTGAAAAATGAAGGTTGAATTTGAATTTCAGATTCTGGCGAAAGTCCACGGGTACAGGGATGTGAATGGAGTGGTGGAGAAGCTCATCGAAATGGTGGATATGGAAGAACACGCAGGGAAGGGATTCAACACTTGCAGGTGGGAAATTGAAGTTTTGAAATTGAAATTCAGTAACTTTTGAAATCGAAATTCCATTTTAAGCAAATTTTAAAAATTGAAATTCCATTTTCAGCAACTTTTGAAATTGAATTCCATTTTCAGTAACTTTTTAAATTGAAAGTACATTTTCAGTAACTTTAAAATTGAAATTCCCTTTTCAATAACATTTGAAATTGAAATTCCATTTTCAGTAACTTTTGAAAGACCATTTTCAGTGACTTTTGAAATTCCATTTTCAGTAACTTTTGAAATTTCATTTTCAGTAAATTTTGAAATTCCATTTTCAGTAATTTTTGTTTACTTTTCATTAACTTTTAAAATTCAATTTTTAGTAACTTTTGAAATTGAAATTCCATTCTCAGTAACTTTTTAAATTAAAATTCCATTTTCGGTATCTATTCAAATTGAAATTTCTATTTTCAGTAACACTTGAAATTGAAATTCCATTTTCATTAACATTGGGAAGTTAAAGTTTTGAAATTGAAATTCCGTTTTCAATAACTTTTGAAATTCCATTTTCAGTAACTTTTGAAATTGAAATTCCGTTTTCAGTAATTTTTGTTTACTTTACCTTACCTTAACTTACCCACCGTGAAATGAAAGTTCCATTTTCATTAACTTTTAAAATTTAATTTTTAGTAACTTTTCAAATCGAAATTCCCTTTTCAGTAACTTTTGAAATTGAAATTCTATTTTTAAATTGAAATTGCGTTTTCAGTGGTGGTCAGAAGAGGCGTCTCAGTGTGGCCGCCGCCCTCCTCCCCCGCAAGAGTCCCTTTGTGATCCTCGACGAAGCGACCGCCGGAATCGACCCAGTGGTCAGAATCCCCCGAAACCCGTAGCACATCGGCTATTCAGGCCCGTCGTGATGTGTGGTCCGTTCTGTCGGTGGTCCGTGAACACAGTGCCATTCTGATGAGTTCCCACAGTATGGAGGAGTGCGACGCCCTCTGCAACCGAATCAGCATCCTCAGGGATGGACAGATCGCAGCCACCGGATCCAGCCAGGAGCCCAAGTCTAGGTAGATTGAGGCCTTCTGAAGGACAGAAGCCATCTCCCTCAGATTGGGCAACTTTTACGTTCTGTCGCTGTCGCTCTCGGCCGAACAGCACAAGGACAACGCCCAGAGGACCGTCGGCCAGCACTTCCCCGGCTCCACCCTGCAGAAGGGCTCCTTCTCCCGCAATATGAAGTGGAAGCTGCCCCGTCGCAAGGGAGACCTGTGGTCGAATGTCTTCGAACGCTGCCAGACGATCGCCTCGAAGATCGGAGCCAGCGACTTTTGCGTCACTCAGCCCAGTCTCCAGGACATTTTCCTCATCATCGCCACCCACTCGGAAAACGAAGCCAAGGGCGACGACAATGCGGTTCCCACTGAGACCTCTACTGTGGCCAGCAAGAACCCCCTACTGGGAAGACTGCCTCGGCTGAGCCCTCGGATCCCCAGTCTTCCGGTGCAAAGGACAAGGGCCTACAGGAGACTCAGCCCTCCAATGCCAGTGGAAAGAAGTAGTCTCGAAGGAATGATACTAGTTCGGAAAGTAAAACTCAATAAACATTGAGCTAGTCCTCTTCTCTATTTTTCTTCTTTGTCTCAATCTTTCCTTTTCACAACCAACTCTTGTGATCTCTTGCTGGAAAGTTAGGTGAAGATTAGGTTAACGTAAACGTTAAGTAACGCCACTCAACGTGGCCCTTTCCTTATCTCAACTCATTCACTTTACTAACCTCCGGGGTCCTCGGGAACACTCCCATTCCAGGCTGCTGACATTGACGATGGCTACGACGATTTCGAGCCTCCAGATTTGACCAAGACGCCAGTCAAGACTCCTGGTTCCACTGATCCGACAACTGAGGAAAAGACCTGCTCTCCGAAGACGGCCAAAACACAGAAGGACACAATGGTGAAGACGGCCGTTCCGAAGAAGTCGATGGTGTCTCAGTCGGTGAAGACGGCCAAGAAAGTGGCCTCTACCACTGCGAATAAGAAGGACAACAATGCCGTTATACAAGGGGTGAGGGACTGATGGAACTGAAGGTAAAGGGAGATTTCAGTTGAAGCAGCAGAAACATCAACAGAAAGCCAGTCAGGAGAGCTTGGCCACGGCTAAGAAACTGCAGACGGTAAGTTTTTCATTTCTCTCTCTCTCTCCCTCTCCCTAAAAATGGTATATTTTCAGAAGCCATCGCAAATCCCGGTCCGGAGCAACCACTCGGAATTCTTCGTCAAATTCATCAACTGAGTCGGATATGAACTATCTCATCTCATTGAAACATAGTCATGTATGAAACAGTGTGTGTGCGTGTGCGTGTGATTCCTTTCTCTTCATCTCTCTCACTCTCTCACTCTCTTCCTATCTTTGTCTCTCTATTGCTCGTTCTCTCTCTCACTGACTCTCTCTCTCTCTCTCAATCTCTTTTACAAAATAGTTCCCTCTATGAAATTTCATTGAAACTACCATAAGCATACCCAAAATTGATCTACGGAATGTACTCGACACTCGGTCCCTCCGTCTCGTCATCACTGTCATCTGCCAGGGTTCCCTTCGGCACAAACACAGACCCTCTCTTGAGATTGGCAAATTTGGATGTGGGAGGCTGCCAGTCATCATCATCATCATCGTCGTCGTCATCTGAATCGTCCTTCTGAGGAATGGGCAGGGAAATAAGGGGAGGAGGCCGGGATCCTCCAGGAGGCCCTTCCTCTTCTTCTTCTGATTCCAAAGACCTCGTCTCATCTTCCGTATGAACGACAATTGGAGGCACCTGAATTACAAAAGTTGATTGTTATCGTAATCCTTACCATTGGTATTGGCTCATCTGCAGGAGCTTCATCCGGTTCATCCTCATGGGCTTCGGGAGCAATTGGAGTGAAGGGAGCGTCTCCATAAAGATCTGACATGTCGAAGGGGTCCTTACTACTTCCGGCTGCGGGTGGCACCACAATTACAGTATCCGGCTTCTTGGGTTCTTCTTTCTTTGGCGGTTCCACTGGCTTCACTTCTTCTGGTTTCGGAGGGTCGGGCTTCTTCTCTTCCTTCGGTTTGTCCTTCTTTGTGATCTGCTTCTTCCACTCATCGAGGTTGGGAGGCATGCTGCTGGCGTCACTTCCTCGCCGAACGACCTTCGAAGCGGCGCCGGCGGACTTCGACGCGTCCGAATTGCGACGAGCCATTTGACGTTGTTTTCTGGAAATAGGGATATAGTGTGATTATAACAATGAAACGAGACAGTAGTGTTTGTTTTCCCAATTTCATCTGGGTGTGAGTGCATGCTTTCTCTCGCTTTGGTTGTTAAAAGCGGCCTGAGATTGCCAAAAGCGGTCGAACCTCGGCAATAGTTACTGAAAGCGGTTTAGAGCGTTATTTAGTTGATCAAAAGCGGCTCAAGCGGCCTTTGCTTGCTGAACGAGGCCTGGAATTGCCAAAAAGCGGTAGAAATCTGGCAATACTACAGAAAGCTGCTCACAGCGTCATTGTGTTGATAAACGCGGCCAAAGCGGCCTTTGACTGTAAAATAAAGGGATCCAAGCGGCCTCTGATAGTTAGAAACGGCCTTTTGCTGTCAAAAACGGCCTTTGGTTGTTAAAAGCGGCCTTTGGTAGTTAAAATGGGCCTTTGGTTGTTAAAAGCGGCTTTTGGTTGTAAAATAAAGGGGTCCAAGCGGCCTCCGATAGTTAGAAGCGGCCTTTTGCTGTCAAATGCGGGATTTGGCTGTAGAAGGCGGCCTTTGGTTGCCAAAAAGGTCTTTGATTGGTAAAGCGGCCTTTGGTTATCAAGACGCCCTTTTGTTGTTTAAAAGCGGCCTTTGGTTGTTAGAAGCGGCATCTGGTTAAAAACGGCCTATGACTGTAAAATAAGGCGGACTATGCGGCATTTAGCTGTCAAAAACGGCCCTTGGTTCTCAAGAGCAAATTTTGTTTGTAGAAGGCGGTCTTTTGTTGTCAAAAGCTAAATTTTTCTCTGAAAGCGGCCCAAAGTGCCATTTAGGCCATAGAAGCGGCCTATGGTTGTCCAGATCTTAATTGCAATGCTTTTAAACTTGCTGACTATCGAATTTGCCACGATAACCCGTTAAAAAGTCAAGTAATCATATTTAAACAGTGGAGTGGTGTGACAAAAGCCCACGATGTGAAATATGATAATCGTAAAGCAAACGTTTCATACAAGAGCAATGCGCCTACCGGGATCAAAACTTGATCGTGTGGTTGATAATTTTATAGGTCAAAAGTTATGTAATCGTTTCTATCTCACCTGAACTTGGCGAGATCCCTTCCTCCGAGTGCTCCGAGGGTGGGTGCTCGCATGCGTCCCGAAGACTTTGTCTTCTGCTCCGCTCCGTCCGGCTCTCCCGAGTAGGAGATGGTCCTCTTGCGAACGACTGCCGAGTACTGAAAACGATCGACGGAGTGAGGGATCAAAATGTGACAGTCGACTGGGGACGGAGGCCACTAACTCTCCCACTATCACACAGTATTTCGTCGTTCTATTGAGCTGCGGGGGTCGATCCGATTAGCGACAGGTCTTAGGCAAAAGGAGAATGGGGAGTTTTGGGGGAAAGAAACAGAATTCGGGGGGAATAGGACGACTCTCTTTCTCTCTCTCTCTCTCTTTCTCTCTTTCTCCCTCCCTCTCTCTCCACCTACCGTGACTTTCTTATTTCCTTTGCTCTCTTTCGTCTCCGTGCCAGCCGGCTTCAGAATTCCTTCGAGAGCTCCGTTTCTCATCTCTGCGCCGAGGTGGGGGAATGAACAGACGAGCAGCAATATGCACGGCTCGAGGTCCTAAATGAGATGCCTTGGGTGGACACTGATAGCGGGGGGAATTAGCGCGGATTGGAGAATTCGAACAGCGAAAGATCAACTCTCAATCGGTGTTTTGGGCCTATTGGAAGCGATAAGAATTGAGCTTACTCAGAGAACTCCCAAAAAACGAAAATTTGTTACTTCTGGTTTTACGATTCAACTGAAAAGGCTTAAACTTTATTAAATGTACCCTGTGTACGTGTCAAAAGCTGCTGTAAAGCGACTGCTCATAAATATTCCCGATACATCGTTATTTCCCACGTGATCCTTTGTCACGAGATTCCATCTGATGAAATCTTGAAGGCCGACGGATGACAAACCTGGAAAATCTTGTGTCCATGGGGCTTGTGGGTCGAACGATGGATTACTTCCAGTTTTGCCTCCATGAATTCAAGGAAATTGAAGAAACCATCGTAACATTGGGCGTAGATGCTGGTATTGACGATACTGATCAATGCCAGACCCAGGAGGAAGACGGCGGCTAGGATGGGAGAATACTGAAAATTAGGTTTTAATGTGGAAGGAACTAGTAAAAGTTATTTTTCAAAGTATCTTTACAATCGTTTCTTTGAAGAGATGTCGTTTCCACGATTCTGAAACATACCCCTTTTATATGATTTGGACTGCAAAAGGGGCGCGTTTCCACGGCCGTTTTACGCGTTTGCCACACGGAAACACGGCTAGAGTGGGCGAGAGAGTGTGGGAAATGGAGAGACGCAGAGTTGGCGGCAATTCAAATGACAATTTCCCCAAAGTTTCAAGCGCTCCTAAATCGGTTTATTTTGATCCAAAATGGGTAAAAGGTATTTTTCTGAATCCTGGGAATGAGATCTAGACTTTTATCACAAAAAACAAAAAATTATTTTTACGCGGTCCTTTCCTTTTAACTTAAAAACTGTTTTTTCACCTAACCTGAATATTATAAGGCATTACATCTCCAAGCCCGATGGTTGTTAAACTGATGAAGGTGAAGTAGAAGGCACTTGCACTGTCAATACCTGGCAACTAGAGGATAAAACCCCAATTAGAATTTTTAAACCTGGCATTTTGCCTTCTGAGTGGTCAAATAGAGTGATGAAAAGAGTGCAGAGGCCGAGGTAGATTGCAACGATTGCGAGAGCTAGCCAGATGGGGAGAACGATGTCTTCGAGGTCTTCTGGAGGCTCTTGTTTTCGGAGTTTTCTGGAAAACTTGGTTTGGGAATAGAGAGAGAGAGAGAGAGAGAAAAGAGAAAAGAGAGAGAGAGAAACTGACTTGTACTTTAAAAGAAAGAAGATGTAAATCTTCGTAAGAACATTCTGAAATCCCTCTCCAATATCTCCCAAAACGACCAACATCAACGGAATGCCAACGGATGCATAAACGATTGAAAGAGCTCTTCCGGCGGCGGTTTGAGGTGCGATTGTTCCTGAAACAGTTGGATTATGGTTATTTCAAGCATTTCACTTCAGATTTTAAGTACTTACCGTATCCAATAGTTGAAAATAGGGTCATGCAATAGAAAGTGGAACTTGAGTAGTACCACATCAGATTGAGATCGAGGTTTTCGGCCTTGTGCCAGACGCTTCCGTGGAAACGGCCTTCTGCGTCTAACAAGTCCTTGTAATATGCCTAAATGATGAAGTAGGCCTACTCTCTCTCTCTCTCTCTCTCTCTCTCTCTCTCTTTCACGTTCTCATTTTCTCACTCACTCACTCACTCACTCTCCTGATAACAAGCAAAAGAAGCAGAAGCATGCAAGGGGGAAGGGTGTTGTGTGGGTAGTTAGGGCGTGTGTACGTAAAAACGTGTGAGTGCGTGGGAGCAGTGCATGTGCGATCGTGTGACAAAGCGTGTGTACACGTGTGAAAGTGTGCGCGTGAATTACTTTTAGAGTTCTCTTCATTTTGGATTCCCTGATTTCACCGGTGTAGTTGAGCGCGATATTGATCACATCATTCGTCTCTTCGGTGAAAATGCGATTCATCAGCATTATGGTTTCAGTGAGATCCTAAAATGTGTGTTTTTATTTATTTATTGACTTATAAAAAGGTGATGGAATAAATTTCTATATGCAATTTTGTTATAAAGATATACTTCACTCTCTTTCGCTCCAACGACTCGTTTTTTCTTACTTTAAGAATTTTCTTCACCCTTTCTATTCTGATGATTTCATCATCGTATTTGAATGTAGCATTGATCACATCAACTGCTTCTTCAGTGAACATTTGGTTCATGTGGATCATAGTTGCCTTAAAATCCTGAAATGAATGAAATTTTCAACTTCAACTTTTAAAATATTTTCATTTTATCACTTCACACACCCACACGCACGCGTACATAATCACTAACTAACTAACTAACCAAATCACTCACTCACTTTCACACACAATCACTCTTACTCATAATCACTCTCACTCACACACTCTCACTCACACACTCTCACTCACTCACTCACTCACTCTCTCCCTTTTGATTTCTGTCTCTTTCGCTCTTTCTCTCTCATTATCTCCACACACACATACACACACACACACTCACACACAATCTCTCTTTGCCATCATTTGTCATCATTTGTAACAATTTGTTCCCATCGAATTCTCTCTGTAGCCCCAACTCTCCCCTTTTTGCTCCTCTAAAAGTCATATCACGTGCCCGTGTTGTGTGGCAAAAGAGACGTTTACAATCATCGAAAGTAGAAAACCGTTTGCTAGAGATAGATAAGGGTAGAAAAAGACGCGCCTGCATTTCGTTGGGAGCCTCGAGTGCTAGGAATATGGCGCCTCCGATGAAAACAAAGGCCGCCAGGAGGAGGACGAGGAGAAGATGGCGGATGCCGAATTTATGGTGGTAGTAGGCAATCCAGGCCAGCCATTTGAACACCTCTGGAAAATGGGTCGTTTGAATTTTACTTTATATTTTAGAACGTTTTATCTCTCGCAAAATTCCCTGTGGCCCTCTCTGACGTCTTTTTCAGTGGCCTTTCCACGTCTTTATTAGTCTCTGTCGGGTAGCGCCTTTCATCACACTAATAGGTCATTAAAGCTTATCTCTTTCGCCGGAAGGAATCCAGAGCACTGTCTTCAACAAAGACGCTTTCGGTACATTTTCAAAGTGTCTTTACAATTGTTTCATAGAATAGATGTCGTTTCCTCGATTCTGAAACACCCCCTTCTATCTGATTTGGACTGCAAAAGGGGCGCGTTTCCACGGCCGTTTTACGCGTTTGCCGCACGGAAACACGGCTAGAGTGGGCGAGAGAGTGTGGCAAATGGAGAGACGCAGAGTTGGCGGCAATTCAAACTACAATTTCTCCAAATTTCATGCGCTCCTAAATCGATTCATTTTTATCCAAAATGGGTAAAAGAGGTATTTTTCGGAATCCTGGGAATGAGATCTAGGCGTTTATCACAAAATCGGAAAAATTTCTTTCTTCATCTTTAAATGAAAGACGAAGTCTTAGTCTGTGTGTATGTGTGTGTCTGTGTGCCCATGTGTATGTGTGCACGTGTGAATGTGTACCCACTTTTCCTCCGAATGGCCTTCTTCCTCGCCTGGTACTTCTTCTTGTCCAATTCGAAATGGAAGCCGAATGGAGAGACCTCATCTCTCTGCATATGCGTGTCGATCTTGAGCACGATGCAGTTGTCTCGGTCCTGCAACGAAAGAACCTGGGTGGTCCCGTCGCGTGCTCATCTGCAATCGATCGATGATGTTCCGCAACGAGACCAATCAGTTAAGGGGGAACTTTAACAAAGGGGCCATCCGATCTTTTGAAAAACCAAATTGTTTAGCTCTAACTCATTCAAAATTAAATTTTCCCGCTAATTTTTATTGTAAATTAGTTCTAAGCATGCAAAAGATATCATCTTAAGAAGAATTTGAACCATCATTTATAAAGTTTTATTGCTTTCTATGGCCAAGTGGCTAATAGGTCAGACTGGTAAACGAAACTACTTCAGTTCGAACGCCGCCTTAAACTTGTTATGACAGAAGGCTAGTAATCCTCAGTTTGAAGGCTATACCTTTCAGATTGGTAAAATCATGAGGGTTACCCCAAAAGTCAGCGAAACCAGAAGATTCAGACGTTATGGCACATCAAACGACAATCAATCAGTTTCTCTCTTAGCTATCTGAACTCGGAGCCAGTTTTTACGACCAATTTGAACATTGCAACATTGTTATATTCGCACAATTTTATATCTTCCACTTTTGCCACATCACTCCACTGTTTTACTACGGGTATTACGCTGATAGAAACGACACTAAGCCAACGCAACAATAAAATGTAGTTTTGATGTATTTTTTCCCCCTCACTCCAATGTTTCAGTGTGGACTCTAGAAATTTTCTGCAGTTTTTTGTTGGTATAATTGATAATCAGCCAATGCCAAGCGGCCTATGGTTGCCAAAAAGCGGTTTTTTTAAACAATTAAAATTGTTTTAAAAAACAGGTCAGATGACCGTTCTATGGTTGCCAAAAAGCGGTCTTTTATTGCCAAAAGCAGGTCAAGCGGCCTTTGGTTTCCAAAAAGCGGATTTACTTGCAAAAAAGTACCAACAACTATAATACGCAGTATTCATATTTACTTTTTCAAAGAACTGAATAAACAGCTAGCTAGTCCTCAGAAATTTTACTTTGTTCGCTTTGCCGCATCACTCCACACTTGAACAGTTTAACATTGCTGTATTCGATCATTTTAATTAAAGCCAAACCCTGCGGCACCATTGGAACTTCGATCGTTGGCTACCGTACCCACCTTGAGCTGATTTCGGAGGATCCTGTTCCTTGTCTGGATTTCATTTTCGGCTTTTCCTCCTAAAGAGCCGACTGGCTAACTCCCCTAAGGCACTCACTAATTTCAATCTGAGCCATTCCGCGGCGGACGCGAGACGATCTAAGGGCGCCCCCACTATCTCCGCCCCTCCCGATAGCACCCATTTTATGTTCCTTTTACAAGTCTTTCCCAAATGCGTCTCGACTTCAAACGCAAGCCGAAATGTTCCCCCAAAGAGAGGAATCTGGAGCCAGGCATATCAGACTTCATTCGACAATAAATAAAACACGGGGACTGACACGTAGGGAAGTTGAAGAACGGCGAGTCAATGAAATCTGCTATACAGCCGTAGATCGGAGAAGGCCGGGGGTTCAGCTGCTGCCGGCAGCGGGGGCGAGGTTGCGGTGCACCATCTGCTCCTTGAGGATGAGGTGAGATACCTGGAATATGGGGAGTAAATAGGGGAAGTGAGGCTATTCGGAGGCTATTTTTAGAGCTTATCACAAGAATTTACAATTCATTGATTACAGATGTTTGGTTGGCTTTCACTGCTAGAATCGAAAATGCGTTAAGATGCGAACCTTGTTCAGAGTGTCGGTGAGTTTGTGCACATTGCTGGCCCACTGGTCGAGCTGCTCAATGGGCATCTTCCTGGCCCTCAGGTTGACAATCCTGCTCGGTCTGTGGATTTTGGCGTCCGGAATGGCGTTCGTAACAATCAAGTTGCAAAGGAACGACTCCATCTCCTGAAACATACGTTGTTTCAAAGATTTTACAGAGTTATACCTCAATTCCAAAGTCGAGGAGTTCTGCAAGACGGTCGAAAGAAATCTGCGAGTAGTACTTGGCAATCATGCGCATATTCTATAAATTGCGATAAAAAAGGCTTAAAAGGGAGATTACGTGCTCTCCGACGCGGAGGTGGAGGTCCGTCCAGCGCTTGGCGGCGTCCTTGTTGTCGGCGAAGATCTGAGATCAACACAATAAAGAGACAATGTTTCTGACGAACCCCGGTCTGAGGAGCGGTGGCGGTGCCCTTCTTGAGCACCTTCTCGTAGTCCTTCTCGATGGTGTGCTTCCAGGAGATGAGCTCTTGGTTTATGAACAGCTCCAGCAGGGACTTGTAGTCGGGGACCGTCTCCAGCTCCCTCATCAGAGCGATGCGGTTGAGCAGATCCCACTGCTCGAGGGAGTGCTGGGCCAGCAGGCAGAAGACAATGGCGCAGCGCAGGGACGTCTTGGCGTGCTCCTTGTCCGCCTGCACCTTCGGAGTGTCGAAGATGGCTCTAAATTCAACTCGGTTAAACTAATTCTTCCAGACAACCTGTAGTGGCGGCAGGCGTCCAGGTAGTTGGTATCCTGGAGGCTGATGGTGATCATCAGGTTGTAGAACTTCAACTTCAGATCCTGAACGTCCGCCTTCTCGCTGTTGAAGAACTTGATGTTGATCTTCTTGGAAATGATGGCCGCGCGGATGTAGTCCGATCGCGCCACCGAGAACCTCATCTGCTCCAGCAGGAATTCCACCTAAACATCTCAATTCAACACGTCAGCCATAGAAACCACCTTCTCCTGTTGCAGCATAGATCCGTAGGTTTCGACCTGGAGCTCGAGAAGGAGATTCGTGGCCTCCTCGATCTTTCCCTCGGCCTCCAACTTCCTCACGACCTTCGAGGTCAAACGGGCACGCTCCACCTCGACGTAGATCTAAAATACCCATCTTTCTGAGTTTCGCAACGAACAGGATTACCTTTCCAGCGGTGACGGTCCTGAGAGTGTCGACCAGCGCCATCTTCAGCTCCTCGTTGGGCATCTTCTCAACCATGTCGCAGGCGTCTTTGACCATCTTGGCAATGGCCACCTTGATGATGAGGCGTTTCTTGGACAGCGAGAGGATAGTCTCGTTCAGCAGGTCCCACTTCTGACCGTCGAAGCAGAGTTTCACCTAGAATGCCTTTATTTCAAAAGTAGGATTCAGAAGAAACGAACCATGTGCTGGACAATGCGGGCGTTACTCTTCATGTCGGATCCCAGGCGGGAGAGCTTCTCCAAGTTGGCGAGGGATTCCAGCGCTTCGGCGACTTTTCCTGTCTACAAATCGAGAAACTAATAAAAATATGATTAAAACAAACCTTGGCGATGGCGTCCGCATTGGGGAGAGCTGCGTCGACCTGGGTGGCGTAGTCGACCTCCATCTTGAACAGACGGCCGTCTCCTCCCTTAAAAATAGAGTATTATGATGCTATTTAACTAAATTGTCAGAAACCACCAATTTTATGCTTGTAATTTATAGAACGAAAAAATCATCACCTGCTCGGCGAGCTTCGCCATCTCGTCGATTTCCTCCTTAGCGCTCTTCGCACCGGACTTTACGGGGTCGACGGTGACGGGCAGCATATCTGAAGAAAGAAAATAAACACAGATTTAATAAGAAATATGAAGTAACAGAAGAAACAAGGGAAACAGCTGTTATACCGCGATAAACTACCAGAAGGCTAATAATAGCCGAAAATGAAAGAAATGCAAAGAAATAGGTCAGAATGACGTTCAGAAAGGAATATTAAAATGAATAAATTGACGGTTTTCTTGTCAACGGCAAGTTTTTTTTTAAATTGAAGAAAAATTCACAAAACCCCGTTTTTCATTATTTAAATACAACAATAAATTAAACTATATTGATTTAATAAATATTTCAACTTGAATAAAATAAAACGACAGCTCAAAAAGCACAAAAATGACAAAATACATCGCGAAAGCACAAAATAAACGTTCAAATAAAAATTTTGATGACAATTGCGCTAAGTGACAGCCAAATTTTGGGCTACCGTAATTTCACAGACCTTTAAGCGCGGGAAAATGGTGTTCATTTTCGGAAGCGGTTGCTTTGTTTTTTTGCTTCATTTTAATGTATTTTTATTTATTTTTTGTAAATAAAAAGTTAATATTAATGTTGTAATAAGTAATAATGATGTTAATTTAGTGGAAAAAATAAGGTCACTTTAGTGCCTAGTCGGTTTTAGCCATATAAAGGCGGAAAATTGGCTTCATTAGAAAAACTTGCTTTTAAACAAATTGCTGGCCTTCACAATTATTTTTTGTGGGTTTTGCTCTAATTTTGTACTATTGAGGAAATACTTACATTTTTAACGTCTATTAATGTTGCAAACCTTATAAAAATGATAGTTTGGCACATTTTCGACATTTACCCATTCTCACTGGTAACTTGTGTTGGTTTGTCATCTTCATTATGATATTGCTTCGCCTTTCGACGTTCAAACTATATTTCCAGGAGAAATGGGCTCCCGCGTGAACATCTGCAACGTGCACTTCCTCGAGAACCCGTGCAAGTTCGGCGACGAGTTCCAGCTCGAAATCACCTTCGAGGTTTTCGAGCATCTTCCCAAAGGTCAGTTTTCCTCTTCTTTTATTCCCCCTTTAACGCCAATTGTTTTAGACCTTGAGTGGAAATTGGTCTACGTAACCTCCAGCGAGACGGTCGACCAGGAGCTGGACTCCGCTCTCGTTGGCCCCACCCCCGAAGGAAAGCACAAGTTCGTCTTCTCCGTGAGTTTATGCCAATCTACTTGATAACCCGTGAAATAGGCCCCTGCTCCTGATGAGAACAAGATCCCCCAGGAGGACATCATCGGCGTGTCGGTGATCCTCCTCAAGCTCACCTACGACGGAAGGGTTTGTCGGCGCCTCTTTCAAGCCATCTATTTCGTTTTAAGGAATTCCTGAACCTTGGATGGTTCGTCTCCAACGAGTACACCGACGAGGAGCTGAGGGAGAACCCGCCTTCCAAGCCCGACACTACCAAGGTTTGACTTTATTTCTCTATAAATAATAAAGGTCAATTTCAGTTGCAAAGGACGGTGAAGACGGACGACATCCGCGTGACGTCCTACCCGATCCGGTGGACTGAGGACGAGGTCGAGGAGATGCCGCCTGCGGACATGGAGGAGGAGGAGAAGGTCGACGAGGCGGACCTCATGCCTCTGGAGGACACTGAGCAAGACGAGGAGGAAGAAGACGAGGAGGGAGGCGACGGCGATGTCGACCTCGAGGATTCTGCGGAGAAGGACGAGGCCGGAGATGCAGAGGAGGAACAGAGCGCTCCCGGTTAGTTTATCTACTTCAGGCGTCCCATCTCTACTGTATTTGGCGTTTCACTAATTCCATTTCTTTCAGCCGACGTGGAGATGGACGCGATGGAGAACGAGGAGACTGCCGGAGCCACCAAGGCTGTGGAGCCCGCCGCCACCGAGGGCCCTCTCGGAGACAAGACGAACGACAACGCCTAAGCGCCCCTCCCCCCGTCCATTCCCCGTGATCTTTGCCCCGATCTACTTTGTGAATTTGGCATACTGGTACTTTATTTTATGACTAAACATCTGCAGTCATAGAGTGTGTTGTAAGTGTAGCGGAAGTTCATGCATCTGCCCGGGCAGTGGTTCTCCGGATCCATGCACTTTCTGAAGCTACCTTTTTCGTCATCTTCTTGTATTCGGTCACCTTGTGAATGGATTGAAGCCGCAGACGTGGGGAGCTAGGGTGCCGGCATTGCTGTAAGGAGCCGGGCCAAAGTCGGGAACTACACCAGAACGGATGTTCGCCTAGAGGTCGAACTTCTGAAGACTGAATCGAAATCTCACCTGATTTGCGCCGTACCAATGATTAGGGTAGTATGGTCCCTGCTGCGACGATTCAGATGAGAGCAAAAGAAAAATCAGGAGAAGAAACATGGTGGGATTAGCACGGGTGGCAGGTGGGAACCCGTTTCAGCCGCGGGCAGATGATGAAGGAAGGATAAATTTAGCGGATCGGAAAGGACAACCATGATTTGTTGAAAATTATCGGGAACTTAGTTCTCACGGGCCGAAAACTCCTTGGACTTGCTCGTCTACCCGTACCACCCAGTGAAACTGTCAGGCACGCGACCAGGGTTCCATCTCTCTTCGTGCACTTTATTTTTATCACTTAGATTAGACAAGTTGTTTGCTCAGTATTAAAATTAAAGTGCTCTGAAAAATCAATTTTTTGAATTGACAAGTTAAGTGACCAAATCCTCGGTTGGACCAATAGGTCCGTTTTTTTAGAAATATTATCGCGGATTTACTAGGTTGAATATCGAAGATTTCACCGTTGAGACGTTGCATAGTCGAATTAAAACAGTGGAGTGGTGTGACAGAAGCGTATAATATATGGCTGACAGACAGGATAAATCGTCTTGCTTGTCTGTTTTCTTTAGCTAATCGTAAGTATAGATTTTCTCACGTTCAGCTAGCTTTACAAACTTAAGTGCGCGCAATGAAACAGTGAAGTGATGCACTTGATCTTACAATAAGACTTGACCGCTTGATCTAATGTGAACATTGTTGTTTTAGCGCCATATTCTCTTTCAAATGAGCCAAAGTTGCAAACTCCACCGTTTCATTGCGGGCATTCAAGTATCAAAATGTTGCTGAACGTGAAAATTTTGTTACTTAGATAACATAAAAAGCCAACCAAACGATTGATTCAGGCTGCCAGTCTTATAGTATGGGCGTTTGTTACAACACTCTACTGTTTGAAAATCGCCGCTAAACGCAGAACTTTGGGCTGTTGTGGCCATCTGGATAATTCAAGTAAAATGTAATGAGGAGGTTTCCGGCGACCCCTTTAACCAACAATATTCGTTCATTGAACGGTGTCTAGACACCTAATCCCCGCTTCCCCCGTGTTAGTGCAGCCGAAGGTCGTCGGGAGGAACTGCCTCCTCGGGGCTAATTTCCGTCTCTCCAAAGCGACAACCAACCTTTGCGTCGAACTGGTCGCCGATCGATGTGTCGTTTTCCACCCAAAAACAAAAAGACCCTCCCTAGTAGAAAATCCTTCCACCACCGGGTGTTTATGCGATGAACCCCGCAATTTATCGGCTTGTCCTCTTCCAAAGCGACGCAAGGTCCAGTTCTTGCGTCGTCGTTTCTCGTCGGTATCACTTGCGGATCCTGTTTTCCCCCGTTTCCACACTTCAGTCGTCTTTTGCGTGCAACAACACATTATTATTGTTCAGGGAAAGCTTTGTGCAAAACAGAAAACAGTTGAAGTCATTTGGAAGTCTCTCTCTCTCTCTCTCTCTCTCTCTCTCTCTCTCTTTCTCTATTTCGCTATGTCTCTGTCTCTCTGTTTCTCTCTCTCTTTTTCTCTTTCTCTCTTTCTCCCTTTCTCTCTATAGATCTGCCCTTCTCTCTCTCCTTATTCCACACCTTATACCTGTTTCTCTACCCCTACATACCCAAATTTAGCAACTTCAATTTACAATCTCTAGACGTTTCTTTCTGCCACAAACTCCACCATTGTTCGCGAAACATTCCTACAGTGGAATTGATGGATGATGACTGAAGAACCCCTGCGCTTTAAAAGTAGTTTGTTGCCAAAATGAACCTGCAAGGTTAAAATCATTTCTCTCTGTTTCTCTCTGTTTCTCTCTATAACTTTCTCTCTCTCTCTCTCTTTTAAATATTTATTTCTCATTCTCATTTTCTCTCTCTCTCTCTTTCCACGTCTCTTTGTTCAGGTAGACCAAGAGAGAAATTACCAATGATACTCTGACGAATAAAGAATACCGAAGGTTTACCTTGGCCCCGAATTAGAAAACTGTTTTCATCACCTTTTCGAGTTATCACACCTAGCGGTTTCCTTTGAAATCTGAATTAAAAATAGTTTTATTGACCCGACAGCAATTCTGAAGACTGATATCGTCTGACTGCGGTTTACGTATATTTATATTCTTTTTCAATGCGTCGGTTGACTTGGCAGAGCATCAAATATATGAACATGCACGTGTTGGGAGATAAAGTACCGGGTTCATATAAACAGTGGAGTGATGTCGCAAAAGTGCACAAAAATTGGCGATGACCCGGGTCGTATATGTTCCTATTTCACGTATGCTCTCTCTCTCTCTCTCTCTCTCTCCTTCTCTTCATGTATCTCCCTATTTTTCTGAATGTCTGTCTGTCTCTTTTTTAAAGTTATCTCATTGTTACCTTCTCATTCTCTACTCTTTCGTGTGCACATTACTCCACCTTGAATGTCCCGGGTGCAACTTTCTTTCTATAATTTTCGAAGACAACGAGATCCGGTTTCTTAATGACCAGAAACCTTTCCGAATTGACTGATGTCTTTTCAAACCAAACCTTGGAGATGCGGTATCCCTCTTCTCTCTCTCTCTCTCTCTCTCTCTCTCTCTCTCTCTCAAACCAAACCGTTTCAGAGATGCGGTGGCTGTGGCCCCTCCTCCTCCTTCCAACTCTCATCAAAACCGATCTCGTTGACCTCGGTTGTCAAAGAGACCCTTCCCTTCATTTTTGCAAAGCCCACGCCTCAAAGACACATAGACAAGATGAATCAAACGAGATTACTGAAAAAGACAAGGTAATCAAAGAAACAAAAAGAGAAAAACAGGAGGTTTTCAGCAAGCTTGTGCTGAATTGAGGGAAGAATACGTGAAGGTTTGTGCAATGTCCGGACAGCATAAGGCGGATGAGAAGGAGAAGGACTTCTGTGCTGCCTTTGAGAACATCTGCTTCAGGATTCCTAATGGAGAGCCGGATCAGCAGACTGTTTCGTGAGTGAAATGCCAAAGAAGAGATGATTTCTAACTTGGGGGTACACATGTTCAACGTTGAACTGATGAAAAGTTAAGTACTGAAATTGAAACAGTGGAGTGATGTGGCAAAAACACACAATTTTTGCGAATGCTGTGCAAGTGATTTTAATTTGATTCTTGCCACTTAACGTTAGTCAGTTTATTAGGGTCTCTCCACGAAATTCCTGAAGTTCAATTAAAAATATAAAACTGCTTGTATTATTTCAATTTTCAACTTTTTATAATCTTTTTAATGTTTTAATCAATGAAAATAAAGATAAGCTATGTAAATAAATAAGTTTAATGCTAAACCTGCTTAAATTGGCGCTAAAAAGCGGACAGGCCGTTAATCGTCAAAACCAACGTAGAGTTCATTTATGCATTGTTTATACTTTTTTGTAATTTATGCTTAATTTCATATTTTTAAACAAAGTTTGAGTCATTTGGCGGCTCCTCCGCGGCCGTCATATTTCAATGGGTCCTGCCGCGAAAAGCGGATGAGAAAAGCATAGGGCGTGATATGAAAAGTAGCACCTAAAAGTATATTTTTTAAAGTTTATAAAACAGTTTATGCTAAAAAAACAACAAATTAAATCTAATGAAACATTTCAGAAAGGCAGTAATCAAAGAGCTGACCCCAATGGGGCCAGCCGAAGATTCCCCAGCGGATCCCTCGTGAGTATTGATTGGGTGGTGGCATGATTCCTTGGTTCTGGCTTATAGAATAGCGAATAACTTTCACTAACAAAAGAAAAGTGCATATTTCAGTCCCCCAACCGATGTCCCAAAGAAAAAGAAGAAGAAAATCGATTTCACCAGGTTCTGCAAGGAGTTCAAGAACCGCTACCTCTTCGTCTGTCCTGATCCTTTCCGCTTTGGACAGAAGGTTTGATCTCACGATCAGCTAATTTAAATTTAATTAATCAATAAGTTAATTTTAATTAAAACCTTATTTTAGGCCGTTGTATTCTGCCCCATCTATAGCGAACGGTGCCATGTGCCCCTCCCTGATCGACCTGTGGTCCCGACACGAAAGCCACCACGTGGCCACAGATCATCTACAATTGAAAAGCTTTGCAGGAGCTATAGGTAAGACCTTACTTAAGGCCTTAAGGTTAAAGTTGTTAAGGGCATTCGCCTCTTCCTACTGTAACAATCCTTTGCTGTTGGCTCAGCAACAGTACAGGGAGGGTTGTGAAAAGTACTGGAGATTCTGCACCAGAAGACAGGGATGAAGGAGATGATACTCACTTGTTGTACATATATTGAGAAATACTTGAAATGAATTATACAATACTTTGAGAGAGAGAGAGAGAGAGAAAGAGAAAGAGAGAGAGAAAGGAAGAGAGAGAGAGAGAGAGAGAAAGAGAAAGAGAGAGAGAAAGGAAGAGAGAGAGAGAGAGAGAGAAAGAGAAAGAGAGAGAGAAAGGAAGAGAGAGAGAGAGAGAGAGAGAGAGAGAGAGAGAGAGAGAAAGAAACGAAATCATCTCCAAGGCTCTTGCGGTTTCTTCTCCTTTTTCTTTTCCTCCCAGGCCGCTGTCAGAGCTGCCGTCATTTTTACTTCAGCCTACAATTTGAAGCTGATCAAAATTGGCAAAAAACCCTCACATTATGCCGATTAGCAAGTTCTTTCGGGGGTGGAGCTGGTTTTATCCTGCTGATCTTGTTTTTCTTGCGATCTTTTCCGATTGGGATGAATTCGTTTACATTGTCTTCATCCTGAAACATTAGAAGAGTGTGAGTCACACGTGTAAATGTGTGTGTGTGTGGAAATGTGTGTGTCAGTGTTATGTGTACATGTGAGTTTGTGTGCATGTGTGTGCGTGAAAGTGTATTTGTGCTTGTCCGTTGCTATATTTCAAGGTCACGATTACACATTCACATGAAAAACGCTTCTTAAAAATTTATATAAGCAAGTGTGGTTCGCGTGAAACTTAAAAAAGGTGAAAATGCAGTCTCATGCAGGTGATTTCATTCCCGTACCGTCGGCTTCTTCGGAGTCTTGGCCAATCCAATCATCGTTCCAACCGGCTCACCACTAAACCAATTTCAAATTAAACCCATTGACTCCAACTCACGACTTGGTCTCTTTTCCATTTGATTTCAGAAGATCGGCATCGTCAATGTCTTCTAGGTCATCATCGGGGACTCCTTTTCCCTGAAAAAAGAGATTGAAGAGAAACGGTAAAAGGTTCTTTCCTTGGCCTTCTGGGCTCCGTGTTCTTCATGTATGTGGAAGTTCTTCTCTGCGCCTTCGTGGCCTTCGACGAGAGATTTGTGTGGTGGGGCCTGGGCTCCGGCGCCTTCTGCCCCTTCCCAGTCAACGAGACGTTCTGGAGTGGTGGTAGACTTTCCGGCTGAATGTGAGTGAGTGAAAAGTGTATGAGTAAGCCTGTGAGTGAGTGATGTCGTGAATTCGTGTGTGAGCCAGAAAGTGAGAGAGTGAAAAAGTATGAGAGCGAGATAGTGAGAAAGTGAGTGAGTGAGTGAGTGAGTGAGCGATTGAGTGATTGAGGGAGAAAGAGTGAGTGAGAGAGAGAGAGAGCAAGCCTGTGGGTGAGTGATGCCGTGAGTCAGTGTGTGAGCGAGAAAATGAGAGAGTGAAAAAGTATCATATCGAGATAGTGAGAAAGTGAGAGGGTGAGAAAGTGGGAAAGTGAGAAAGTGAGAGCTTGAAAGAGCATGAGAGCGAGATAGTGAGAAAGTGAGAGGATGAGAGAGTGAGTGATAGTGAGTGAGTGTAAAAGTGAAAGAATGAGAAACTCAGGGAGTGAGAAAATGAAAGCGTTATAGTGTGAGAACGTGAGATAGTGAGTGACCAAGACAAAACTGACCAGCTCCATTCCTTCCATTCCCATTCGATGATTTCCCAAGTGCAGCAGTCAGTTTCTTCGCTAAATTCTAATTAGCCTCCTCATCGTCAACCTTACCATAAGGTGCCTCATTAGTGAACTCAGCCTCACTCCCAAACACAGCCGTTGACCCTCCATTACCGTCACCCCGACCGGAAGTACTGTACCCAGTGTAACTACTGTATCCCGACGAAAAGTGTCCATTACCTAAAAGTAGATTAACTTAAGGCCTAATCAAGGACCGTTGGAATAGGCCCCATGGCGGTTGATCTCCTGCTGACTGAGGCGGTAAGGAGCCCTTGGTGGCTGGGCCTGATAAGCCGGTGTTTGGTAAGAATGGCTTTGGTAAGCAGGCTGGGAGTAGGTTTGGCTATGGTAGCCTGAGACTAAGCTAAGCACAGCTGAAAAACGTACTACCAGTGTATTGTTGAGGCTGTTGTTGGACGTAGGTTGTTGGCCTTTGAACTGTGACAACCTGGGTCTGTTGTTGAGGGTAGCGGTAGACATAGTTGACTGGCCGGACGTACCTAATACGGCATAAATTGTTTCTTAACATTAGAACTTAAAGGGGAATGACCTCGTAAATTGATTTTTCAAAGTCTCTTTACAATTGTTTCATTGAATAGATGTCGTTTCCACGATTCTGAAACATACCCCTTTTATATGATTTGGACTACAAAAGGCCTTTTTACGCGTTTGTTGCCTTTTTTTCCACGGCCGTTTTACGCGTTTGCCGCACGGAAACACGGCTAGAGTGGGCGAGAGAGTGTGGGAAATGGAGAGACGCAGAGTTGGCAGGAATTCAAACTACAATTTTCCCAAATTTCAAGCGCTCCCAAATCAATTCATTTTGATCCAAAATGGGTAAAAGAGGTATTTTTCGGAATCCTGGGAATGAGATCTAGGCTTTTATCACAAAATCAGAAAAATTATTTTTATGGGGTCCTTCAACTTTAAACTTACTTCACTGCAGGTCTTGTATAGATTACTGGAGCGGATTCCACTGGGGTATAATCAGGGTAGGCAGCTGGGTAAGCGGGTGGATAAGCGCCATAGCCATAGGGGTAGCTGTAGTAAGGGGAAGTTACCCCAGGCCAGTCGACTCTGGGAAGGTAGCATAGCGGACAGTCTGAAGTAAGTTTATGATCAAGAATCTGTAATATTGGAAACCTTAATGAAAGCCACAAAAATTTAGATTTAGGTAAACCCCTCAGAAAATTTGTTAAGGACCCAAAAACCCTAAAGTTACTTTATTTAGTCAGTTCACTCCTTAAAGTCCTTAAGGAGCCCTTTAGGCCTTAACTAGCTAACTCTGTTTAACCTTAACAAAAGTTAGTTTTTCAAACAGCAATCGATAGCTAATTTCAAATCCAAAAAATCATTAGTTTGCAGTTTTATCAAAACTTTATCAGAAACCGTTCTTTTCCTTGATTTAATGGTCAAAATGAAACCTCAAAGTCACCGATCGCCTGCTGCGTCTATTATATTCGAATTTTAGGCTTTGCTTTTTGAAAAAACTAATTTTGTTTGAGGTTGAACCGAGTTAGCTAGTTAAAGTCTTAAGGGTTCCTTAAGGACTTTAAGAAGCGAACTGGCAAAATCAAGTAACTTTTGGGATCTTTGGGTCCTTAACAACCTTTTCATCAAAATCTAAATTTTTGTAGTATGTATGGTCGTCTCTCCCTCTCTCTCTCTCTCTCTCTCTCTCTCTCTCTCTCTCTCTCTCTCTCTCTCTTTCTTTCTTCTCAACTTACTCAAAACATTCCAGAAAATTGCTTTTCCGGTCTCCACAAAGAAAAGGCAAATAACCAATTGAATAAGCATCTAAAATGCAATTTTAAAAAAGACTTTCAAGGAGCTTCACAAGGCAACAGCCCAAAATATAAATTACAGCGTTCCTGTCACTTTTAATAGAAGACACCCACTGGAAGAAACAGGAAAGTAGTAAAAGAGAAAACAAGAGCGCTTAGGAAATAGTCTCCTCTAAGAAGGAAAGGACATTTATAGTTGAGGGAAAAGTTGTCCAGGTGTCCCGCCGAGAATAACTCGTCCGTGGAGGAGAGGACTGACAAATTTCACCCGCTTAGCAGTGTTTTGCAGGTGTTTTGAAAAAAGAATTCGGAAAACACTACTTTTGGCAAAAGGAGAGACAAATCAAGGATAGAAAGAAAACAGAACTTTGGAACTGGTTTATTAAACACATTATTTAGCAATTTTCAGAATTTTAACAAATTTATGGGCTAACTTGTTCAGTTTAGCAACTGGTTCGGAATAACCGTTATTGTAATTATGTCAACGATCACTAAGGGTTTTAACAGCTGAAGCGTTGGTTTTAGCGGATAAAAACTGATCATATAAAAGAGAGGGGTCAACGGGTGTGTTGTAGAAAATGAAGGGATAGAAGAAATCGAAGAGGGTCTCCCGGGTGACGTCATCAAGAAAATGGATTGTTATGATTTGCTGAAAAAAAACAGAATAAACAAAATCTCTCTCGTTAAAGGGATTTTTACGTGAAGGATTACGTAAAAATAATTTTTCGGATTTTGTATTAAAGGCCTTGATCTCATTCCCAGGATTTCGAAAAATACCTCTTTTACTCATTTTGGATCAAAATGATTTCGGAGCGATTGAAATTTTGGGGAAATCGTCGTTTGAATTGCCGCCAACTCTGCGTCTCGCCATTTTCCACACTCTCTCGCCCACTCTAGCCGTGTTTCCGTGCGGCAAACGCGTAAAACGGCCGAGGAAACGCGCCCCTTTTGCAGTCCAAATCATTTAAAAGGGGTATGTTTCAGAATCGTGGAAACGACATATATTCAATGAAACAATTGAAAAGAGACTTCGAAAAATCAATTTTACGAGGTCCTTCCCTTTAACCTTTTTCCTTGTCTTCTTTCTGTCTATCTCTCTCTTCTTCTCCCTCTCTCTCTTTCTCTGTCTCTCTCTCTCTGTCTCACTGTCTCTATCTTTCTCTCAGCCTCTCTTTCCTTCTCTTCTCCCTCAACTTACTTTGTCCCCATCCGCAAAACAGGCAATTATCGCATCACCTCCACAAATGCTCAAAGTGTAAAACTTGTGATCCAGTTTCTAAAAAAATCCCAAAAGTTTAGTCAACCTACTGAAATTACCGGAAAGTATCTTCCGCCTTATATTGCTCCCTCCCAGATCAAATGGGCGTCAAGGCTGTCGCAAGTTCGATTCCAGCCGTAATCGTGATAAATCGCAGCGAAAGTTTTTAACTTTCCGCGAACTTCCTTGCCTTGTTGAAGTTTCTAAATTTTAAAGTTAGTTTTTTTATAAACTTACTTACAATTAAGATTATATCCAATGCATGGCCATGTCTAGGTCCGGCACTGCATTCAATTCGCAGAGATTCCAAATGTGGGAAATTTGAAATCCACAGATCCATATTATCTAGGGCCTCCGAATGGTGCACAACATTAATGAATATTTCTTGGCAGTGCTGAAATAACTGATTTATTGAAATCAAAAAATTTAGATTCTTTAAGCAACCAACCTCAATGGGCAACATTTCAGATACCGTTTCATTGTATACTTTAAAAGGGGTGGTGTTTGGTAGACAGCATCGAGAAAATGTGACTAGGGGGAGAATATGAGGAACCCGTGAGTTTTTGGCGCCATCAATTCCCAGAAAATCACAAGATAGGCGCCATTTTCGGAGAAGTGGAATAAGGTGATCTGTCACAAAGGCATTCTTCCGATCTTGACGTTCCGTGCCTTTTGTGAAACGGCCGATGTCGTTAAAGTCCTGGAAACAAACAATTTTTTTTCAGAATGCAAAAAAAAAATTTGTCGTTGGCTTTTCTGTTTCTTAAAGGGGAACGACCGCGTAAAATTGATTTTTCAAAGTCTCATATCAATTGTTTCATTGGATATCTTTTCCAAGATTCTGAAACCTACCCCTTTTTATGATTTGGACTGCAAAAGGGGCGCGTTTCCACGGCCGTTTTACGCGTTTGCCGCACGGAAACACGGCTAGAGTGGGCGAGAGAGTGTGGGAAATGGAGAGACGCAGAATTGGTGGCAATTCAAATTACAGTTTCACCCTCATTTCAAGCGCTTCCTAATCGGCTCATTTTGATCCAAAATGTGTAAAAGAGGTATTTTTCGGACTTCTGGCAATGAGATCTTGGTGTTTATCGCAAAATCAGAAAAAAACATTTACGCGGTCCTTCCCCTTTAAGCACGACTTTAGAAAAAAACATACAAACTCAAACTTCTGGATTTCAATTTCAGCCTGATAAATTATTTGTGATCCTCAGGGATGAAGCCTTTGCCTTTTGGTGTTCAAACCGATAAAAAGACTTTTTAACTCACAAATGCAATAGAGTTGAAATAAATAGCAGAAAATTGGCTATAAACATCCTTAATCTTGTTCCTTCCATAACAAAACATTCTCCAAGGGTAACTCTTGAATCTACCACCCCATTCGTCCAATTTGTGCCAATTTAGATAGCTGATTACGTAACACAACATTGGCTCCTGAAATAAGCAAGCTTTTGTTAAATAAACATCATTTTATGATTTTTTTGAAAAAAAACTAACATTCTCCCAACCGGGTATCTTAACGTAGAGGTTAACGAGACTTTGACCTGCTCGTTTATTGATTCTGAATCGATATTGCTCCACAAAGTTATCCATTTTTTAGTAGTTTTTCTTAAACGGCACTGGGCTTGGGGATTCATCTAAATTTTAAAAAACTAATTGTTTTAATTGTATAAATTAAACCGACCTTGTTGAAGATTGGAAGAAGAACGTCTACCGGTTGACCATTGAGTGATCGTGGCATTTTTTCTGCAGGTTTTGGTTAGTTTGAGTAATACCAAAGTTTACAGCAGTTTTAAATCGGAATAAAGCTAAAAGTTTAAAAAATTGTTGAAAAAACTGAATGAATCAACCAAAAATACTGGCGGGAGGAAAGAAATCGATCGAAGACCAGGCGTATGTAATTATTGACCTCAACGGCCATCTGCTGGATGGGGAACACATGGGAGAACGCAATAAAGTGAAGTAGGCCAGGGAACAATTGTAATAGAGCTAGAGAGAGAGAGAGAGAGAGAGAGAGAGAGAGAGAGAAAGAGAGAGAGAGAGAGAGAAATAGAGAGAGAGAAGAGAGAGAGAGGAAGAGACAAAGAGAGAGAAACCAGAGAGAACAGAGAGAAACAAGGCAACATAACTAGAACATTGGTAACAATTTTATTGAACATATTATTTCTTAATTTTAAACATTTTAACAAATTTACGAGCAATTTTGTTCATTTTTCCAGTCGGTTCGGGGTAACCGTCAATGTAAATTTGACGATAATCACTTAATATTTCAACAGCTGAAGCATCGGTTTCAGCTGATAGAAATTGATTGTATAAAACAGAAGAATCAAGAGGGGTGTTGTAAAAAATGAAAGGGTAGATGAAATCGAAAAGGATCTCCCGGTTGACGTCATCAAGGAAGTGGATGGTTACAAATTGCTGAAAAGAATAGTAAAGAGGAATACACACACAAACACACACATCTCCCTTTAAATAGTAAGGACCTCGTAAAATTGATTTTTCAAAGTCTCTTTACAATTGTTTCATTGAATAGATGTCGTTTTCACGATTCTGAAACATACCCCTTTTATCTGATTTGGACTGCAAAAGGGGCGCGTTTCCACGGCCGTTTTACGCGTTTGCCGCACGGAAACACGGCTAGAGTGGGCGAGAGAGTGTGGAAATGGAGAGACGCAGAGTTGGCGGCAATTCAAACGGCAATTTCCCAAAATTTCAAGCGTTCCTAAATAGATTCATTGTGATCCAAAATGGGTAAAAGAGGTATGTTTCGGAATCCTGGGAATGAGATCTAGGCTTTTATCACAAAAAAACAGAAAAATTATTTTTACGATGTCCTTCCTCTTTAAGTCCCTCTCCGCTCCTTACCCCAAAAAACTTACTTTTCCACGACTTTCAAAACAGGCAATTAACGCGACACCCCCAGGAATGTCCAAACGTGTAAAACTTTCGCAGTGTCCTACAGTACCCTCCCAAATCAAATCTGCGTCAAGGCCATCACAAGATCGGTGCCAGGTGCTATAAACCACAGTGAACTTTTTCAACTTTCCTCGAGCTTCTCTATTTTCTTGAATATTCAAAATTTCCAATTAATTACTAATTTTAAAACATAACTGTTTACAATTATGAACATAGTCAAGGGATGATCGCGAATATATGTTTCACTCCAAACGATTCGAAGAGATTCCAAATGTCTGAATTGTGCCATCCAAATCTCCGTATTGTCAAGAGCCTCCGTACAAAAGAATAGTTCTTTGCAGTGCTAAAAATGTTCTTAAATGGAAACAATTGAGATTTTAAAGATAACCCACCTCAATTGGTAACATTTCAGACACCACTTCACTAGTTACAATGAAAGGGCTGATGTTTGGTAGACAACAACGAGAAAATGTAATAAGGGGGAGAATTTGAGGAAGCCATAGGCGATTGGCATCATCGATGCCCAGAAAATCACAAGATAGACGCCATTTTGTGAGGATTGGAATAAGGTGATCCTTCACGAAGACATTCTTCCTCTCACGACGTTTCGCCTCTTCGAAGCGACCGATATGGTGGAAGTCCTGGAATGGAAAGGTTGGAATTAAAGCAGCTAAGGTTTTGGCGCGGTAGCTCAAAAAATATGTGTGTATGTGAGTTAGTGAGTGAGTGAGTGTCTGAGTGTGAGTATGTGTGTACGCGTGTGAATGTATGTATTTTTGCATGTGTGTGCGAGTGTGTGTAAGTGCGTGCGTGCGTGCGTGTAAAGGTGTCTAACATTAAAGGGGAAGGACCGCGTAAAAATAATTTTTCGGATTTTGTTATAAAAACCTAGATCTCATTCCCAGGATTTCGAAAAATACCTCTTTTACCCATTTTGGATCAAAATGAATCGATTCAGGAGCGCTTGAATTTTCGGGAAATGGTCGTTTGAATTGCCGCCAACTCTGCGTCTCTCCATTTCCCCACACTCTCTCGCCCACTCCAGCCGTGTTTCCGTGCGGCAAACGCGTAAAACGGCCGTGTAAACGCGCCCCTTTTGCAGTCCGAATCATATAAAAGGGGTATGTTTCAGAATCGTGGAAACGACATCTATTCAATGAAAAAAATTGTAAAGAGACTTTGAAAAATCAATTTTACGAGGTCCTTCCCCTTTAAGCCCCTCAATTTTCAAAGGTTCGAATATATATTCCTTACAGTAATCGCCAATCTCAGTTTCCCAGTGATTCGCAAAAGTAACCCTGACGCAGTATTACGCACGTATGCTTAAACGCAAAAATTTTGTACGCAATTTCGCGTTTGGTGTCATTTGACAAGCGCCAAGGCCTGAAATTTGTAGAACAAGGATTGGTTACGACTGCATATCATTAAAATAGTAATCCCAGTATGTCCACCATATGAAACAATTAAAGCAAAAAAGAATGGTCGAGCTGGGATCGAAATATTACCAGTACGACCTGTTAGGCACTAAACCATGTTTACATCCTCCTTACTATAGTATTTCTGCTTGATTAGAACTGTTGTTTACATGAAAAATAGCGAAAAAAATAAAAAAGGCTTATTTGATCTTTTCAAACAAAGATTAAAAATAAAGGGCATTCCTGTCCCTTTGCTTTCAGCCCCCCTTAAAGGGGAAGGACCTCCTAAAATACATTTTCAAATTCTCTTTAAAATTGTTTCATTGAATAGCTGTCGTTTCCATGTTCCTGAAACATACCCTTTTATGTTATTTGGACTGCAAAAGGGGCGCGTTTCCACGGCCATTTCACGCGTTTGCCGCACGGAAACACGGCTAAAGTGGGCGAGAGAGTGTGGGAAATGGGGAGACGCAGAGTTGGCGGCAATTTAAACTACAATTTCCCCAAAATTTCCCGCGCTCCGAAATCGGTTCATTTTGATCCAAAATGGGTAAAAAAGGTATTTTTTGGAATACTGGGAATGAGAGCTATACTTTTATCACAAAAATTTTTTAAAAATTATTTTACGCGGTCCTTCCCCTTTAACTCCTTATTAGCACGATTGCCAAAACTAACCAAGATGATAGCGTTGAAATGAATAGCAGAACATTGACTATAAACATCCCTGAGCCGGTTCATCGCGTAGCAAAAACTTCTCACAGGATATCTCTTGAATAGGGCACCCCAATCGCCCAGAACATTTCAGTGGAGATAGTCTTGGATTACATAAAACAACATCGGCTCCTGAAATAAGAATCCATTCAAAACATTGTTTTTAAATAGAATTTGTGTATAATACTAAAGTAAACTAACATTCTCCCAACCGGGTATCTTAATGTACAGATTGACTTGACTTTGTCCTGCTCGTTTATTGATCCTGGATCGATACGTCTCCACAAAGTTATCCATTCTTTTACAACATCTTCTTAAACGACACTGGGCTTGGGGATTCATCTAAATTTACACAATTATTACTTTTTAAACTAAATTGACTTTGTTGAAGATCGGAATAAGAATGTCCGCCGGTTGACTATCGAGTAGGAGAGGCATTGGTTCTGAAAACGAAAATTACAAAATATGGGATTTGTTGTGATAAAAATAATTTAAAATATAAATTACTAAGTAAATAAAGATTAAAATTTGTATAAAAGATTAAAATAACATTTACAATTGATCCGCACAATAATACCGGGGAGAAAGCGATCGATAGACCACCCAGGTCGGATGAATGTAATTGACCTGTAAGGCCATCTGCTGGTCAGGGAACACATAGGAGGGGAGAGTGCATCACAGGAATGTGCGTGTGAGTGTGTGTGTGTGTGTGTGATGGTCTGCCTTTTTAAACAGTGTCACAAATTTGCGCGTTAACTTGTTCAATTTGATTATGTGTTGGGGAAGTCGTTGGATATAACATTCGCGACATTTAATCAAAATCTTCATAGCAGATGTGTCCGTCTTGGATGAAATAAATTTGTCAAATATCAGTGAACAATCAAAGGGTGTGTTGTAGAAAATGAAGGGAAAAATAAAATCGAAGAGGGTCTCCCGGGTGACGTCATCCAGGAAGTGGATTGTTACATTTTGCAGCTGAAAGAAAAGAGAAATATGGATATTCTTTTTTCTCTCTTTCTCTTCTCGCTCTCTCTCTCGCTCTCTCTCTTTCTCTTTCTCTCTCTCTCTCTCTCTCTCTCTCTCTCTTTCTCTCTCTCTCTCTTTCTCTCTCTTTCTCTCTCTTTTTATCCTCTCTCTCTCCTTACCTGTCTCCTCGGCCAAAAAACTTCCAAACAGTTCTCCACAAAACATGCGATTAACGCAATACCTCCAGGAATATTCAATGTATAAAATTTGTAGTCTCGTTTCTAAAAACAAATGCTAATAATTATGTCATGCCACCCCAATAACCGAAAAATATCCTGCGTCGTCAATTTCACCCTCCCAAATCAAATCGGATTCAAGACTGTCGCAAGTTAGTAAGTTTCGGTTATACATGCGATAAACCAGTGTCAGCTGCTTTAACTTCCGTCTAGCATCTTTTCTTTCCTTAATGTTCTAAAACATGTAACTTTATAAACTTTAAAAACATTATTCTTACATTCATGAAAAGTGTTAAGGGATGTACTGCATTAGGGTTTCTGTGACAGGCGATTCGAAGAGATTCCAACTGCTGGTATTTTAAAATCCAAATGTTTAAGTTGCGTAGTTCACAAACACTGATGAACAGCTCTTTGCAGTGCTAAAATCAGTAGTATATTTTTTCTAAAAAAAAAAAGGATTTTCATTCAAATTTAAAATTAAAAGATATTCTTTGTTCATCTCACCTCGACTGGCCACTCTTCATACATCGTTTCATTTGTCATTTCAATTTTTCCTTTTGGTCTATGTTCGTGGCGTAAACAGAATCGGGAAAATGTGACCAGGGAGAGAATTGGATGAATCCATTGGAAATGCGTCATTTGAGTGGCGTCAATTCCCAGGAAATCACAGGAAAGCCGGTGATTTCTGAGGAATGAAATGAATTGGTCGGTCACAAATGCCATCTTCCGCTCACGACGTTCCGGTGCTGTAAAAGAGCCAATGTCGTTGAAATCCTGGAAAGAAATCAATATTTAGGGACCGCAGACATAAATTTTTACAAAAACGGCCTTACTAACGAAAAGACTTGCACAACTAGAAAATACGTGATTGCGACTTTGCCAAATACATTTTTGCGGAGCCACGCGGTTTTTAATGAAAAATCTAAAATTGCGTTTCTCGGCTCTTTTAAGTGATATTTTTGTGGTTCTCGTCTTACACAAGATAAGAAATAGTTAAAGTTTATTTTCCGTTAAAGTTTTTTAAAGCATTTAAATGGAAGGACCTCGTAAAATTGATTTTTCAAAGTCTCTTTGCATTTGTTTCATTGAATAGATGTCGTATCCACGATTCTGAAACATACCCCTTTTATATGATTTGGACTGCAAAAGGGGCGCGTTTCCACGGCCGTTTTACGCGTTTGCCGCACGGAAACACGGCTAGAGTGGGCGAGAGAGTGTGGGAAATGGAGAGACGCAGAGTGGGCCGCAATTCAAACGGCAATTTCCCCAAAATTTCAAGCGTTCCTTAATCGGTTCATTTTGATCCAAAATGGGTAAAATAGGTGTTTTTCGGACTCCTGGGAATGAGATTTAGGCTTTTATCAGAAAATCAGAAAAAATTTTTACGCGGTCCTTCCCCTTTAAGAAGCTCAATAAAGTACACACTCACAAGAAACACTTACCAAAATGATAGCGTTGAAATGAATTGCAGATAATTGACTAAATACGCCTTTGACTTTGTTCCTTTCATAGCTCACAGACGTTTCAGGATCTTGAACTCCCTTAAATCTAGCACCCCATTCGTTCAATTTCTGCCAGCTTAGATGGCCATGGATTGCATAACACAACATTGGCTCTGAAATGGAATATTTCGTTCAAAAATACCTTTAAAATAACCATTAATTGAATAAACTTACATTCTCCCAACCGGGAATTTTAACGTAAAGATTAACGAGACTGTGCCCTGCTCGTTTATTGATTCTGAATCGGTAGAGCTCCACAAAGTTGTCCATTCTTTTACTAGCCCTTCTTAAACGACACTGGGCTTGGGGATTCATCTAAATTTACATTATTTTTATTATTTTGTAAAATAAATTGACCTTGTTAAGAATTGGAAGAAGAACATCTACCGGTTGACCATTGAGTGAGAGTGGCATTATTTCTGAAGTTGTCTACAGGCGTCGTATATATGGCTAAGATTGTTAAAATAATAGTCATACAATTCAATTTTGTAGGTTTACAATTGTATAAAGATAAAAGATTTAAAAATTGAAGTAACCAGAAATGTCAGTGGGAAGGGATCGATATAGGCTGACCTGCATGACCATCTGCTGGCTATTCAACACGCAGCGCGATTAATTAGTCTAGGAGGTAACCACGTAGCTAGAGAGAGAGAGAGACACACAGAGAGACACAGAAAGAAGGAGATTGAAGCCAAGGATTGTGTGCGTGTGTGCGTTTGTGTATTTGTAAACAAAATTACAAGTTTAACGATTTTATTGCAACACAAATTACTTAGTAATTTTCAACAAGTTGCCAAACTTACGAGCGAAATTGTTTAATTTTGAAACGGGTTTGGAATAGGGCTTGAAAATTCTGTAACGTATGTAACGTTGACGATGATTGTTAAGGATTTCAACAGCTGAAGTGGCAGTTTCTGCAGACAGAAATTGATTATATAACAGAGAAGGGTCAATGGGTGTGTTGTAGAAAAAGAAGGGGTAGATGAAGTCGAAGAGAGTCTCCCGGGTGACGTCATCAAGGAAGTGGATTGTTATGTGTTGCTGAAAGGATAAATCAATTTTCAATTTTCACACACACACACACACTCTCTCTCTCTCTGTCTCTCTCTCTTTCTCTTTCTTTTATCGGGTTTGTGACCTAAATTTTTTCACAACTTACTGTCCAACATTCTGAAAAACAAGCCATTATCGCAGCCCCTCCAGGAATGCTCAACGTGTAAAATTTGTAGTCACGTTTCTGAAATTATCCACAAATTTCATAATGCAGCCTCAAATACCACAAAATATCCTTCGTCTGCAATTGCCCCCTTCCAAATTAAATCGGCATCAAGGCTGTCGTCGCAAGAATCAAGATGATAGGTGTGATAATTTGCCGTTAACTGCTTTAAATTTCCACGAGCTTCTTTTCTTTCTTTAATCTTCTAAAACATAAAACTAAACTTTAAAACAATTCCGCTTACATTCATGAAATGTGTTAAGGGATGTACGCCACGAGAGATTTGCTGGCAATAGATTCGAAGAGATTCCAACTGCTGGTATTTTATAATCCAAATGTCCATGTTGCATAGAGCACGAATATCAATGAAGAGCTCTTTGCAGTGCTGAAATCAGGTGTTTAATTTTTATTGGCTTTTCATTTTAATTTTTAAAAAAAATCAGCTTCATTCACACCACCTGAATTGGCACGTCATTCAGCGTTTCGTTGGTTACTTCATAATTTCGTCGATGGTCGTTTTGTATGCAGAATCGGGAAAATGTGACTAGGTGGAGTATTTAACGAAGGCATAGGTGATCGGCATCATCGATGCCCAGAAAATCACAAGAAAGACGCCATTTTCGAAGAATAAGACTAAGGTGATCGGTGACAAATGCGTTCTTCCATTCACGACTGTCTTCCCATTTTGTGAATTCGCCGTCGCAGAAGTCCTGGAAATGAACAATTTTTGTCCACAGCTCATAAACCACTTAAAGGCAATTACCTTTTTTCATTTTACAACTTAAAATGTTGAATTTTCGTTGATTTTCAGTTTAAGAAATATGAGCTGCCGTTTGCCGCACAGAAAATGTTGGCGCAGCGTCAATCTGCCATTTGCCGCACACTGTTTTGTAAACAGCGCGCGGCGGCATTTGAGCGCGTTAGCTGGAAGCCGTTGGAAAGAATTGTTTCAGAGATGGAATTTAAATTTTCTAGTTTAAATGGCATTTGAACAAAACGGAATATTTAAACACAAATAAGAAAAATATGAATAATTAATTAAACAAAACTTGAAAAAGGACCCTGATGATCCCTTTAATCTGTAAATTGTAGCACATTTACAATTTGCCTCTACCAAGGGAAAACAAATTTTTCAAACGCCCTCAGTTTTAAAAAAATATTTCAGCAAAATGTTGCTATTTTTCTCAAATTTCTTTTGAATTTTCTTGATATTCCGGGGAATTTACTCTGCAAAACTATCGCGAAACGATTTACTTCAAAAAATTAAAGCTAAGCGTGTTATTTGGATTTTTGCTGGAAATTGCGCACCAATTGCGAAAAGTGTGCGGCAACCGGCAGCTGACCACGCCCGCCGCCGCTAAAATGAAGAGAATTTCGTTAGATGTGAACAAAATTTTAAAATTCAAAAAGGAACTTGCTCCTAACGAAAATATCTAGATGTTGAAAAAGAAAAAAACAAGATTTTCCTAGGTCTGCGGACCCAAATAAACTGTTCAAGTTTTGTGCAAACAAATTATTGAACTATATAAGCAAACTAAATTAAATGCGAAATGAAACACATTTCAAAAATAAAATATGAATGTTCCCTTTATTTAAACCTATTTTTTTTCACAAGCCACGTCCCTTTTGCAACGGTATAAAATGCTAATTTTATTACGCTGTTCATCCTCTTTAAGGCTGCCCTTTTAGGTTGTATGGGGTCCTTCGGAAGCCCAATAATTAAAAAAAACTAACAAATACGATAGTGATGAAATGAATAGCAGACAACTGAAGAAACACGTCCTTAATCTTGTTGCGTCCAAGGCTAAAAACTGCCTCTGGATGTCTCTGGAATCTGGCACTCCAATGGTCCAAAACACCCCAGTTGAGATCGCCGTGGATTACACAACACAACATTGGCTCCTGAAATAAACATGATTTCGTTCCTTAAAATGTATTTCAGTTTACTATGTGGATTGTAAATTTAAAGTGATTTTAAATGAAGAAAAACTAACGTTGTCCCAACCGGGTATCTTAACGTAGAGGTTAACGAGACTGTGACCTGCTCGTTTATTGATCCTGAATCGATGCAACTCCACGAAGTTGTCCATTCTTTTTGAAGCCCTTCTTAAACGACACTGGGCTTGGGGATTCATCTATAAATTAGTATTATTATTATTATTTTGTAAAGTAAACTGACCTTGTTAAAAATGGAAATTAGAATATCTGCCGGTTGGCCATCGAGTAGGAGAGGCATGGCAGTTCTAAAGAGAAATATTTCTCAAATAAACATTTTTGCATATATGCAAATTATTATAAAATCAAATTTAAATTGATTTCAAAATGTGAGATATACAATGGCATTATATGTTGAGCCACCGAAAAATACCGGGAAGAAGACGATCGATACCGACTCGTGTATGTAATTGACCTGTAAGGCCATCTGATTGTGGAAGAATAGTGGAAGAGGCCGGGTAGGTTAATTACGCGTGTGACTGTGTGTGTGGGGGGGGGGGGAGGGAATACGTGAGTGTGCGACCGTGTGATTGTCTGATTGAGTGTGTAAGTGATTGAGTAAGTGAGTGTGCGTGAGTTTGTTTGCGTGTGATTGTGTGTGAGTGTGAGTGTGAGTGTAAGTGTCTGTGATAGTGTGAGTGTGTGTGAGTATGTGTGAGTGTGATTGTTTGAGTGAGTGTGTGTGTGTGAGTGAGCGTGTTTCTTGACTCAACCTTTTAACAGCTGAAGTATCAGTTTTAGCTGAGATAAATTGATTATAAAACACAGAAGGATCAATCGGTATGTTGTAGAAAATGAAGGTAAAGACGAAATCAAAGAGGGTCTCACGGGTGACGTCATCAAGGAAGTGAATTGTTACATTTTGCTGAAACAGAAGAATGGAAAGGAGGAAACGCATCGATTTGTGTGTGTGTGTGTGTGTGTGTTATCCTTTGTTTCCAAAAACTCACATGACATCCTTCCACAAAACAAGCCATAACAGCCACACCTCCAGAAATGCAGAATGTATAAAACTTCGATTCTCTATCCTGAAAACAGAACTTATCTTTTCAACCAAAAAATTCAAACCAAGAATTCTCCTCCTCCTCGAAGAGTGCCCTCCCATATCAAATCCGCTTCCTGACTGTCACATGTTTGGTGATAAGTCTGGTAAGTTGCCGTCAAAAGTTTCAACTTTCCACGACTTTCTTTTCCCTCCTTAAGGTCCTGAAATGTCAAATAGTTTGTATGTTACAATTTTATGTACTTTAATAAATTGTGTTAGAGGGTTATTATCCGCCCTCCTGACTCCTCCGCAATCCAGGCGAAGAGACTCCTGATGACCGTATTTGGAGCCGAGTTTATCGACGACCCAAAGTTGAATGAATTGTTCTTTGCAATGCTGAAACAAAGATAATTTAAAGGGGAAGGACCGCATAAAAATAATTTTTTCTGATTTTGTGATAAAAGCCTAAATCTCATTCCCAGGATATCGAAAAACACCCGTTTTACCCATTTTGGATCAAAATGAATCGATTTTGGAGCGCTTGAAATTTTGGTAAAATTGTAGTTTGAATTGCCGCCAACTCTGCGTCTCTCCATTTCCCACACTCTCTCGCCCATTCTAGCCGTGTCTCCGTGCGGCAAACGCGTAAAACGGCCGTGTAAACGCGCCCCTTTTGCAGTCCAAATCATATAAAAGGGGTATGTTTCAGAATAGTGGAAACGACATCTATTCAATGAAACAATTGTAAAGAGACTTTGAAAAATCAATTTTACGAGGTTCTTCTCCTTTAACTGATGTAAGTTAGTTTTTTTAATGGTTAGGGACCCATTTTGACTACTTTCTGCAATTAGAAGTAACCCAGAATCACTTACCTCAATTGGTAAATTATCATTGTCAGCCGAGCCGAATTTGTTATCGATATAGAGGAGGCAGATTCGAGAAAAACTGATTGCGGAGAGTAATTGAGGGAGAAACGAGCTTTCACTCTTATGAACGGCTAGGAAATCACAGGAGAAGCGTGATTTCTGAAGGAGTGGAAGGAGATGATGCGTGGCTACTTCACACTGCCGACGGCGACGCTCTTTCTCGTTTAGAGAATAGCCGACGGCATTGAAATCCTGAAAATGATTTATTTAACGAATATAAATAAACTTTAAAAAATGGAAACACCAAAAATTGCGTCGTAAATTCAATAAATAAAAATTCTGTTTTTACATCAACGATTCCAAATTGTATATAGAGCAACTTGGTAAACTCTTTCAGTCACTTAAAAAAATACGAAGAAATGAAATCTTCCTAGAGGACCTAAATTTGCAATGTTCGGTTTAAGATTAACAAAAAACAATTTTAAATATGGCGTATTTGCAAAATTGCGTCGCACCAAAAATGTCGTGCAACAAAGGACGCAATCACGTACTTTCTAAGAACTTGGTATTTTTTATCGATTTTTCTGCCATTATGAACAAATAAAAATTATGTTTTTACATCAATCAATTCCAAATTGTGTTTAGAACAAATTAGTAACTAGGTCAGCTTGAAATTTTCTATAAAAAGAAAGTTATACGCATTTTTTGGTAAAATAGTTTTCTTTTCTTTTTAAATTGATTCAATTCAAACCTTAAAAATTAAAATTGCAATTTGCAGATTTTCGTGGTAAATTAAAGTTTAAATAAAAAAATCAAAAGCCCCCATAAAACGCTTTTTGAAAATCTCGCGTTTCATCAAAAATGTCGCAAAACCAGGACGTAATTGCGTCTTGTTTGTTAGAATTTTATGAAAAGTTTGACGCGATTTGACCCACATACTCCTTCAAAACAATTCCTTGTTGATATTTTCGTATTTAAGAAAATTAAATCAATAAAAACTAAATAAACTAACCACAACAATTGCATTAAAATGCACAGCAGACAATTGACTATACACGTCCTGAATCTTATTCCTCCGGTAGCAGGAGCTCTGAACAGGATAGGCCTTGAATTTCGCACCCCAATTGTCCAATCTCTGCCATTCCAGGGCCCCTTGGGTTATGTAACAAAGCATAGGGTCCTAAAACGACATAAAGTGTTTGATTTTTAAGGGAAAAACTACCTTCTCCCATCCTGGGATCCTAATAAATAAGTTGATGAGACTATGACCACTGCGGTTATTGATCCTGAATCGGTGGTGCTCCACAATGTTGTCCATTGTTTTACTGGCTTGTCTCAGACGGCACTGGGCTTGAGGATTCATCTGAAATACAAAAAATTACAAATAAACATTAATTTCTAACCTTGTTCAGAATTGAAATACGCATTTCTGCCGGTTGGTCATCGATTTTGAGTGACATTTTAAATCTGAAAATGGAATTCATTTAAATTTGTTTGAAACAGGTTAAAAGGATACATTAAAATTTTTAAAAGATAAAATGAAAATTTAATTTAAACAAAAAAAAACCAAGCGGTAGAAAAAAGCGGAACAGATTTGGGTGGCTTCAATCGATATCTGCGATCGGCCATCTGCCATTTGGAAACAATGCGAGTGAACAGAATTAGGTCAATTACACACATAAACACACGTACACATACACACATTAACATACACTCACACACTCACACACTAACACACTCACACTCTCACACACGCAAACATACACGCATACACATACACACAACCTATTCGCCCACCCGACCTTTCCTACTATTTTATCAAAAGCAGGTGGCCTTAAAAATTAATTTAAACACGTTTATTTTAATTAAAATACAGTTTTTTTTGTCTTCAGAACCAATGCCTCTCCTACTCAATGGTCAACCTGTGGACATTCTTCTTCCAATTTTTAATAAGGTCAGTTAAACTTTAAAAGATAATAAAAAATAATAAGGATAAAGATAATTTAGATGAATCCCCAAGCCCAGTGCCGTTTAAGAAGGGCTAGTAAAAGAATGGACAATTTTGTGGAGCAATATCGATTCAGACTCAATAAACGAGCAGGTCAAAGTCTCGTTAACCTCTATGTTAGGATTCCTGGTTGGGGAAATGTTAGTGTTTTCTTCATTAAAAATATAATAAATGTTATTGAACAACATCATGATAGTTCCAGGAACCAATGCTGTGGTATGTAATCAACGGCTATCTCAACTGGAATGTTTTGGACAAATGGGATGCTAGATTCAAGAGAATTCCGGAGACTGATTTTTGCTATGGAAGCAACAAGATTAAGGATGTTTATAGTCAACTATCTGCTATTTATTTCAACGCCATCATCTTGGTTTGTTTTTGACAATTGAGCCATTCCTAGTTTCCCAACGATTTGAAATGTAACATGACGCAGCTACAGTACGAATGCTTAAACACAGATTTTGTGTGCGCAATTTTCCGTCTGGTGTCATTTGGTAGGTACCCTAGACAAAACTGGATCAAAAGTCATAATTCGTGTATGGGTCTCGACGCGATAGCGTGCCAGAACTTTACAAAAAAATGAAGTTTTAAGGATTGAACTCATTATAGTATCGATCGATAGATTTGGTAAAAAATGTTCAATCAATCAATCAATCAATCAATCAATCAATCAATCAATATTTATTAGTTATATTGGGTCCTGGAGCGATAGCGTGCCAGAACTTTGCAACAAAAAAATACATCTAACAAATGTAAAACCAATCGATGGATTTGGTTAAACGAACATGAAATCAATCAATATTTGAAAAAGAATTTTTGCCAATTGAATTTACAGAAGTATCAATCGATTGATACTTCAATAAATTCAATTTATTGATTTTGGGCCCTATAGCGATCGCGTGCCAGAACTTTGCAAAAATGAAATTTAGTGGATTTAACTCAGTAAAGTATCGACCGATATATTTGATAAAATCAAGGTTTAAAAAATCAATAATTAAAACTTTTTGGGTCCTGGAGCGAGCGCTTTTTTAAAAAGTATTGATTTCCAGGACTTCACAGACATTTTCCATTTCGCAGAGACGGAACTTCGTGAGAGAAAGATGGCATTTGTGACCAATCAGTTCATCCCATTCCTCAGAAAATTGCGTCTATCCTGTGTTTTTCTGGGCATAGATGGGGCCAATAACCTATGGCTTTCTGAAATCCTCTCCCTGTGCAAATTTTCTCGGATCTGTCTGCCATTCATCAATCGACCCGTTCAAGTATTCTATGAAACGATTTATGAACTTTTGCCGATGGATGTAAGTTGAATGAAGAAACTTTTTCTCAAAATTTAAAATTTTCTATTTACACAATTGAAATGTATTTTTAAGTTACTATTTCAGCACTGCAAAGAACTATTCATTAAAACGGGAAGTCCGGGCAATACGAACAATTGGATTTTAAAATACGGGCGTTTGGAGTCTCTTCGAATCTCTTGTAGTAAAGCTGGGCAGCACCCTTTACAATTTTTTATTTTTTTTAAAGTAACAATTTTTTTTTAAAGAAAATGACATTTAAGAAAAAATGATAAAAAAAATAATTTTAGAAAATTAAAGAAAGCAAAGAAGCTCGTGGAAAATTGAAGCAGTTGACGGCTACTTATCACACCTGGCATCCAATTTGCGATGACCTGGATGCCGATTTGATTTGGGAGGGTGAAATGGAAGGCGGCGGAGAATTTCCGGTAATTTTAAGTAGTCTCACTAAATTTTTAGAATTTAGAAACGCGACTACAAGTTTTACACATTGAGTATTCCTGGAGGTTTTGCGGTAATTGCCTGTTTTGCGGAGAATCAGAATGTAAGTTGTATTAAAAGAGCGAGAGAGAGAGAGAGAGAGAGAGAGAGAGAGAGAGAATGTGTGTGTGTGTGTGTGTGTGTGTGTGTGTGTGTGTGTGTGTGTGTGTGTGTGTGTGTGTGTGTGTGTGTGATCATATTTCTTTTGGTTTTCAGCAAAATGTAACAATCCATTTCCTGGATGACGTCACCCGGGAGACCCTCTTCGATTTCATCTTTCCATTCATTTTCTTCAACACACCCGTTGACCCTTCTCTGTTATATGATCAATTTATATCAGCTGAAACCGACTTTTCAGCTGTTAAAATATTAAGTGATCGCCGTCAAAATTATATTATCGGTTATTTCGAACCTGTTTCAAAACTGAACAAGTTTGCTCGTAAATTTGGTAAAATGTTGAAAATTACTAAATAATTTGTAATTTAGATGTAATAAAACGTTAAACTGTGTTTTTTGTTCACACACACACGCACACAAACGCACGCACAAACACTTGTTAGCAGTCCCAGTTTCCCAGCAGATCGCAAATGTAACCCTGACGCTCTATTACGTATAAATGCTTTTAAATTCATTTAAAATGGTTTTTGTACGCAATTTCGTGTTTGGTGTCATTTGAAAAGAGCAAAGTCCGTAAATGTGACAAAAATACGTTTTTTCCATTGAAGCGTGCAAATTAAAAACTTACTCCAAATAAGTTTCCCAAACACTTGTAAAATGTCCTCCAAACCGTGTCATCTCCAAGAAAACTTGTTACCGATCTTTGCGGAATTTCCTAGTTTTCGCCGAAAGTTGGAATTTGCACGTAGCATTCTAAAGATTTTGTCTTGAATGCGTACTAATAAAATCAATTTTTATGTTTTATTTTTTAAATATAAAAACTCTTTAGTCAATAAAAATCTCATTAAAATTTCAAGTTTAAAAACTTATTTCCATAAGATAATGTCAGTCAAGCACAAAAGCCAAGGCGCCATTTGTCGACTATTGGTGTTCTCTTCATTTCAGCCATGAAAACGCAGTAAATTAGTTTTCAAAAAGTTTATTTACAGGATTGTACAAGTATTCTATGCACATGTAGATCAAGGTGTGCCCTAGGCTAAAGATCACAGTACCGGTAGTTTCTTCGTTTTGTACATGTTCGTTCGGAGCTCAGACGAATCTTCCACTCTGGGCCATGACAGCCTTGATGGCGGCCGAATCAGCTCCTCCCATGTCCTTCTTCTTCTCGAGGAGGGGGGTGTCCCTTCTGCTGGCTGCGTTCTGCTGACGGGGGAGGGACTTGTCAATGGGGTCGGTCTGGTCGAAGGGGAACATGGCGTCGAATTTCATGTACTCTGAAAAATGGGACATTGTTTCTCGTGTGTGTCATGTGTGTGTGTATGTGTGTGTGTGTGAGTGTGTGTGTGTGAGTGAGTGTGTGTGTGTGTGTGTGTGTGAGTGTGTGTGTGTGTGAGTGTGTGTGTGTGAGTGTGTATGTGTGTGTGTGTGTATATGTGTGTGTGTGTGTCATGTGTGTGTGTGTATATGTGTGTGTGTGTGTGCGTGTGTCTGTGAGTGTGTGTATATGTGTCTGTGTGTGTCTGTGTGTGTGTGTGCGCGTGTGTCTGTGAGTGTGTGTGCTCTCTCTCTCTCTCTCTTTCTCACCGTTCAGGTCGAGTCCTCCGCTGTGGTCGTGGTCGAAGGAGTAGAAGAGCTTGGGGAAGTTAGCACGAGGCTTGACCAAGAACCTCTCAGCCAGCACCTGCTCCAACTCCTCAATGTTCAAAGCCTTGTCAAGATCCTCATCGAACTCCTAAAACCACTTTTAGCCCGCTTTAAAATCCACAAACCGTGAAGACTTTTCCAAAGTACTCGGCTCTGATGGCAGCACTCTTGCTGTTCACTCCGTGGTAGTGCTCCTCATATTCGCTGAGACTGAGTTTTCCATCGTCTAAATTGGAATTTTAGCAATTTAAAGCTCAGATTTGGCTTAAATTCGAATTTGAAGCTTAATTATCATCCAAAAACGATTGTAAATGCAAAACAAAGACCGCGGCCTTTAGCGCAGTGCGATAGAGCGCGCGCCAAACAAATGGCCACGACTCCCACCATCTTCAATTTACAAACCAGTATTGAAATGTGTTAAAATTGATGTCTTTTACAGTATTTGATATCACAATATGGTTAAAAAAATAAAACTCACGATTCTTATCCAGGGACTCGAATTCCTCCTTCTTGGCCTCGACGTAGGCCAATTCCATGTGCAGGAATTCATCAAAATTGAGCTCCTTGTTCTTGTTCAGATCAGACCGGGTGAACTTTTCATCTGAAAAGTTGAAATCACTTTAGAACTGATAAAACTGGTTTCGTGGCTTGACACCGTTCGGGTACATTCTTGGCGCGCTTGACGAACTGATTAACGGGAATTTTCCAATTTTTCGGTTTTAAAGTAAGTTTTTTTTTTCGGTTTTAGAGTGATTGATTTGTTGTTGCAAAAGAGATATTTTTGGTGTTGAAAAAGAAATTTAATAATTACCGTGAGATTCTTGTTTTGTCTGGAAGATGCTGAAATCTTCCTCGAGGGGAGCGGGAGCGGTGGAAGCGACGGCTGCGAGAGCGAAAAGGACGGCTAGACGTTGACACATCTGGAAAGGGAAGGGTTAGAGAGAGAGAAAGAGAGAGAGAGAGTGAGAGAGAGAGAGAGAGATAGAGAGAGAGAGAATAAAGGAAGGGAAGTAAAATCGTTCTCTGGTAAAATGTTCCAGAAAACCTTGTTCTTAGAAAGGCTTGGCTAATGGAGGAGGAGGCTGGGTGTGGTGTGGGAATGACCCCCATCGGCCTCTTTTATACGGAATGCGACAGCTGTTTTCGTTGAGAAACGAGACCCGAAAAGGGGCGGTGCTCGCACTTTTTGGCCGTTTTCCAGCGAACTTTTTCGCGGCGAAGCTTCTTTGGAATGCGGGATTCGAAGGGTTAAAGAATGAATGAGAGAGAGAGAGAGAGAGAGAGAGAGAGGGAGAGATAGAAAGAGAAACAGTGGTCAGCTATATAGGTTTAGCTAGGTTTTGCCACATCACTCCAATGTTTCGATGCTTAAAGAGACCATCAGCCTCCTTTTCGAAATGAGAATGACCCATATGCTAATTCACTCATTTCAATTAAAATAATTTTTTCCAACACCGCTTCAAGCAACATTTTCTCACAAAGGGGCTGATTAGCATAGGATTAGCCTAGCTTTTGGAAAGGAGGCTGATGGTCCCTTTAACAACGATATTATTGTTTTTCAATCAGAGCCAAATCAGTCAATGTAGATTGGGCAGTGAATAATTTGCTATTTAAACTTTTGACACATCACTCCACTGTTTCAATACCGTTTTTCATTTGAGGACCTTAACATTGCCATATCACTCCAATGTTCGATACTAAAAGCCAAATCAGTTGTGTGTTCGAGTACCTCAGAAATTTCCTTAGAATCCCAGACGTGTCATTTCCAACTTTCAAGGTAACGTGTCCCGGAAGTCTATCCCCACTTCTCTCTAAAAACCAGTACACTCCAATTTCACGCACGTCATTTGGAACTTCGTTGGTCCAAATCGAAAATAGGCTGTGTGCTGTCACAGATCATAAAAAGTTTACAGTTGATCCTTTCCTTGATTTAAAATTTTCCTTCTCAATTTGGAAATCAAGAAAATGCTATACCTCTCGCCAAACCTCGTTCTTGGAAAAAGGCTTATTCGTTCCAAAATTATGATGTCGAAGTTAGAAATTCAAACTTCGACATCATAATTTTGGCACAAATTTGAATTTTTCAAGAACTAGGATTGGCTACAACTATACCTACCATCATACGAGGCATCTTTTTGAACGATTAGCATAATTCCATTGCCAACATTGATGATTTAACGTCTTTAATTGATTGGTGCTTTTCTTTCTAATAATTCTTGTGTTTGTACTTTCATCACAAACTTTTGTTTGTACTTTGGTCGAGGGTTGCCATAATGAGGGCAGTCAGAGGCTTTGAGAATGACTGATTTTTGAATGTAACTTTCGAATCTTGGTAATATAACGCTATGTTCGTTTAAAAACAGTTGTAACTATACAAATTCTTAATAAGAAGGATTTAAACTACAATATACAAATTTTGTAGTTGCTCATGGCCAAGTGGCTAAGAGTTCGGACCGGTAATCTAAACTACCCTAGTTCGATCCCCGTTGGACAACACTTCTTTTGCTTCAATTTTTTCATTCAGTAGTCATCTCAACGAATATTTTGGAATTATAATAAGACATTCACTTTTCCTAATTTTGAAAATGTTGTGGTCACCCTTGGAGGTCCAATCCAAAAAAGCATTATAGAGGTTCAAGCGGCCGTTTTTTGCCAAAAAGCGGCTTTTAATGCAAGAAAGCGGACTTTGGTTGCCAAGAAGCTACTTTTAACTGCCAAAAGCAAGTCAAGCGGCCTTTGGTTTACAAAAAAAGCGGTTTTAAAGGGACCATCAGCCTCCTTTTCCAAATGAGAATGATCTATATGCTAATTCACTCATTTCAGTTAGGATAATTTTTTTCAAACACCCCTCCAAGCAACGTTTTTTCACAAAGGGGCTGATTAGCATAGGAATAGCCTAGCTTTTGGAAAGGAGGCTGCTGGTCCCTTTAATATCAAAAAAAAGCTATGCAAGCGGCCTTTGTTGCCAAAAAAACGGCTTTTACCAACCAAAAAGCAGGTCAAGCGGCCTTTGGTTGCCAAAAAGCGGCTTTTACCAAGCAAAAAGCAGGTCAAGCGGCCTTTGGTTGCCAAAAAGCGGCTTTCAACAGACGAAAAAACATGTCAAACGGCCTTTGGTTGCCAAAAAGCGGCTTTTGATAGCAAAAAAAAGTTATTCAAGCTGCCTTTGTTGCCAAAAAGCGGCTTTTGGTTGCCTTAAAGCGGTATCCGCCTTTCGATTTTTGTTCCCGTCTTTCGATTTTCCCAATTTTCCCAGAAGCCTTGAACCAGTTCTGGTTCAGTTACACGGCTGCTTCTCCCATTAGCTGTTTGTGAGAAACACGCTGGAACATTTGATGAAACACGGCGAACTGGTAAACTGTCACCTTCCGCTAATTGCCCATCAGCTGGTCAAAAACTGGTCCATTTTGTACTGGCCAATATCGAATGATATTCCTTTGGCAAGTGTTTTCATCGAAGAAGTTCACATTCTGTTATTTCTCTTAAATTCAAGGCGAATCTGCGTGAAGGACAAATCTACGTGCGATTTACACAAGAATCTGATCTGTGGTCAGTCTGTTACTCCAAATCTGACAGTTCCGTGCCAATTTCGAACTTTTTGCCGGTTTAGTCATTCGTCATAAAGCGAAGTTCACTTTTTCAGGGGAAAGTGATCCTTCTGAAAGGCGAAACCTTGATCAGCGAAAGCGGGAAGGATCAGCTGTTTTCTGAGGGCAGTTAATCACGACCTGGCTTTTTCGCGTCACGCGACAAGTTGACAGGAATAGATGGGCTGGCGGCCGAATTCCGCGGTAGGCGCCCTTCACGTGGCCGCTTTTTGGCGTTCGGCTGAGAGAAAACACGATATTCGCGGACTGAATCACGAATTTGGCGAGAGAAATCACACTCGGATAGTCTGAAGGTCTGGGTAGTTTGGGTAGTTTTAGGTCTCTCTCTATTTTTTCTCTATCTCTACATCTGTCTCTCTGTCTCTCTGTAACTCTCTCTCTCTCTCTCTCTCTCTCTCTGAAAATGTGCTAAATTTGGTATTAGTTTATTGATGGTCTTATTTATCCTCAAGGAACAACAGCTTGGTCGTCTTCAGTTTCCTCAGCCTCTTCCTCAACTTCAGTACCCGGTCGAACAACAAACGTCTCTTCAAAAACAACAAATACACAAACAAATTAAAGGGGAAGGACCTCGTAAAATTGATTTTTCAAAGTCTCTTTACAATTGTTTCATTGAATAGCTTTCGTTTGCACGATTCTAAAACCTACCCCTTTTATGTGATTTGGACTGCAAAAGGGGCGCGTTTCCACGGCCGTTTTACGCGTTTGCTGCACGGAAACACGGCTAGAGTGGGCGAGAGAGTGTGGAAAATGGAGAGACGCAGAGTTGGCGGCAATTCAAACTACAATTTCCCCAAAATTTCAAGCGCTTCTAAATCGGTTCATTTTGATCCAATTTGGGTAAATGTGGTATTTTTCGGAATCCTGGGAATGAGATCTAGGCTTTTATCGCAAAATATGAAAAATTATTTTTACGCGGTCCTTCCCCTTTAATCGTAAACTTACCCAATATCTTATCCAAATCGTCCGCCTGTTTGCACAATTCCTGCAATCTGCTATCGGCTTGCAGAGGCATTTCATCCGGGCTCCAGATTTTGACGATTTCGATCATTTCCATTGCCTGAACATTCATTTTGAAACCACAAAAGATAAAATAGTACCGTAGCCACAACACTTGGAAACTCTACTTTAGCAAGTGCCAACTTTGATGAAACTTCATCAACTGCCTGAAAATTGTTAAAAACGATTTTTCTAAGAAGAAAAATGAAAACCTTTTGTTTGTCTTTCACTTCTGAGTTCTTCTTGTTGTAGTACTTCTTACTTGCAATGCAATCCTTCTTCTGCTTCTTTGTTTGATTCCTGGCAATCTTTCTCACCTTTTTGTAACAAGAACCCTCCTTTTGATTTAACTTTAGTTTCATGGCTGAAATATCACAAAACTTTAGAAGACGAAGTAAAGAAATGGGTAAAACATAAACGGTAATTCTGATAAATTCGAAACTTGGAAAATATTTTGGGACACTTGACACTCGGCAAATGTAGAGGGTAAAATGAAAGAAATGGATGGCGGTGATAAAGGAGGGTTGAAAGCAAAACAGTTTAAACATGATTTTTTTAATAAAAAAAGGGACCCTCACGAGTCCATTTCTGATTTTGAACTTTTCATAACGTCAAGATGACTGCAACTTTAGAACGTTTAAACGCTTAAAATCTAAGTTTTAAAGAGTTTTTAAGGTCCTTAAAGATTTTAGAAAATGTAAAGCTAGTTGAAAGTTGATACCTTGCAGTGAGAATTGATGCGTTTCAGATTTTAAAGAATTAGAAAATGGAAGCAAAAATTGTTTAGGCCAAGCGGTGAGAAAAATGAAGAATGGCTCGAAACTACCCTTTTATTTGCAAACAGCTGTTATCGATTGACACGATAAGCAAACAAAATCGGCGAAATGGTTCAACCCGCTTTTTTCAGTTTCAGCCATTTTCTGGGGAGTTACAAATAAAATTTACTTCTTATATACCCCTTTAGCTAGGTGGTCAAATCCTTTTTTGGGGTGGCTGTCCTTTCCGAGGAGTTTGGATTCCTAAAGAGTTGGTTGAAAGTGGAGCATTTAAAGGGGAAGGACCTCATCAATATATTTTTTCTTATTTGATGATAAAAGTCTAGATCTCATCCCCAGGATTCCGAAAAATACCAAAACTATTATAAAGAGACTTTAAAAAATCAATTTTACGATGTCCTTCCGATTTAAAGAAATCAAAGAAAAAGTTTTAAAAAAATTCTTTTAAAGAAAAAGAAGAATCGTAGTTGAGAAAAATATGAGTGTCGACGGCGGGGAAAAAAGCCAGTTATATAGACCTGGTACTGAGAAACTGAGAAATACCTCGCATCATTTATCAGCGGAAAAAGTGGACATCGATCGCCTCCGAAAATCAAATTCTACGAAAGAGTTACAAACTTTCTATATTGGGCATTTTAGAAAAGCTTTTAAAACGAAATTTTCAACTTACGATTAGATTAAAAGTAAGAGATAATTATCACATTCATAAATCTCCATTATTCCAGTATCGGTGTTTTCTTCAACAGATTCCTTATGTTTTCTATACTGGCAGACTTCCAAAGCTGGCTTTTTATGGCTTCATCCAGCTTTTATCTTACTGCAGGGATGATCCCAAAATGAGTGGCAGTTTCATAGATTTCGGCCAATTGTGGGGAAAACAGCAACTGGTGGCTAAACCAAGGGAATTTCTCTCTCTCTCTCTCTCTCTCTCTCTCTCTCTCTCTCTCTCTCTCTCTCTCTCTCTCTCTCTCTCTCTCTCTCTCTCTCTCTCTCTCTCTCTCTCTCTCTCTCTCTCTCTCTCTCTCTCTCTCTCTCTCTCTCTCTCTCTCTCTCTCTCTCTCTCTCTCTCTCTCTCTCTCTCTCTCTCTCTCTCTCTCTCTCTCTCTCTCTCTCTCTCTCTCTCTCTCTCTCTCTCTCTCTCTCTCTCTCTCTCTCTCTCTCTCTCTCTCTCTCTCTCTCTCTCTCTCTCTCTCTCTCTCTCTCTCTCTCTCTCTCTCTCTCTCTCTCTCTCTCTCTCTCTCTCTCTCTCTCTCTCTCTCTCTCTCTCTCTCTCTCTCTCTCTCTCTCTCTCTCTCTCTCTCTCTCTCTCTCTCTCTCTCTCTCTCTCTCTCTCTCTCTCTCTCTCTCTCTCTCTTCATGGGTTTCCATTACGTCATCATTCAAACCGTTTCAATAGAAAATTGGTGTGACTAATAGCGCAATGGCCGTGAAGAGTACTGCGGTCATTGATCATCGTAAAACACGCTGACGCAGTCGTTTGCGGCGAAGGAATGCAACGGGAACGACGTAATTCGGGGGAACACTGGAACAGAACATCAAGGCAACAAATCGCTGAAGGGTTTTGCTCATCGAAGGAATGCAGAAAGTGAGCGTTTGAGAGAGAGAGAGAGAGAGAGAGAGAGAGAGAGAGAGAGAGAGAGGTTCTCCCACTCTTTGTTTGTTTTGTCTCCATATAAACGATCTATCAAAGGCATTCGTAGGAAAAATGCAGGTTAACAGACGATTGTCCCCCTGTTTTCCTCCATGTTGTACGAATGCGTGTATTCCTCCTTTTGTAACTGTTCATCTGTACTTGTATATTGAGTAACAGTGTCTATTCCCATTTAATTACCACTACTTTGTGAAAAAAACGCCAATTTAAATCAGTTATAGGCTCAAAGCCCCCTATTGGGGGTCCCACCGCGGCCTCACAGTCCTTTATTTTACCGCCGCGGAGCCCAGATCTCTGCAGAGTCCGAGGGGACTCTGCCCCCATTTCCCCCCTTTTTTGTCAAATTTGCTCTGTTTAATCCAAAAATAGCTAATTAAAGTGTTAATAATGTTTAAAACATCATTTTAGCTCCACTGTCGGTTGATAGAACCCCGAAAATCGCCGAAACTGCGTTGAAACCGTTTCCCCGCACAATTTAGTTGCGCTCCGTTATTTATTCGTTTTCCCCAATTGCGTGATTATTTGTGCCATTTCATTTATTTTACCCTGTTTTTCTCATGTTTACTTACCAAAATGACCTAAAATCGACCCTTTATCGAAGATATGACCTAATTTAGATTTAAACCGCTTTTGTGGCCTAATTAGCTCCCTATTGTGCCTTAATTCTTCATTTTTGAATATTCTCTTTAATTAAATTGTCAAATTCTCGTTTAGATAATGGCTCAGGTAAAAGTAGTGTTAAGAGTGCGGCCGCTCAATTCCCGCGAGATCAAGGGAAAGGACGTGGAGGCCATCGAAATCTCCGAAACTGGCGTCAAAATTGAGGTTAGTTTTTATTTCTGGTATTTGCGGAAAAATAGGCCAAAACCCGGTTTTCGCCGCCTTTTGGTACCTCTGGCCGCCTAAATCAACATGCCACCGGCTGTCACCAAACCAGTTAATTTCTCCTTTTAAGAAGAAGAGCTACGTGTTCGACCAGGTCCTGCCGCCTTCCGCCACCCAGCAGTGCGTTTTCGAGGTAACGACTGGTTTTGCTATCCAAAAAATTCTATTTCTTTAGGAGACCGGACAGCAGATCGTCCGCAACGTGGTCAAGGGCTACAACGGGTGCTTGATGGCCTACGGCCAGACTGGGAGTGGAAAGACCTACTCCATGATTGTGAGATTTTATTTTTATTTTATTGATTTCTTAAGTTTCAGGGGTCTCCCGAGAGCCACGGAATCGTCGGCCGATCCGTAAAGGAGGTCTTCGCGACGATCTACACCACGAATGAGAAGGACCTCTTCTTGATCTCCGCCCAATACCTGGAAATCTACAGCGAGCGGATTTACGACCTCCTCGGCGGTAGGAATTCTCCATTTTCTATTTTAAATCTACTTTTAGACGCCGAGAAAACGCTGCAGATCAAAAAAGATGCCTCGGGAGCAGTGGGAGTGGCGGGAGCCACAGAACGGTTCGTCTCCTCGCCGGAAGAGGTTCTGGAGCTGCTGATCGAAGGAAATGGCAATAGGAGGGTCTCCGCCACGAGTGAGTTTTTCCTCAGGAAAAGTCGGGAGAAAAACCAGTTAAACCGACAGAAAACGGACAGTTTGCCCGCTGTTTACTCAAAAAAGAAGTGCACCGACCGGATCGAACCTTGGTCCAATTTTGGTTGATGGACAGAAACGGACCGACTAAATTTTCAGAAATGGACCGACTAAAAAATTTTAATTTTGTGATAAAAGCCTTTTTCTCATTCCCAGAATTCCGAAAAATATCTATTTTACCCATTTTGGATCAAAATACACCGATTTAGGAGCCCATGAAATTTTGGGGAAATTGTAGTTTGAATTGCCGCCAACTCTGTGTCTCTCCATTTCCCACACTCTCTCGCCCACTCTAGCCGTGTTTCCGTGCGGCAAACGCGTAAAACGGCCGTGAAAACGCGCCCCTTTTGCAGTTCAAATCATATACTTAAAATATAAATTTTTCAGAATCGTGGAAACTATATGAATTCAATGAAACAATTGTAAAAAAAGACTTTGAACAATCATTTTTACGATGTCCTTCCCCTTTATTCGTTCTTTTTTCAGGGATGAACGAGGAGTCCTCGAGATCGCACGCAGTGCTAGTGATTCGGGTCAGTCGAAAAGACCCTGACAGCGGAGTCCGCACAGAAGGAAGGCTGTACCTCGTGGATTTGGCTGGGTCCGAACGGCAACAGAAGACGAGGGCACAGGGAAAGACGGCGGCAGAAGGCATCCAAATCAACCTCTCCCTGTCTACATTGGGAAGAGTGATCAACGGACTAGCGGTGCGTTTGAGAGAAAGAAAGAGAGAAAGAGAGAACGAGAGAGAGAAAAAGAGAGAGAAAGAGAGAGAGAGAGAGGGAGGGAGAGGGAAAACGAGAGAGGGCAGAGAGAGAGAGAGAACTATCTAATTTCAGGCTGGGCACAAGCACGTGCCATTCCGAGAGTCGAAATTGACTTTCCTGCTCCAGGAGGCCCTTGCCGGCAACGCCCACACTTGTCTTCTGATCTGCGTCTCTCCCGCTTCGTCGAACGCACCGGAGACACGGTCGACTCTGGAATTTGGGAAAAGGTGAGTTTTGTTTGTTCGTGGTTTCTCTTAGATTTCTATTCTCTGAAAATTCCTGATTTTTAGGGCCAAAAACGTGAAATTGGTCCCGCAGATCAACAAGAAGTTGAGGATCGAGGACGTGCTCCGGCAACTGGAGGCCGCCAAGGCCGAGGTGGGAGGAGAAGCCGCTTTTGGCAGCCTTAGGCCGCCTGAGCGTTTCTGGGGACCTCATGCCGCCCGAGGCGCTTTTCGCCTCAGGACGCCTATTTATTGGCTTTTTTTAGAATGTGGCCCTCCACCAGGAGCTGGAACTCCTCAGGATCGAGAAGGAGCAGGGAATGGCCGGAAAGCAGGTCTCCGATGAGGGGACTCAATTGAAGAGGATTCAACACGAAGCCCAATGCCAAACCGATGAGGACTATGATGAATACATGAGCCAGGTTCGTCTCTCTCTCTCTCTCTCTCTCTCTCTCTCTAAAATCTCATTTTGTTCAGTTGGCCGACAACGACAAGCTCAAGTACATCGATGAGCTCCGTGGAGAGCTGTCTCAAATGCGAATTGAAAAGGTGCCTTTTAAAATTTAAATATTTTAAAATCGGATTTTCAGAAATCGGCCGATGAGGACCGGTCGAAGGCCAAGAAGAAGCTCATGCTCACGGAGGAGGGAATTCGTGAAGCCATCACCGAACTGGCCGAGCTGAACAAGGTGAGTGAGGGGAAGCCCACGTGACAGCCGCTGAGTAGAGAGACAGAGGAAGAGGAGGTTAGAGACGCAGAGAGGGAAAGGAGGGTAGAGACGCAGAGAAGGGTAGAGAAGCAGAGAGGAAGAGGTTAGAGATACAGAGAGGAAAGGAGGGCAGAGACGCAGAGAGAAAGAAGAGGTCAGAGACGCAGAGAGTTAGAGGAGGTTAGAGACGTAGAGAGAAGGAGGAGGTTAGAGACGTAGAGAGAAGGAGGAGGGCAGAGACGCAGGGAGGAAGAGGAGGGTAGAGACGCAGAGAGAAAGACATGGGCAGAGACGCAGAAAGGGAGAGGAGGTTAGGGACGCAGATTAGGTTTGAGACACAGAGAGAGAGAGAGAGAGAGTATATTCAAGACCCAGACAACTGATAATTCTCACTTAACAACTGTTTTAGGTCGACCAAACGAAAACGTCCGAAAGAGGCATCTCGGCTCGGCTGAGCTTGTTCGTCTCGAGGCTCCACCGCCGTGTCCGCAACGTGTTTGTCAGAATCGCTGCTGCCGGCGACGTTCGTTTTCTCTTCTCTTTCACTCTAAATGCTTCTTCAGAAGGAAGAGGATGGACTGGCGCCGCTCCTTCAGAATGACATGCCCGAAGAGGCCAATCTTGGAAAGGTCTTGAGCATGCTGAATGCTCTCGTCGAGGTAATGGAGGCCACGTCTTGTTTATGGAAATACCGTTTTAGCCCAAGGAAAATGAGGTGACGGAGGATGGGGAGTGCAGCCAGCGTCGAGAGGAACCGGCCGTCGATGGACTTCTCCAGAGGAGAGCCGATGGCCGAATCGGTGGTTCTGCCCGGAAGACACCGCAAATCCTACGTCCCATCATCCCCTCTCAGGTGGGATTTTGAACTCTGCGTTTCTAACCTCCTCTCTCTGCATCTCTAACCCCCTCTTCCTCTCTGCGTCTCTACCCTCCTTTTCCTCTCTGCGTCTCTACCCTCCTATTCCTCTCTGCGTCTCTAACCTCCTTTTACTCTCTGCTTCTCTATCTCAACCCTCTTCTTTCAGACCTACAGCGGAACGGGCAGAAGATTCACTCCCTCTCAGCCATCTCCTCTCGTACAGAGCATCCTCGGGGAGAGGGCCCGCGACATCTGCGATTCTCCTCCGATGGGACCATTTCCCCAGCATTCCCCCGTTTTCCCCACTCTCCTCTCCTTCACCGACTGAATGTGAGCAGCAGAATCTAGTCCCGAAAGAAGAATCTAGTCCCCCTCCACTCGTTGTAAACTAGACCGCACAAGTTGTATGAGAAATTCCCCATTTTTATGCCTTAAAATTTTTACAGTTTCCGATAATTATATGTGTACATAAATTATGTATAGCTTAAAAGTGAGCATTTCTTTATGGGGGCATCTTCTGGACCTTCTGGATGGAGGACGTTGAACTTTGAGGTAGCCAATTAGCAACTAAAACGGATTGAAGAATTTTCTCGTCTTCCAACCAAAGTGACCATGGAGAGAGACGTAGAGAAAGGGAAGAGAGGGAAAGGGAGAGAAAGAGAGAGGGAGGGAGGAGAGAGAGAAAGAGAAGAGAGAGAATGAGAGCGAGAGGGAGAGAGAAAAAAAAGAGAGAGAGTAATCCAATATAGTCTTTATTCCCTTTGATCTACTTTGCATGTCCCGCCGCAGCATAAGCCTCAATTCCACATTCATCTATTCCTCGAATGAACTTGAAGAATCCTAAAAGTAAAAACTTGGCTATACCATCTTCTTCTTTACTCACCATTCTCTCCCCAATCGAGTCCCCAAGAATTGGCTCCTAGCCAGTAGGGAGTTCCATTCTCAGTGCCCCATCCGTAGATCTTAATGCAGTGCATTCCATCGTGCTTGGCAGTTGCTGTTTTCTAAACAGAAGAATTCAAATTGTACTTCTGAACAACCTACAACATAGACGCCTGATTTGTAATCGTAGAAATCATCCCAAAATTGGAAGCAGGCAACGACGGGACCATTGGCCAAGATTTCCTTCTGCATGACGACTGCTCCGGGAAGCAATTCGTAGTAAGAAGAGCCTGGAAAACTACTTTTTATAGGAAGAGGGGTTTACCGAAATGTTTGTCTTGCTGGTAAGTGAGAGGATAGCCAGAGACGCAGGAGGACTGGCAGGCATGTTCGGAGGGAGTGTCAGGAGACTGGGGGTAGGGTTTGCAACCGACCTAAACATTTTATTGGAGAGAGAGAGAAAGAGAGAGAAAGAGAGAGAGAGAGATAGATAGAGATCGAGAGAGAGACAGGGAGAGAAACAGAGAGAGAGAGAAAGAGAGAGAGAGAGAGAGAGAAAAAAGAGAGAGAGAGAGACCTACACTAGAGTTAAAGTCTCCTCCGGAAACAACTCCGTGGGTGTTCCAAAACTTGAATCCAACGACTGGAACCCCTCCCTCACACCTGAAAGTAACATATTTGCTCGCATTTGCATATAGCACTGTACCATTTAACGTTGCAAGTAGGACAGCAGCTCATGATGTCATCGGCTGATGCTACAAACTGCGTACTTCCGCCGGAATTGATGCAAGTGCGATCGGAAATCACAGAAGCTGAGGAGACAGCCCAACAGGAGCCTAAAATGTCATTTTAAACGAGAAGCACCTCGTAAAATTGATTTTTCATATTGTCTTTACAATAGTTTCATTGAATAGATGTCGCTTCCACAATTCTAAAACATACCTTTTATATGATTTGGACTGCAAAAGGGGCGCGTTTCCACGGCCGTTTTACGCGTTTGCCGCACGGAAACACGTCTAGAGTGGGCGAGAGAGTGTGGGAAATGGAGAGACGCAGAGTTGGCGGAAATTCAAACTACAATTTTCCCAAAATTACAAGCGCTCCTAAATCGATTCATTAGGTATTTTTGGAATCCTTATTTTATTTTAAGCGGTTCTTCCCCTTTAAACCAAACTATTACGAGTAAACGTGAGCTTCTAACCAAATAACAAATGAACTTACCACAGTCACGTTGATCTCGGATCTGGGAAAGAGAAGCACAGCTGGATGCTTGGAGGCGCCAATCAAAACTGAACGATTACGTTTTAGAACATTCAAAGTAATTTAAGTAAACTAGGATTTTCTTACCTAGAGGGAATATCCGATTCTTTGATGGAGTCAATTTCAGGAGCGAAGGGACCGAGATGGCGGACGGAATCCTTGAGCATGATCAGTTTTTGACGATTGGCTCTTTCCCATTTCTTTGACTGAAAGTTATAATTGTACCTTTATCTCTCTCTCTCTCTCTCTCTCTCTCTACCTTTCTCTCTCTCTCTCTCTCTCCTCAACGAATGGCCAAAATGTACTTTGACTCAGAGTTAGCGGATCAAAGATTGTGACTACATGGAGTGCCATTATCAAAAACGCGCTCTCTGAGTGTGTAGATTGAATTCTAATCATGAAATATGGTCTGACACTATATTCACATAATCGATAGTTCGATTATATGTTTCAGCCATCAAACAGTGGCGTTGTGTACCAAAATACAAATATACTAAACTATACTGGGAACTCACTAAACCTCACCTTAAACAAGGGCTGCCTGAATTCCTTGACCAGGTCCTCCTCTGAAAAAATCGTTTTAATGTTATAAAAGTTAATAAAACTGTTTTCAATTAAGTTAACTAACTTGTTGGGAGTGACTGGGCAGCTGCCAGAAGAACAAATGCCAGAACAATCGAAAAATCAAACGCCATGGCTGCTGAGAAGAGATAAGAACGTGATTCTTATATAGGGAACTGATCAGGGAGATAAAGATTTCTTTGATTCAGAATTGCACAAAATGAGCTGTGAAGGTAGATCAAAAGAGTGTCTGTGTCAAATTAGTCACAATTACAATTTATTCAAATAAATATGAGTAAAACACAAAAAGAAAGCAGCAGATAGCTCCAATCCATCTGGTGACATCACTCGTGCTCTAAATCATATGCTACTGTAGTTATTAGCCACCAACGCAGTCGACAGAAGGGTTAGTGGTTATGAATTGATTACAACAGGAGGTAAAATTAGCAATAGGGCACGATTCCATTGAGAAACAACCAGGAATTAGATTAGTGACAGGTTGGAAAGAGTTTGGAGTTCGCCAGAAGACCTGAAAATGGGTGCTTTTCTCTCTCTATCTCTATCTCTCTCTTTCTCTCTCCCTCTCTCAATTTCTCTCTCTCTCTCCCTCTCTCTCTCTCTCTCTCTCTCTCTCTCTCTCTCCCTCTCTCTATTTCTCTCTCTCTCTCTCTCTCTCTCACCTTCACATACTGCCCCATCCCATCCTGTCGATTCCACAATTCAAATATCAAAGCAGCTGCAAAAGGAGCAGTTCTTCTTTGTAAAATCGGATCCAACATTCCAAAACTGGCCAAAAATGACTGAATCATGGTGTCATGCTAAAAGAAAATTTTTTTTGTAATCTCAAGTCAAACCGTTGAGTAAGCATAGAATTTTGTACATTTTTGGGTACAATTAACGGCATTTTTGATGTTTTGCATGATAGTATTGAGCATCAATCCAGTACGACATTGAGTAACTTTTGTGTTATTGAATTCACCAGTTCCTGTTGTATAGGATACGAACTAAAGGATTCAAAATTGATTTAAAAGTTTAAAGGTGGGGTTTTTACTTTGTACTGCAGTTTTATAGCATCTTCTTCGATTAAGCTGTTCCACCAGGTGGGGGGAGATAGGCCGTGTTCCTTCTGAAAGTGATCAAGTCATACCGTGATGCGCACATGCACACACACACACACACACACACACACGCACATCCGTACCTCATCCAATATCGCCTGCGATAACCCTCCCAAAGTACTATTCTGAAGGTAGGTAGTGTTCTTGAACCATGTGAAATAAGCCCACATGGCCATTTCTTCCTGAAAAATCCATGAAATTTGATTTTCAGTCAAACTGTTTACGGCAGATCTTGGATTCCCTTGTGGTTCTACTCCACCCATCCTTCTCAATTCACTCATTACTAGAGGAGGAGACTGGGGAACACAAATCTGGAATTGGTTTTAATGGGAAAGAAAAAAGAGGTACATTTTCTTGTTCCTTGTCCATGACTACAGCAACGGGAGTGGAAATGTAGTTTGTGGGATCGAACATAGCTGAGCCCACAGCTGAGGCTGTCATTAGGCAACGTTTGATGTAACTACTGTAGAAGGAAACCTGGAAATGAGGTTTTCTCTTTTTTTTCTCTCGTTCTCTCACTCTCTCTATCTCTGCTTCTTTCTGTTTTCCTCTCTCTCGCTCTCTCTTTCTCTATCTCTCTTTCTTACTCTCTTTCTCTGGATTTCTCTACTCTCTCTCCCTTATGTATATATTTCTCTCGCCTCTCTCTAAATACCTTTCTCTCCCTCTCTCTCATTTTCTCATTTTCTCTATATCTCTATATCTCTCTTTGTAACTCTCTTTTTTGTTGTCCCTCTCTCTCTACCTCTCGCTCTTTCTCTCTCTCTCTTTTTTTATTTTTTCTATATCTCTATCTCTCTCTCTCTTTTTGAATCTCTCGTTTTCTCTCTGTTTCTCTTTTATTGTCTATTCTGCTCTTGCTTCTCTCACCCTCACTCTCTCTACCTCTCTCTGTATTCCTATCTCTCTTGGGTCAATCTCCTCTCTCTCTCTCTCTCTCTCTCTCTCTCTGTCTCTCTGTCTCCCTCTCTCTCTAACCACCTAACCAACCTCTTCCGGTTTGTATCTTCTGTCGATGAATCCACTGTCAACATACCGCGTTTTCAAAGCCTTTCCCAAATCGTTTGCTTGTCGAATTCCTAACTGAAATTACAACTTCAATTAATAAATATCTTCCTCACATCACTTAATTCTCCTTTTCCTCTGAAAAACAGCATCTCAGATTCATAAGAACTAAAATTAGCCACTGGAGCTCTAGCTGCATGGCGGAATATCTAAAAATCAAGTAACTTGGTCCACGTCTTCTTGAAACAGAAGGTTGGGTAAACTAACTGTTTGTACTTGGATTAGATTGTCTCCTGTAGCATATTTTGCTATAAATAGAGGAACCAAATAGTAAAGCATCATTTATCTATATGTTGTGTAAATCTGAAGTGAAGCTTGTGAAAGGTGTGTTTGATGTAGCCGTGTATATGCAATCAGAGAGTATACACGCAGGGGAATCAAATTGCGCCCCGTGGACTTATAATGGGTATATGTGCAAGTTGCCTTGGGAACGACCTGATTCAACCTGGGAGCAGTCACACGGCGAAGAAAAGAGCAAAATGGCAGGAGGCAGAGATCACAGACATTCGCTTCGGTGTTCGGTGTGTGTTTTTGTAGGGTTGTTGGAACAGTGAAGTTTAAGAGAACTCCTCCGCAGAAAAGCAAATATTTTCGTCGGAGGGCCAGGATCGTTGGTGATTGAATGCAGAGAGAGAGAGAGAGAGAGAGAGAGAGAGAGAGAGAGAGAAAGAGAGAGAGAGGAGAGAGAGAGAAAGAGAGAGAGGAGAGAGAGAGAACGAGGAAAGGAGAGGGAGGAAGGAATGGAGAGATACAGAAAGAGATAGAGAGAGTAGAGAGAGAGAAAGAGAGAGAGGAGAGAGAGAACGAGGAAAGGAGAGGGAGGAAGGAAAGGAGAGATACAGAAAGAGATAGAGAGAGTAGAGAGAAAGAGAGAGGGGGAAAGACATGCAAAGACAATACGAGAGAAAAGGGAGAGAAAGAAAACGAGAATATTTTCAATCTTTCAATCATACAATTTTATTTGCATAATGGACTAAACTAGGGCTAGCTCGGGTCGAGGAAATTTGGAAACGGCCAGGCCCCAGTTTTTTACTATTAAAACAACTGTTTTTATAGAAGTAACTAATTATATAACTTAATACTTTAGCTGTTTTGTAAAAACAGTTATAAACCTGAAAAAGTTACTGAATTAAGGAGGATACGAACCACTTTTATCCCAAGGGTAGGCTAAGTTAAGTCTCTGTTTCTATCCTAAGGGTAGGCTAAGTAAGGTCCCTGCTTCTATTCTAAGAGTAGGCTAAGTAAGGTTCTTTTTTAATTTCGCCCGCCAAGTGCACGACCGGCCACGTTCCGCCAAAACTCCGTCAAATTAGGGCCACGCACCGGTTAGAGAGCATGGGAAAATTAGAAATCCAGGCAGCGCACCCAACGCTACCCAAAACCACGCATTACCTACCTACAAACCAACAAACCGATATACTCACAGCCAATTCTAGTTCGGCGAGTTTTGGAAATGGATGAAATTATTCTGATTTTGTTATTCGAAATTCCCCCTCATAACAGCATAACTTTTTCGCGAAATAGCGTTAACGCCATTTTTCGAGGGAACTGGCTTTGGCTACGACTACAGACACCGCTACTCTTTTGTAAGGAGGTATAGTTTTTGAAGTTTGATGAAGATCTTTCATTGAAGCCTTAGGCGAGTTTTTAAGTTAAACAGAGTTTCACCTTTGCAAAAGTTGGAGTTTCTCACTATTCATACGATGTTTTATGAATTAGTTTTAAGATTCCAATTCCTAAGAACTTTCCCGCCTAAGCGGATTTTTGAGAACCCGGAAATTGGCTCTTCGGCGTCAAAGAGCGTGACCGAAACGAGATGATCAAAGATGTTCTTTGAAATCGGCAAAGAAGGCTAAGAAAGCGCGGCTGTTGTAAACCTGTAGAAAGTGTACCCAATGATTCAGTGGTCGGCTGAAATCGCGACCGTTGTAAGAATCAAAGATCGATACACAAAATAAAATCACTTTTCTTGATTGACTAGCGGCAATCATCAGCCTTGCAGCATCCTGAAACAAAATCTTTTGATTTTTGAATGAAATTACATTTACAGTTTTGGAGTTTATTTCGTTGAGAAGTAAGTGGGGTCTAAAAAATATCATTCGATGGCTGGTTGAAGCCTCGATTTTTCGAAAGGCTCAATGTCAGATATTTTGCCGCCTCATTCAAAGAAGCCTCATCCAGAGCCAGCATAATCCATGAAATAGGCCGTTTTGTGGCCTTTTCCACGGCCACAAAGAACCACAATTTGGCAACACAGCATTGTATACTTCAGCACAACAGTTGATCCTTGACAGCTTACGCACAAAAAGTACACGCACACCTTCTATCACTCTTTCTTTCATTTCTTTTTGTCTCTCTCTTTTTCTTTCTCTCTCGCTTTCTCTCTCAAATTCCCTGCGTATCCGTGATAGATGATAGCGCTAAAGTATGACAGCCTACATTTGGCCTTGGACACTTTTTGTGAAAAGGCGATCAGTGATAGGCGCACTGCCGTGGAACTTCATAACTCGAACAACACGAACGACGGGTCAACGAAGGCCTACGGCAACCATTCTTTTGACCCAACCACTAAAGTTTATCTAAATACTCAATTGGTATCCGCCAATACGTTATATACGTTAGAATCCGCCCTCTAGCCACACTTTTAAGAAATCGATTATTTTTTGCATTTTTAAACGCTAAAAACGAATTATTTTTCTGATTTAGCTCTAGATTTTCTACAATCTGACCTTCTTTACACAGAGCACCTTTTTACACTCCAAGACCACGGGCGATCATTTTTGCCAGCGCACCCGAAACAGCTTGATCAGTTTGAACAAAGCGTCTTTGTTAAAATCAGTTAATCACCTAGTGTTCAAATCAAACTTCCGCATTCTCTCCCTTCTTGGTTCCACTTTTTCCTTTTATTCTAAGTTTAATGGCAATGGTGCAAAGCTCTCCTTATCCGGATGTTCCTGTCGCAACTGTTCCCCTCCACGAACTCCTTCTGACGGCAATCGAAGGACATGCCAAGAAACTACCAAACAAACCAGCAATGGTGGGTTTTCAAATTTCCTAAAAGAGTATGGACTGTTAAGATTATGGCTGAAAATGACAAACAAATCATGACTTACTCGGCTGTTTTGGAAAAATCGGCTAGCGTGAGTTCCTATCTCACATCAATGTAAGTTAATTAGACTATTGTGTTTCTGTCTGTAAATTTTCCTCTCTTTCTATGTATATCTCCATATCCCTCTCTCTACTCTATATCTCTTTATCTCTATTTGCATCTGTTTATGTATCTTTGCATTATATAAGCAACATATCGTCTTTGGGGTAGATTTTATGCGAAAACTTTAGTTTTTGGGTTATTTGGGTTTAGTTGCAGAGCTTTCACGCAGCGATGTTCCACAGAACGCCTAAACAACCCAAAAACTAAAGTTTTCGCATAAAATCGACCCCAAAGACGATATGTTGCTTATATAATGCAAACTGAACACAAAATAATGTTTTCGTGTCAATTGCAAATTTTGATGGTCGTTTCTATTGAAAATTTTGGCTAAAAACGCAAGTTTTTCACTTTTCAAACGCATTTTTCGTCATGATGGTATCGCTCGATTTTTAATCACGTTTTTTAGATCGACGCAGAAAAATGTTTCTAGAATAGTGGCATTACCCGCATCGGTGGGTTTAGGTATCGAAAAAAATTGAAAAACTGAAAGTTTTTTCACTTTTTTTTGCGGTTTCAGCTCTAGTGGAAAATTTTCAGAAAAAAAACTTAATTTGGTGTCAGCGTAACAAAAGCTATCGATTTGTGTTTTCAAATGGAAATTTGGGTCAGTTTAAAGAAAGTTACCGTAACCCGGGACCAAAAATCGATATCGACCCAAAAGTCTCAGAATGTCATATTGAGCCCATATAAGACTTTTGACAACTTTTGGGCAAAATCGAAGACCAAAAAATCCTATGTCACTGGCCTGCTCGACTTTTACTGACATCCCCTCTTAAATTCCCCTTTAGAGGATTTGGCCACCATGACATGCTGGGAACAGTTCTCCCCAACTGCTTTGAGTTTGTCTACATTTACATAGGTACTCTTCGCTGCGGAGGAGCACTTAGTGGAGCTCCTGCCTTGTTTACAAACTGTAAGTTTATTTTTTTAAACAGCCGATTTCTAATTTAGACGAATTGGAGCGCCAATTCCTCGATGCCAAATGCAAAGTAATAGCCACAGACAGCAAAAATCTGGAGAAGGTGCAAAAAGCAGCGAAAAACTGCCCACTGATTGAGGTTACTATTAAATCAATTATCCCTTTCATTTGTAACATTTAGAAAATTATATGCATTGATGAGCCCTTGTCTCATTCATCGGTGGACGTCATCACATTTGCCGAAGTGTTAAAAACTCCAATGACTCCAGTGAAACAATACATCGGAAGTACAGGAATTTTGAATTTTTATTTATTTTAATTTCAGTATGGACGACGTGGCAGCAGTCCCATTTTCCAGTGGAACGACAGGCAGTCCAAAAGGAGTGATGATCACTCATAAGAATTTTGCCACAATGATGACCATTCTTGTAGAGTAAGTAACTTTTGTAATAATGTCGCAGCCTTTCACCCCGAATCGTATAAGGGCTACTAGTACCCCCAACTAGTCCGCGTCAATCTTCCAGAAAAACTCGCTCGCCAAAACCCTTTACACTGGGCGCCACGCGGACGGTGATATGAGCCTCGAGGGTTTCTATCTACGGACTACACGGTTGGGCTGTGCTTCTGGTCAAAGCATAAAAGAGAACACTTAAATGTAATCACAGTTCATGTAACAACTGCATAACCAACATCGGGGATTTAGGTCAACCCTGGTCTAGTGCAACACAGCTGTCGCTAGCATAGTCCACCGGACTTATGAACTAGGATTTAACGGGGGTCAGTCGCCTCACAGGGCATTGGTCTGAAGGTTTAGGAAATGCCTTGTTTTTCCTCTCCCGACGAGAGACGAGTACTAGCTACCTTGCTAGAAACCCGAATGCTAGTCGCATGGGTCAAGGTAGTTCCTGAATAAGAATGAAGTGCACCAACCACGTAAAAGGCGTGATAACAACATTCCTAATAAGAAGGATCTGTCTCGCTATACCACATGCAACCGCACGGGCCGAGCGCAGCATTGCAACTGACGAAAGGACGCGGCAGCCGGCAGCGTACGCAGGCGGCCGTGCCCTTTGCTGCGCGGGGTTTTCTTTCTAGGCGCACTGTCTACAGTACCCTTCAAATGACCTGGAGTCTAGTCGGGAATCTCCCAAATGGGAATTAGGGGCGATATTCGCAACAAATAATAAAACATTTTACTTTTAGCCATTTCAACCGGCAGGCAGCTCCTTTGCTCAGACCAAACGGCGGTTGGAGTTGGTATGAACAGAACATGATAATCGTTCTTCCCCTTTACCATGACTTTGGCTTTTCTCTGATGCACATGTGCCTCATCAGTGGAATGACAGCTGTACTTGCTGAGAGCTTCAAGTCTCACCTATTTTTGTCTTCTGTAGAAAAATACAAGGTAAGGGAGTGATTCTGTGTGTCAGTGAGTTTGGGGCAAAATGTGAGTGGAAACCTGCTGTGTTTCAGGTGGAAATCATATTCACCGTTCCCCCGATTGTACTCTTCCTGACAAAATATCGCGATCTCAACAAGTACGACCTCTCCTCTATCCGCGTGGTTATTTCGGCTGGAGCAGCTCTTGGAAAAGAACTTTGCGAAGAGTTTAACCAAGTTCACAAGAAAGCTCTTATTTGTCAATGTGATGCAGTCCGTGTTTGTTGGAATACTGTGTTTCAGCTTATGGTCTCACTGAATGCTCTCTTGCTTCTCATTTTACAAGTTTCAAGAAAGAGGATGGTAGCGAAACTGTTGGATTTCCTGTGGCAACAGTTCAGATGAAGGTTTATAATGACATTTATTAACATACGGCACTATTCAGATTGTGAATCCCATGACTGGTGCAGAAGTTCCCGATGGAACAAGAGGGGAAATCTGTCTCAGAGGCCCAACGATAATGCGAGGGTATCTCAACAGACCTGAAGCCACTGCCGATATGATAGACAAGGATGGATGGATGAAAACTGGGGATATTGGATACATCGACGAGAGAGGGCATACAAGAATTGTGGACAGGATTAAGGAGCTCATCAAAGTTAATGGACGACAAGTGAGACATTTATATTCTTTCTCTCTCTTTATCTCTCTCCCTCTCTCTAACCTCCAACCGCTGCCTTTTTTAATTTTGTTTCTTCAGGTATCCCCTTCTGAATTAGAAGACTTCCTCATTGGACAAGCGGATATCCTCGACGCTGCTGTTATTGGCATCCCCCATCCAAGACAGGGCGAAGTCCCCAGGGCTTTTATCGTTAGTAACAATTCGAGTCTGAGGACAAACGACATTGAAAAGCTCATCGAAGGTTAAAAAAACTTTTTAGTCACTGTGGTTGATCTTATTTTCAGACCATTTCGCCGTTTACAAATGGCTGAAGGGAGGCGTGGAGTTTGTCAGTGCAATTCCAAAATCTCCCTCTGGAAAAATTCTACGACGCTTCCTTAAAGAAGACACCATAGCCAAGTTATAGCAATTTTTGTAAATGAGCGACAGAGACAAATCTGATGTGGATAAACAAAAAAACACTTTTGAGAATTTCGAATATCGAATTTCGGTGTGAAAAATAGTTGTGGAAGATCTTAAAGTAAGTAAAATTCATAAGGTTGTGGATCTGATCTTTTCTTTTTTTCTCTCCGTTTGATTTTCAAGGAAACGAATGATAAACCGGAACCAGCGCAGCCGTCACGGAACAGACAAAGAACAGGGATTAAACAAAGTTCTCCAATTGAAACCACGCCTCCACAATAAAGTCCATCAACATAAAACCCCGAACCAAAACGAACAAAAGTCGGCAAGATAATTTCTGTAAATAAACCACGGTTTTTGGCTGAGTTTGGCAGGAAGTAAGAATCTTGCAAAAATATACACAAATTGAGATATGTTTTTCTGTTTTCATTAAAGTCCTCCAGTTTCAGCAGTGAAAATGAAATTTTCATTCTCTGCAGTGAAACTCTTCAAAGAATGAACATTACTTTTATAAATTTATTTTATTGAATGAAAAATCAAACGGTGTAAGCTTAGTGGATACTGGCGCCTGTTTGGCAAACACTTTCGGTGATCTCTTTGCGTACTTTCAACATTTTAGTGGAACATCAGTGGTGAATAAAAAGTGGAATTGTATCTTTAAGACAACAAAACGGTTAACCTTTTTTATCACTATTTTCTTTTCTAACAAGACGAGTTGCGCGATTCCCATGTGAGTGTTTGCCTCATCCTTTGAAAATGGGCAGTTTCTTTTTTCTCTTTGTCCATTCTTCTTCTTCTTTTATTTCGAGCAAATTTATTTCCCTATTAAGGCCATTGAAATCGATTCCCATTCATATGGTTTATATGTAGCTCATGCCAACTTCAGTCACGGAGAACACTTTCCTTTCGACTATGGGGATGAAGCGCTTCGTGAAGTGCGGTTGCGCGTATGGATAGATCTTCAACTTCCCACCACTAACTTCCTTCGCCAGCCTGAAAAAAATACTTAGACATTATAGGAAAATCAGCAATTTGAACTAATATTTACCTATGGTAACTGCTGCGATTTTAGCACCCGTGAGTGTGTTTTTTAGGCTCTTGTGATTCGTGAGACCGTAAAACTGATAATCTATTCTTCAAAATGTGTGATAATCGTACCATTCAAAAAACATATTCTACGTAATTTTGGTTTCAAGAACCCGAAGATTTTTTTCCTGAATGAAAAAAGAGAAACGGGATGCGATTACGATTTTGAAAAAAAACTACAATTGAAAAATTGAAAAACGATAAAATTTTTATAGAGGAACAGGTTTTTTCACAAGTTTTTCTTATACACTTAAGTTTAAAACGTAGATCAAGAAAACAACATTGTTCGGGTAGAATTTATTCCGTTCAAGCTCACCCGAAATCCCCGGCTTATGATTCATGAGATTCATGAGACGCTGGGGACACCAGTAATATAGAACACCATTAATAGGTTTATCTTAAATTCGTTTCCCCTGCGTGTCTGCCTTCCGTAACCAGGTACCCCGCAAGATCGGAAGCGCTTTAAAATGGGTCCCCAGCAGGGGACCGAATGTAACGCGGCATTTACACACAGAAGCCCTTACTTTTCTTTAAAACGAGAGTTAGCCACCTTTTAATTCAGATGTTTCATTGAATAACCTTTACCTTTCAGCAGCCGGATTAGAGGTTGGGTAAATAGCATGCATGTAGGAGTACTTTTCTTGGTCGATGAACGGCAGTACAGAATCAACCATCAGTCTTGCAGCATCCTGAAACGAAAATTGTTAAATCAATATAACTCAAATTGAAATTTTTGAAGTTTTATGGGCAAACCAAATATAATGTTTCAAAAATTTTCAATTGTTGCAGAACAAATAAAATCACCTGACTGTCAGCGTAGAGTGGTCCAATACCCAGACAACCGCCTAATTCGACGCGGATGCTTCCGAATCCTACCACTTTTCCTTTTTCGTTCAGAATAATCTGAAAGTTGGCTTTTCGTGAAAATTCCTTTTAGCACAAACCCTGGCAAAGACATCTTCTGAAGGTTCTAGCAGTTTTCTCAAATATTTCTCACGCTTCCTCGTTCGAATGCTCACGTCGTAGTCAACAACGTCATTCCAATCCACTTCGTGTAGTTCCTGGAAATATTATAAATACAGTGCGGTTCATAAATAAAAACGCACCCCGCGATTTCCAACAAAGCAAACTCAGGTTTGGTTTCAAGTATTCTAATTTGGTTTATCTTATTCAGAAGCTTAATGTAAAACAATTTACAACACCAGTTGCTAAATTTTCATTTGGTTTGACTTTTTAGCGTTTTTATTTGGAGCAAATGGAAAGGGGTTCATAAATATAGGCGCACTTTGGTATATAAAGGAACTAGGGTTTCCCCTCAGCCTCAAACGTAATTATTAATTGTTTATAATCAATTTCAATATTTTTACATCGAGTTCCTTGATTTTCGAACTCGCCTGAGCTTAGTAACACCGGGTCAAAGCCAAAGTTACTAACTGACCATATCAGTATAACTGATAAATCTCACTTAAGACGGCACTTATACAGTTAGTAGTCATTATCGTTTCTTCTTCTTTGTAAAACACGTGAAATTCTTAGAGACCCAAACAATATGTTTCCAATACTTCAGGAGTACTTCAGGAGTACTTCAGGAGCCGGTCTAACAAAGCCCCAAACCAAGCCTAATGCCCTTTTTTGGCGGACAAAATTCACAAAATGACGGCAAAGGTTCGGTACTAACCTAGTTGGGGGGGGGGCAGCCCATGCCCATTTCCCCAACATCACTTGGATGGCGGTTGGAAAAAGGATGAGAATGTGTAAGATTAAAATAATTTGACGTATACACTACTCATTTCTAGGGTAAACATGCCTTTTCTGGGTAATTAGCATGTCTTGCCCTAGTCTAATTTTAAAACATCTTGTATAATAGCAATTCCAACCGCTCTCCCTACCGGTCAAGGAAAATGGGCATAGGCTGCCCCCCCCCCCAACTAGGATAGCACCAAAGGTTCAAGGTTTTCTAAGCAATCAATGTTGCTTAGTTCAAATAACACTGTTTCGTAACACCACAAGTCTGTTTCACAATTTAAGAGAACGCTGATGATCCTTTTAAGCGTAAAGCGGCCATTGTGTCCTCGCCGAGCCTTGCAAAACGGCTGGGAAAAATGTCTGTGCGTCTTGCGTTTACGTGTGCTGTTTCGCTAATTAGATGTACAGGTTTGTGAAAATGGCCATTTTTGTAGCAGTGCTCGGTGGGCAGTGCCTATTAAGTTTTCAAGTTGCGGATTGTGTAAAAGTGAACAACGGCAGTCTACGCCTACAGCTTAATGGAGGAAGGTGCACCGAAGATTCGAATAGCCCCATTGCTTTCAAAATCAAGTCAAAAAAACTGTTGGTTTGGTCGAGGGTAGGCTTAAATGGTGTTTAATCAAGGAAAAAACTTTTCAGCAAATTAAGTGAACAAATATGCACTTTTTTGTATTTTCCGATCTAGGTCTCGCGTAAACTGGCAGCCCATTTAATCGATTTAACAAATCTATCGGGTAAACGCAGCGGCGGGTCGCGCGGAAGGGAGACACGCACAACATTTAGAGCTGGTCAGAATCTTGAGATAATCTAACCAAAAAACTGGGTTTACTGTTAGATTACCTTTGCAACAAGTCCCTTTACTTCTTGAGAAGGAGCCAGGTCTTTCAAGTAAATTACTGCCTGATTCAAAAAGTAGTCTGGTATTTTTTCGCCGTTTTCCGTAATGTAACGGGGGAACATAGTCAGATCACTGTTTACCGCAATGTTGTCCTTACCAACGATAGCATTCTTCATCCTAAAAAAAAACTTTTTTTTATTTTGAAACCCACGAGAAGATCTTGCTCCCAACACCGGCATCCCTCCACTCGGGATCCGTGTAATAAAAGCCCGAGGTGTAGAGTGGCTCCTCTCCATTGGCAGAAGCCTCATCCAGACCGAGCATTATGCAAGAAATAGGTCGATTCGTGGCTTTTTCCACGGCCACAAAGAACCAAAATTTGGCAAAGCAGGATTTATAATGTTAAAAGTCCTTAAGCACAAAAGTCCATCCTGCGCAGTTTACCATCTAAAAAATGTTTTCACTTAATTAGTTTCGAAATTAATTTGAGGTAGTTTTTTAATATTTCGATAAGCAAATATAAAAAAAACATTAAAAAAACATGTTGTAGACAGTTACTCATATGATAATGTCACTAATTATCATAATTATCCTATTTGTGTTGTTGTGCCTATTTAGCATATAGTTAATCAATTAATCGTCCTCTGTCAACAAGCCAGTCTTGTACTGCTTTTCCCCGAGTACACTTCTCCTTTTTACCTCTCTGTTTTACTATTTCTATTTATCCTTCTTGTAATAAATTATCTAATTTAACCATTGTTAACGTATACAACAGTTTTCACTTAATTAGTTTCGAAATTAATTGAAGGTAGTTTTCATATATTCCGAAAAGCAAATAGGGCAAATAAAATGGAATATGCGCTAGTTACGAATGTTGGAAACCCAAACTAGTAAGGTTATTTCAGTTTTCAATTTCTTGCCAACAAAAAAAACTTACTTCGGGATACAGACAAGCCCAGAAATCTTCTTCCGGATTGGTTAAAAAGTCGACTTCGTCGAGCGAATGGGGCAAAGCCAACATGACTGAAGAAAACGGAAACTAATAAAAAAGGAAGCAAATGAGTGTTAGAGAAATTGTTTAAAAAGAGTGCAAGGGTGCGGGATTTTTTTTCGTTGTTTTTGTCTTTCGATTATCAAATCTGAAATGTTTAAGTACGACAATGCAAACAAATTAAAACTGTTCCGTCCTTTTCATCTCGAACTGAAAAAGTCCCCAAAATTGAACAGTGCTTTTCAAATCAAATATTTAAAAACATTTTTCCATTGCAGCATTAAATTTTAAAAAAAAACAAAGTTTTTTTGTTGTTTTTTTGCTTTGTTTTAAAAGAAGGTTTAAACAGAAGAGTCCAGAAAACTTCTTCCGAGTTTGTTAAAAAGCCAATTTTGTCGAGAGAATGCGGCAAAACCAGCATGCTTGAAGTCGACGGAGACCATTCAATGGAACCGCAAAAAAACCTAAAAATCGAAAGACAAAAACAAAACAAAAATGGCTTTTGGCTTTGCCGCATTCTCTCGACGAAATTGACTTTTAGTGGAGACCATCCACTGGAACCATCCACTGGAAAGACGGAGACCATCCACTGGAACCGCAAAACGGATGAAAAACGTGATTCCAGTTATCAGTCGAGCGTTGTGATCGTTTCAGTGAGTGAGTGAAAGTGTGAAATTAGATTGTGTTATGTCGTGTATCAGTATGAAATATTTTGTTTAAATATTTATAATAAAAATTGTGTCAGTGCTAGTTCGTGTAAACAGCATCATTACAGGGGGATACACTATTATCTGCAGTCTCATATGAAAGGACGGGCAATCCGAACCAAACTGAGCCTACCAATTACCAATAAAAATAACCCATTTTACAATTTAAAAAATGCTTTATACTATTTCAACTGAAAAAGGGTTAAAAACTCAACATTTTTCTTAGATCGTTTAAGCACTCTATTCCAAGTCCGAAGATTACAGATATTTAGCGGGTTTAAAAGACATGATTTCAAAAAAGTTTTTTGTAGGAAAGAGACCGGTCAAACGCTGGAAAGGGTACAAATTAGCATGTGCCTCAATATTTTCATCCTCCTTAAATACATTGCATTTGGCAAAGGTGAATTATGAACTGGGGTGTCGCTGGGTCTTCACTTTGATGACAGAAAATTGGAAAATTGTCTTTTCTTGATAGATTACAAATTTTCTGTTTTTTTTTGGTTTCGCGTCGGCGTTTTGCGAAGACATCAAATTCTGGTTCGTATGTCAACGACTGGCCTCCGTTTTTTTCGTTGTGCGTCGGCCATTCAATCTCAAAATGATGATAAAATGATGATAAAATGATGATCAAAACTGCTTACGTACGGACATGTGTTCTTTTTCCAGTTTCCACTCAATCGCCATATCACTTCCCGAATGGCGGAATCAGAGAGAGAATCGCATTCCCGGAATTCCAATTGTCTTTCGAAAAGGCATGGTTTTGCATTCGGGTTCAAAGCATTTGAACTCTATGGAGCTACCCAATCCAAAAGTGAAGAACGATGGAGGATATGGTTAGTCTAATTGATTTGTCAATTTATTGTTGTATTCAGGGATACTTTCTATGAAGAAATGACTTTTTTTAAAAATTTCATTTAGTTCGAAGAGAGCCTTCTGACCGTCTTTTCCCATACAAGCAACGTATTTAGGGGTGGCAATGCGGTGGTAACTCCACTGGTACAGGCAATATCAGCTACGAATCGAGCAATGCCGGACTATGAAGTCATGAGGAAACGGGGGCATTGAAGTTTAAGGTTTCTACGATCCTGCTGGAGAACTTGATGCAATCTATTGAATATCTCTTTTCTTATAGAAGCACTGCGACTTTTTTCTATGGATACAAATAAATTATAATTGAAATTTTTTCAACGTGTGTGTGTACCCGGTTGAAGTATGTGCGAACAGCACTTTAGCCCCGTCTTCTTTCAACTCAGGATTCGTTTCATTAACAATTAGTAAAAGTCGTTGACGTTGTGACCAGCATCGGCTTTTGATAGATTATGTCTCACATTGAACTTTGAATGTATTTACCCAAAGACATTCAAACAGCGAGGCAAGAGTAGACAAAAACCCGTATTTGTGATATTTGTGGCAGCAAAGAGCAAAACTCGCACAACTGAAACCGAAAGGTAAAAATCTATGAATAATTTGTTAGGCACAAAAAAAAACAACACTACAGCTGAGAACAATGAGTCCCACCACGGTAAACCTCGGATTTGCTGCATTTGACAACATAGTTTAAATTCATTTTTGCTCCGGAATGGACACAAGTTTTACAGTATCGACCAAGGACAATAAATTTTTGAAAAACTATAGAAACTAAAATTCCAAACTGATGTTTTATACATGGCCGTTATAGGCCCCAATGCGGGTAAGATTTTGGCCAATGTGAAAGCTGTGTTTTTGTTGTTCTTGCGAGTTTGCATCATTTGCATTGTGGAGTCACAATATTTACTGAAAATAAACAAAGTCGATGCCATTTTCATTGACAATCAAAGATCATAAATCACGAGAAATTTTTTTCTACTGCGACATTTTTCTTCCGCCCATCTTCGATCTTCCCATATCGCCGCCTGTTAGGCCTTTTTCACTGCCTTTCAATCATTCACTCGCTCTCTCTCTCTCTCTCTCTCTCTCTCTCTCTCTCTCTCTCTCTTTCTCATATCTCTCTTCTTTTTTTCTCCCTCTACCTCCATCTCTCCTTCTCTTTCCCTCTCTTTCGTCTCCGTCTTCTATTCTCTCTCTCTTTCTTTCCATTTCTATCGTTCTCTCTTTCTTTTTCTCATTCCTTACCAATCTGTCATCGTCGCGTCAATTACAAATTAACAGATTAGACAGTGGAACCTCTAAAAAACCGATTCGCTTCATGAATCAAACGACATCTGGTTTTCTTTTTTTCGGTAGCACAACCGGAATGAAAACTGAAACCAAGTGCTGAAACATAGTATTTAATTTCTTCGTTTAAGGCACGGTAGTTCAGATAAATTCAGAGTTGATGTGTTTAACGAAAATTTACACTTTAAATTGTATAATATATCATTTTATTTTCTTAAACAGCTATCACTTTTCAATGTTAGCCCATATCGGTTTAAACTCTGTTTTGCGATTTTTGAGTGTTCATTTTACACAAAAACTGACTTTCTTCGATCTCTGACGCGCTGTTTCTCTACTACGCGTCGCCGCTCTTTATCAATGAAAACATCTTTTACGCTAAACGTGAAGCCAAACCAACGCTATAAATTTCCTTTCTGAAGCGTACATAACCCCAACTTTTGCTCAATAGATCTCAATAGAAAAGATTTATCACCCCATCCTTACAATCTTGTTTTAACAATTAGTGTTTCTTGAAAATGTCAAATTAGTTTTATTTTTTTATTTTTGCAGTCATGTCCGAGGCGCTGAAGCTCTACGAAGCCATTAGATCCAAGAGCGAAGAGCGTTGGAGAATCTGGTAATTGTATTAATTTTAATTAACACTCCACAAAATCAGGGAGCGCTTCGACGCTGGTGATCTTATCGAAGTGACTGACGTCGCTTTCTACGACAAGGAGGAAGACCTGTGAGTGTGTGAACGTGTGAACGTGGGGAGTGTGTGAGCCGGTGCGTCACCGTGTTAGTGACTTTGGAACTAAATTCAGCACAACTCTTTTGCGCATGTTGGTGACCCAGGAGCGATGTGTAGTGTCGTTGACCCATCTCTCAGCACCCAAATCAGGTTTCTAAGGCAGACGTTCAATCTCATTAGCATTTTAGCTTCCTTCGATGAACTTGTGGACACCTCTAAGTGGACTGTGGATAAGGGAACTCTCTTCACTCCACTCTGCCTAACTTCATTGATTGGTTAATCCTCGTTTATCAACTGGTAGTTTTAAAATTTCAGAAGGCATGTTCTACAGTGGAGCCGTGGAGCCGAGTTATGAATCTAAGGCAAAGGTGCTGCAAATTGGTCTCGGAGGTGGTTTAATCTATAACTTCATCCAGCACGTCTTCCCTCAGGTTGCTTAGGCTTTGATTCTAAATGAGTGGACTTTTAGATCGAATTAACTGGTGTGGAGTTGGATCCTGTTATGGCTGAGATTGCCAGAAAATGGTTCCATGTGAAGACCTCGGATACCCAGAAAGTGTTGGTTGACGACGGAATTGCGGTTGTCAATAGGGCAGTGGAAAACGGTGAGTGAGTGAGTGAATGTGTGCGAGTGTACATGTGCTACTGAGCAAGTGATGTTGTGCATATGTGTGAATGTGTTGTAATTCAAGGTGTACCTTTGTCAAAGGGAAAGGGCTGCTTAAAAATAAATTTTCTGATTTTGTGATAAAAACCTAGATCTCATTCCCAGGATTCCGAAAAATACCTCTTTTACCCATTTTGGATTAAAATGAACCTATTTAGGAGCGCTTGCAGTTTGGGGAAAATTGTTATTTGAATTGCCGCCAACTCTGCGTCTCTCCAATTCCCACATTCTCTCGCCCACTCTAGCCGTGTTTCCGTGCGGCAAACGCGTAAAACGGCCGTGGAAACGCGCCCCTTTTGCAGTCCAAATCATATAAAAGGGGTATGTTTCAGAATTGTGGAAACGACATCTATTCAATGAAACAATTGTAAAGAGATTTTAAAAATCATTTTACGATATCCTTTCACTTTAAGGCGAAAAGTTTGATGTGATCTTGGTGGACACTGCTTACAATGGCGTCAGCCATGCCGGCGGAGACCCCCAGATGGCCCCAGTTCCCCCATTCCGCGAGGTTTCCTTCTTCGAAAACGCAAAGAAGGCCCTCACAACAAACGGTAATAACTAATTATACCTTAATCTATTGACGTTTGTCCAGGGACCCTGCTTTTTAATGTATTTGCTCATGGAGAGGCAGGTGCCACTGTTGTCGTGGGAAACAAGGTATTTTGCTGTTCACTGAAGATAATTTATATTTTTAGTTCGAAGAAAGCATCCGTCAGGTCTTCCCCTACACCACCAGTGTATTGGTCGATATGAATATGGTTGGTACAATCTAAAATTGATTCAAAGGAATTTCAGGTGATCACCGCCACTACCCGGCCTATGCCCTCAGCCGAAGAAGTGAAAAAGCAACTCGCAACGCTCAACTTGAAGTATCGAAAAGAACCAACTGCAGAGCTTACCGAACTGTACTCCGAACTGGAATGAAAAACGGTTTTCTCATAAATAGTGTTTCACAAAATAGAAAAGAAAAACGATTAAGTTGCCGAAACCCCCCTTTTTTAATGACTTACAATACCTGTGGAAGCTCATACTAACTCTGCACACATACACACACAATCACGGAACGTACAGACACAGCCACTCACACAACCACTTACACACACGCACGCACACACACACAGATACACACATATAGACATATACAAAGTTTGCGTTTCAACATTGATGCTGAAGGTATAAACTAAATGATAAAAACATCAGAAATTTGAAATTCGAAAAAAGTGCGTGATATTATTTTTTTAGTAATAGTAAAGGTAGAGAAAGAAAGAAAGAAAGAAAGAAAAAGAGAGAGAGAGAGAGAAAGAGAGATGTTCTTCATAACACTGTTAATCTAATTTGGGTGTTAAAAGTACAATTGCAATTTTTGAATTGAAACGCGAGCGGCCAGCTCACCTTTGAGCAATTTTCACTTCATTTGCATTCTAAATAGCTTTTCCATCTAAACAATCCTATTTTTCAAGAAAAGTGACAAATTTCTGTTACGTGCCATTTTAATTGCCATGTTTTCGTTTAAAAAAAACAACTGTTTTGGCTTAAAAGTTCGTAACAAACAAGTCTCAAACTATTTCGGCACACACATGCACACAAACACACAAACAAACATACACAAACAAACATACGCACGCACTCTCTTCTCTCTCTCTCTGCTCTATCTATCTTGTTTGTCCCAATCCTCAGTTCATTTCCTGATTTATATGATTGCCCTTAGAGAATCCCTGCACTTTGAAGGGTAATTTGAGAGGGAAGCCCGAGTTCAAGGGCGCAGAGCCATGCATTATTCAGACGAGGCTGCGCTGAAACCTTCCGCACAATCCACCATAACGAGTTCATTCATATGCTCAGTTTTGATATTTGCATGTTGATGATATATTCCTCGTATATTCATATTTTACCCCAGTTTGTGTATTTTCCACGGAGGTTGTCACTTTTCTTTGTGACCCATGAATTCTTCGAACATTTCACATCTCATTTTCTGGCCATATCACTCCACTGTTTCAATAAGACCTTGGTAATTAGCATCGGTTCGTAATATTTTCAGCTAACGCTTGCAGCCAAATCGGCAGCTTTGGAAATGGGTATATATGTTTACCAAAAACACTTGTCTTCATGTCCGTTCCCTACACTATAAACACTTTAATTCTATCTCTCTAATAACACACCATTCCATTGTTTCAATGAACAGTTTGACATTTTATATCGACACTCGTTTCAAATTGAAACTAGTATAATTTACTTATCAATTGATTAAAGTCTTCCGAAGATCATTGGAAATCATGAATATCTGAAAATTTGCTGTATCACTCCACTGTTTTGAGATTGAAAACTCGGTCAAGTATGAAACTGAGGTAAACTGAGTTAAGACATAAATTGAGGCTTAATGTGTTTACTTTTAAAAAGGGAAAAAAAATTTTTTTTGATTAAAATCTATTGAAGTCGAAGTTGTCCCATCCTTGGAAAGTACATCCCTGTTTGACTAGTTATTTTACTTAAGATTTAAAAGTACATGCTGAATATCACATTTTAATTCAAATTGAATATTCTGTCTGATGTTTTGCACATTACTCCACTGTTTCAATGGGAGATTTTATAAAATAAGTTCTGGTTTTTTTTCTTTAAAAAATTTTATTCTCTGATCAAATTCGAAGATTTAAAAGGGCGCACATGCTGAAAACTGCATTTGAATTCAAATTGAATTGAAAACTTCATCTGAACTCTGCTCCCCTAATCGCTTCCGTTTCCTCTACGTTCCGCCGACGCTTTTCGCATTCCACACGGCCTATTCTTAACCGCAATAATCGCATTTACACTGTTTTTCTTTATAAAACACTTACTTTTCCTAAGAATTTCCTTTAAAACTCAATTTTCGATTATTTTTAAAGCTTCCCGGTTCATCTGCCTTTCTGTTTTCGTTCTCGATTTGTATTCAATGGTTTGTTTTCGCCAAGCTGAGGACATTTCAAGGGAACAGCCCCGCCATTCGCTGGCTTTTTCGCTCAAGAAGACACGTTTTTGTGTTATTTTTTAGCACAATTTCAGTTTTTTACTAGTTAAATACTTATTTACATCATAAAAACAAAAAAGTGATTAAACCTTGCGTTTTTTGTCTTTTTGGTGTTTTTATCCCTTTCATGTGACTAAAGACATGGAATTATAAAAAAAGAGAATAGTTTAAAGTGGCAGGACCACGTTTTTTTTTCAAAGTCTTTTTTACAATAGTTTCATTGAATAGATGTCGTTTCCACGATTCTGAAACATACCCCTTTTATATGATTTGGACTGCAAAAGGGGCGCGTTTCCACGGCCGTTTTACGCGTTTGCCGCACGGAAACACGGCTAGAGTGGGCGAGAGAGTGTGGGAAATGGAGAGACGCAGAGTTGGCGGCAATTCAAACTGCTATTTCTCCAAATTTCAAGTGCTCCTGAATCGATTCATTTTGATCCCAATTGGGAAATAGAGGTATTTTTTCGGAATCCTAGCAATGAGATCTGGGTTTTTATCACAAAATCAGAAAAAAAATTATTTTACGCGGTCCTTCTCCTTCAAGATCTGAACTTTGTTGTTGACTTTATCAATCCCACACCCGTACCAAATCGCCGTTTTGTGGTCGTTTTGTTCTTCGATCGACTCGCTCATCTCTCGCCAACAGAAAAAGATTCCATTTCGCATTCACAGCTGGCACCGGCTATGGTCATTTCGAGATAATTCCAGCCACCCGACGTTTTGTTCCTACTTTATGCTAAGCTTTCTGCTCTGTTTGTTTTCCAGCGCATGTCTCAGTATATTTTCCGGGAAGAGAGAAAGGGAAACGAACTTGATGTTGGTGAAGGTCAGAGAGAGAGAGAGAGAGAGAGAGAGAGAGAAAGAGAGAGAGACGAGTGTTCTCTCACCCCAGCAACAACGCAAACAACCGTTTTTCTTGCTCTTTCGCTTCTATTTGTCAAGGTTTTTGTTACTTTTTCTATGTTTCCGTTCCGACAGCGCACAAAGGAAGGCAGAAATCACGCGGTCGCCGCCGAGACGCACTCACTTTGCACTTGCCCCCTTGGGAAGGAAGAAAGGAAGACGAATCGCGAACTTTTGATCTCTTTTTCGTTAAGACAGAGATATGAGAGAGGGAGAGAGAAAGAGAGAGAGAGAGTTAGAAAGAGAGATAGAATTAGGGAGAGAGAGAGTTAGAAAGAGAGATAAAATTAGAGAGAGAGAGTTAGAGAAAGAGAGATAGAGAGAGTGACAATTTCCTGTTTTCAACTTTGTTTACGAAATACCGTCAAATTTATGAAAATTCTGTTTTGCCAGTCTGCATTTAATCCTCTTTTACCCCACCCTCCCCAACATTTCGGGGCTCATTTTTCAGTCTTCTGCAGCCACCGTCCATTATTTTTATCTCTGGAGTACGATATTCTGTTTCTTCTTTAGCTGTACTAAAAACAAACACGATTGGCAAGCTGTTTACTCTTAAAAGCTTCGGAAGGCGACGGAAATCCGTCAAGATGCGCTTGTCGTTTAGTCCTTCACTCGAAACGACTCCAAAATATTTTCTTCTGCTCTTGCAAGAACTTGAAAATTTTAATATTTTTTTATTTCAACAATCTTCAAGAAGGTCTTTGAAAAGCTTTTTTGCAACATCATACGGGTCTAACCAAAAATACGTGATTACGTATTTGTTCACAAAAGATTTTCGGTGAAACTCGAAATTAAAAAATTATTATATTTTACAGCGAAAAGTTCTAAAAAAAACTTCCCTCAGACTTCTTCATCTTCTAATTTGTCATTTACGTAACGGAAGCCATCTCAGCCATTTCCGGGGAGCGCTCTATACGCATTAGTCGCATTATTCTGATCTTAGTTTTTTTCTATTTTCGCCACATTAGTCATTTGTTTTTAAGTTTCTAGGTAAGTTATAGTCAAGTCCTTGTAATGACCTCTAAATATTAAACAACATCATGATTTATACTCATTAAGTTACAAAAATAACTCTAATTATAGTTTAACAGTGGAGTGATGTGGCAAAAAAACGAAAAATAATTTTGCGAAAAATTTGGTTTAACTTTGGTCATGTAATTACCTCACAATGTCGAAAATATAATTTCCATTGAAACAGTATGCAAAAGCACAAATTTTGTGAATAAATTTACTCTTTGCAATTTAAACTGTTGTCAATGGCCCATTTTGTTGCAGTTAAAGTCATAAATGTATAAACCAGTCCAGTTTGAGGCCCTATTACCCGGAAAATTACCCACGTGGCAGTCAACACCACGTGATTCTTCCAATCTTTGAGCACTAGTTTGCCTGTTTGTAGTTTTACAATTACTATTAAATTAGAAACTTGTTTCTGAAAAAAATGTTGAAAAAAACATTTTTTTCACAGAAAACTCATCCCAGCCTATTCAAACTTGTTTTCTCAGCCGAACGCCAATTGACCTTTGAAAAGGGGTTCTTTGGGGAAAGTGCGTCGGTCCGAAGACTGAATTAGTTTTTGCCCCAGTGAATTCAGGGCTCGCCTAAGTCCATAAGCGTCTACGATCGGCAATTCAATTGTGTGTGAGCGTGTGTATGTGTTTAAAGAGGAATGACCTCGTAAAATTGATTTTTCAAAGTCTCTTTACAATAGTTTCATTGAAAAGTAGTCGTTTCCACGATTCTGAAACATACCCCTTTTATATGATTTGGACTGCAAAAGGGGCGCGTTTACACGGCCGTTTTACGCACGGAAACACGGCTAGAGTGGGCGAGAGAGTGTGGGAAATGGGGAGACGCAGAGTTGGCGCCAATTCAAACGACAATTTCCCCAAAATTTCTAGCGCTCCTAAATCGATTCATTTTTTCCCAAAATGGGTAAAAGAGGTATTTTTCGGAATTCTCGAAATGAGATCTAGTCCTTCTCCTTCCTCCCAAAAACTAGTAACTCCACCGCAAACAAATGCTTTGTCTTTCATAAAACAAAGGCTTTCCCATCAGTTTGCTCGTAAAATCGAGTGTTTTCTTGGTTCGCGCCTGCGTACAAACAGACGACCGTACGGCGCTTATCGTCCGCCGACTATTCCTCCGTCTGGCAAACAACGCCCCCAGAGTACTATTGAAACAGTGCAATGCTTTCTCTCTCTCTCTCTTCGAAGTGAGGATTTGGCTGTTTCAATTGTTTGCCGGAGATTTTCGGCAGTTTACAGTGCAAGGAAGAGTTATGACTTTACACATTTTACTTTCAAAAACAAAAGTTACTGCTATGTTTTTCATTCCAAGAAAAACTTCCCAGCGCGTGGCGTCAAAATGGAAGGTGAATTGATGTTTTACATTTGAAATCACTCACTCACTCACTCACTTATACACATTCACACACACTCACTCACATTCACACACATATATACACATTTACGTACAGTTACACACACATTCACACGCACACATTCACTCACACTCCACAAACACTCCCACACACATGTTCACACGTTTTCCTTCTTTTTCATTTTCTCTTTCTCTCATTCTTTCTCTAACTCTCTATCTCTCTTTGTCTGTCTCTCTCTTACTATTTTTCTCTCTTTCTCTCTTTCTCTCTTTCTCTTTCTTTCTATGTCTCTCTCACTCTCTCACTCTCTCTTTCTCTCTCTCTCTCTCTCTCTCTCTCTCTCTCTCTCTCTCTGTCTCTCTCTCTCTCTCTATCACTCTTTCTCTCTCTCTCACTCTCTCTTTCTCTCTCTCTCTCTCTCTCTCTCTCTCTCTCTCTCTCTATCACTCTTTCTCTTTCTCTTTTTCTCTCACTCTCTCTCTTCTCTCTCTCTCTCTCTTTCTCTCTTTCTCTCTTTCTCTCTTTCTCTCTCTCCCCTTCTGTCTATATCCCTGTCTCTCTCTCTCTCTCTCTCTCTCTCTCTCTCTCTCTCTTTCTCTCTTTCTCTCTTTCTCTCTTTCTCTCTCTCCCCTTCTGTCTATATCCCTGTCTCTCTCTCTCTCTCTCTCTCTCTCTCTCTCTCTCTCTTTCTCTCTTTCTCTCTTTCTCTCTTTCTCTCTCTCCCCTTCTGTCTATATCCCTGTCTCTCTCTCTCTCTCTCTCTCTCTCTCTCTCTCTCTCTCTCTCTCCCAAACGTGGTTTTTGTCTCTTTCTGAACCAAGTGCCATTATTACAATGTTGTGATTCCCACGACACCACTTTGTAATAGTGGCACCCATTTCCAAAACTGCACGCATTTGATTGCACTTTAGTCTCATCCTGAAGCAAACACTTTTAACTGCAATTTAGCACTGCACTATAGTAAACACTTTGAGCACGTGTTTATCCAAGGCTTGGCTATCTTTGGACGGCACCGTACAAATTGGCTTCGTTAAAGCAGGTGCAACTTGG
>JAJQXH010000056.1:1255000-1285000 GCA_022343465.1 Oscheius sp. G VE-2021
GTAGAATTTTCAGGTATGAGCCATTCATACAGGGTATCTCCGCAGTCCGGCGTTCAGACTGCCATGCCGTGCAACGTCTACTCCCTCGCGAGTGGTCAGTTTTTAAAAAAAATTTAAATATTATCTTTGAAAACTTTTAAACTGGGTTTCATAGTGGTTTCATCTCAAACTAGCCACCGTATCATTTTTTTAAACCCTCAAAAAGCGCCCGATTGATCTAATTTTCCATAAAACGAGGTTAATTCGACATGATTCTACCCATTGATTAAGGAATTCAGTGAATTTTGCAGAGAAATCCCGTGGGAATCGGAATTTGTTGCATTTACACAGCTTTCCGCGACGTTTTCTGTGCAAGCAGCGATGTTTTAACGGTTTTCAGCAACGGAAACCCATTTTTAATTTGAAAAAAAAAGTGAAAATCGTGAAAAATTTTGATTGCCAAAAAGCAGGTCAAACGGCCTTAGGTTGCCAAAGAGCGGCTTTTAATTGCCTTAAAAGCAGGTGAAGCAGCCTTAGGTTGCCAAAAAGCGGCTTTTAATTGCCTTAAAAGCAGATCAAGCGGCCTTAGGTTGCGAAAGAGCGACCTTTGTATACCCAAAAGCCGCCTTTGATTGCCCAATAGCGGCATTTGGTCGCCAAAAGCGGCTTTTATTTACCAAAAACAGATCACGTTGCCTTTTGTTGCCAAACGCGGGTTCGTTTCCCGAAATCATTGAATTCCTATATTCCCCACCGTTTGTTGACAATTGCATTTGCTTTTGTGGCAGCCGGCGGTCATTGATCCATCAGCACATCTTGAAAAGCACACCATCTGCCTGTTTGTTTCCAGCCGTTTCTCCCAGGAAGCCATGGGTATGCCTTCTGCTCGATTTCCGTGCCTTCTGATTCCAATTTCGCTGTTTTCGGCGCACTCTCATTAAATCGCTGCGGCGTTATGCTCTATGTGTTTGTTGTTATTGTGGATCCCCAGAGGGAGAGGGAGACCAATCGGAGTGGGTGAAATGTGAGCCATTTCAGAACCGACGACGCCGACCAGCGACATGCGCAAGAGGCACAATTCTTCGAGTGCGCCGAGACACCCCTCCATTCTGTCGGGTAAGAGAGAGAGAAAGAGAAAGAGAGGGAGAGAGAGAGAGGGAGAGGGAGATGCGACGGGACTACTCTTTCCGTGGCCGCCGATCTAGAAAATTGTGAAAAGTAACGGCTTTTTAGAGGTTAGTCAATTTTTAAATAAAATAAAAATTAATTTTTGCATTTTGGAATAGGTTGTTTACTTAGATAATAACCAAAATTTCAATTTAAAAAAATATCAACAACCAAAACTTTGTAGGCAAAAAGGTCTTAAAAACGCTCATTTCACTGATTTTTTGTTGGGAATTTAAACCTTTTTTTCATATTATCGTTATCAAATAGTGTTTTAAACACTATTTATTTTCGTTTAATTATGAAACATCAAATGTTAAAAGGCTTAAGACCCAAATATGGGCTCTCCCAAAAGGATTACTTTTTTTTGGGCAATTATATTTTTAAAATGGCGAATTTCAGTGAAAGTAACGTAATTTACACGGCAGAATCGTGTCAGACGCTTGTTTGGCACACGATTCCTTGAATTGGCCTATAATTGGCCGCGACCCGAATTTCGCAACCAGTCGCTTCCATTTCGAGAGGTGTTTTCGTTCCTTTTCTCTCACGTTTTAGTTTTGTTCATGCAAGAACGCAAAGGCCCCTTTTTGGCAACCAAAGGCCGCTTGGACCGCTTTTCAGCAAACAAAGGCAGCTTGGACCCCTTTTGACAATCAAAGGCCCGCGTTTTTTGTCAACCAAAGGCCGCTTGGAACGCTTTTTAGCAACCAAATGACAGTTGGACTGCTTTTTGGCAACCAAAGGCCGCTTGACCTACTTTTTTGCATTTACAAGCCGCTTTTTGCAACCAAAAGCCGCTTGCACCGCGTTTTGGCAACAAAAGGCCGCTTGGACCACTTCTTCTCAACCAAAGGCCTCTTCGAAACGCTTTCTTTTATAAACTTTCTATGAAATCCAACCGATTCTTGACTGGAAAACATGGATAGTGGCATTTCAAGTGTTTTCCTTACATCCCCTCCATCTCTGTTTTCCTCTTCGCCACGTACGATCCTTGCCCTTTATCCCTTTACTCACCCATCACGGGGCCTCATGTAAACACCTCCCTTCTCCCCCACTTCTATCCTTAAAGTCACGTTTATTAATTCTTCGGTGGCTACAAAAAATGCATAACTTCGACCGTCAGCTATCATCTCCGGCGATGGAATTCGAAGGAGGAGGTAAAATCACAAAAACTTGGCTAATTTCCGCTTGTCCAAGCGTTGAAATGTGTAAAAATTATCGTTTTATTAAATTTTTAAACAGTTAAATGCCTAAACTTGGTTTCTATTAACCTTATTAGTTTTTGTAAAGCTAGGCAAAAAAAACACCGACCGGGATCGAGCCTCAGTCGTTTAGGTGGTAATTTGTTGGGCCAATTAGGATTCGGACCGCAACCTAACTTTTCAAAAGTTATAAAAATATTAGTTTTGTATTATAACAAAAAAGTATTTCTAGTACAACTATTGAATATAACAATAAAATTTTAAAAAATTTGTCCAGTGGGAATCGAAATGGGGTGTTTAGACTACTAGTCCGACCTCTTAGCCACTTGGATAAGCGAAACAACAATAAAAAAATTACATAGGGTAGTTCAAACCCTCATTTAAAGTATCTTGAAAACTTTTTTTTTACATCAAAAATAGCAAAAATATCGTACCCGGACTTTGTTTTTTTTTGAATATCGCTTTTTGGCAACCATAGGCCGCTTGGCCTGATTTTAGCAATTAAAAGCCGCTTTTGGCAATCAACGGCCGCTTCGTCCATTTGTTGGCATTTAAAAGCCGCTTTTTGGTAACCAAAGGCCGCTTGAACCTCTGGGAGGCTTCTTTAGGGAAGTTTTTCCAAATCTTAAGGGCCTTTGGCTCCATCGATCAGCTGAAATTAAAAATAAACACTTGAATAAGTATACATAATTAAGTTGCACATTTCAAAGAATGGAAAGTTTTCGGCCCGTTGAATTCGTCTAATTTCTATCTTTCAGGTCTCCGAAACCTGATGGTCCGTCCGCGGAGCGAGAGCCTCAACTCCCAGATGATGAGGAAGCCCCCGCGGCCGATGAAGAAAGTCCAGGTGAGTTTTTTTTTTACACAATTTCTTTTACACAACTTTATTTTAGTTTTAAAAAATTTTATTTTATTTTTTTAATATTTAAATTCAGATAGCGGCGTGCCAGCTGGAATCGGTGTACGACCTGCGCGAGGGCGACGACGAGGGCTCCTCCTCCGAATTCTACAACGACGAGTGGGCCTTCAGGAGACCCCGCAGCAACAGCTCCGTAAGTTTAAAAAATGTTTAATTTTATTTTTATTTAAATTTAAATTATTTTTAAATTATTAGATAATTTCAGGACTTTCTGATATTGCGGAAGACGTCCCGCCCTCTCTCCGTCGACGTCGTGGGCCTCGTCGGTTAGTTTTTCCCATTTTTTGTTCCAATATGCAAATCCAAGTTGGATTCTATAATTATAAACAAACGTGGCTCCGGGTCTGCCAAGAGTGGCTGCCGTTTTGTACTTTATTGGTTTATGGGACCCGGACGACCAAAATTTCCCAGTCGGCCCCCCGTAAGAACCCTTTTCGAAATCTTTCGCATGTCTCCCATCCCAGACAGATAAACATCGAGGAGAAACCACAAACATCCCCTGTTTTCGGGCAAAGTTCCTGGGGTAAACAGTCTGGCCTTGTTTTCTCGTAGTTTTCGAAACTTTCGCTCCGCCTTTCATCTCGCATTTGCATTTTGCATACACCACCCTCTGGCTCTCAGAGGCCTGTCCGACGCAAATTTTGATCGCCCGGTCAGTTTTGGCCCTTTCAGCCAATTTGCTCCCATTTATTACCAACTACACGGTTTTTAGGCGTTTAAAAAAAAACGATAAAACCGTTTTTTTCTCAACAAAGTTTTAATTTTTTAACTTTAGGTCCATGACCAGAAATTTTTAGGTTAGATTTTTAAAGAAGAAACCAGTATTTTGTATATATGTTTACAAAAAAATGTATTGAATAAACAATTAAACCAAAAAAACGTTTTATCTAGCGGGATCGAACTTGGTTAGTTTAGTTTACCAGTCCTACCTCTTAGACACTTGGCCATAAAAACACCTTAATTTTTTAATGCAGTTTGAATCCTTCTTAAAATTGTATTTTTTGGATGTTTAGAACTGTTGTTACAACAAAAATATATAAGATTCAAATTGGTTACATTTAAAAATCGGTTTTTTAACAACAACAAAAAACGAGGTCTCAGTTGAAATTAGCACCCAAATTTGCATATAGCACCCCCAAAATGTATTTATTTCCAAATTCTTGGCCCATTAAGCCCAAAAAGCCGCAATTGGAATCCAGTCAAGATAATTATTTTTTTCAGATTCGCAGTCGGATCCCTACAGGCAGTACATGAAGGTCGTGGAGTGCTACGAGCTGGCCTCTGCCAACAACACCATCACCACCATTGATAGCAGGCTTACGGTAAGAGAGAGACAGAGAGAGAGAGAAAGAGAGAGAAAGACAGAGAGAGAGGGAGGGAGAGAGAGACAGAGAGAGAGAGAGAGAGAGTGAGAGAGATGGCTAGAGAGAGAGAGAGAGTGAGAGAGATGGCTAGAGAGAGAGAGAGTGAGAGAGATGGCTAGAGAGAGAGAGAGGCAAAGATATAATCCCTCTTTTCCAGGTGGACAAGGCCTTCAACGCCCTCTGCACGCACAACATCGGTTCGGCCCTCATCTGGGACGCCGATCTCAAGAAGGTTGGCTCTCCATCGCCATTTACAGTAACCCCTCCTTCCAGAATGTCTCCATTGTGACTCTCTCGGACTTCCTCCGTCTCCACGCCCTGGCCGCCGACCCTGCCAAAACCCCCGTCTCCGAGATTGTCGGCCACGGCGAACTTGTACAAATCCCCGCCGATTTCAAGTGGGATTTGGGTTGGATTCAGGATTAATTGAATGAGTTTAGAATCTACGATGCTTGTGAGATCTTCTGTAATTCGCGCGTTCATCGCCTGGTCGTCACTGAGCCTGGGACGGGAGATGTGCTCTTTCTGCTGACGCTGAAGCGAGTGCTTCAGGCTATCCACAAACAGGTTGGATGGAGAGAGAGAGAACGGCTAGAGAAGCAGACAGATAGGGGGCAGTCAGAGACGCAGAAAGAGAGGTATCGGTAAGAGACGCAGAGATTGGGGTAGAGAGAAAGAGCTGGAGAGAAATGATATCCAACTAATGCCTCCATTTCCAGAACCGTTCCCTCCACTTCGCCCAGTGGCTGAGTTGCCCCATATCGGACTCCTGCGTCGGCAGTTGGAACACCGACATTTACACGGTAGGTCTTCTCTTTTCTCTTTCTTTCTAGTCACGTTCCCTAAAAATGCACTATTTTCTTCAGGTTCCGACTACGGAGACGGTTGCAGGTGCGGTCACTGCCATGCTGGAGAAGAGGATCTCCGGCCTGCCGCTGGTCGACCAGAAAGGCCGAGTTGTCGACGTTTTGGTGAAGAGCGATCTGGCCAAGGCTCTCGAGCGCACCCAGCGCAGTATTCATGTCAGTGAAATTAGGAGGGAGAATAATGACATTTGGTTTTCAGACCGAACTGCTGGCCTCCCAGATTCACTCCATCATGGGCTTCCGTCCTCCCGCCACCCTCCTCTCTCCTTCTGATTCCGTTGGAAAGGTACCTCCTTCTTCTGAAAACCATACCTGGGCGGCTTCTGAAAACCACCTAATCCTCTTCTTTCAGGTCCTGGACACCCTGCTCTGCGGTCCCCACGTGCGCAGCGTCTTCATCATCAACGAGGCCGGCTGCCCCATCGCCTGCGTCTCCCTGAGCGATGTCATCCGCCATCTGACAGTCGACGGATCGCCCTTCGCGCGCTCCACCCCGGAGAAGAAGATGATGGAGGACGACGACATGCCCTCCCCCTTCTCCCCATAGCTTTAACCGGACAGCTTTACCCCGCCCCCTCTTTCCTCCCCTCACTTGACAGATCTTCCCTGTTTGGAATCCGGTGTACATATCGATTTATGGGTGGGTAGTTGTAAGTCTTCGTCACATGTATTACTTACGCACACTGCCTTGCGCAATAAGGAATGAAGGAGTTTTACGGAGGATGGATTTGTGTTGGGGAAGGGAGTCATTAAAGGACTGTGGGTAACTTACACTAAATTGGGCTCCACTTGGAGGGGGCGCATGCCCATAAATTTTGGGCTATGGCTGTGGTCCGTGGATAAAAGTTCCATTTTTGGGAGGGTCCGCGGGAAATTTTCGGGGTTGGGGGGAAGGGGGGGGGTCCAAAAATCCAAAATGTATCCCTGCATTTTTCTCAAAATCGGGCCGATAATTTTATTACTTTTAAGTTATAACTGAAGAAATTCAAAATTATTTTTAAAATAATATTTAAAACAGAAAATTGTTTTTTTTATCCAAAAGCGGGTCATAAATCAGCCTTTGTATGTTAAAAAAAGCCGGCATTGGCTTTCAAAAGCTCAATTTGGTTGCAAACGGTGACCGAAGCGGCCTTTTGTTACCAAAAAGCGGCCTTTAATTGCCGTAAAGCAGATCAAGCGGCATTTGTTTGTCAAAAAGCTGCCTCAAGAGAAATACAGAGAGAGAGAGAGAGAGAAATTCGATCCACAGTCGCGTTTATTAGACAAAGACAACGCCACAAATGGCTTTTTCTGTTATCGATTTGTTTGTTCGCATTATCTTTTATAATTTAATAATTCTTTTTTTTTTAATTTTATCATGATTAAAAACATAATTAAATTATAACAAAATTAGAAATGTATTTTGTTAAAATCGATTTATAAAAAATCATACTTTTCAGTAAAACCGATGGAAGCTCCAGAAACTATTCCGTTCCCAATTTTACCTTATGATTTGCAAAAACACATCCTGGAAAAGGCAAGTACTAATGGATTAAAAATGTATTTAATTTTTCAGCTAACTTTTCTGCAATTTGTCGAATTTCAAGAATGTTGTCAGTTCAGTCTAACCTTAAGTAAAAACTGCTCCTCTTTGAAATTCCCGCTAGAAGTGGCTGACATATCTTTTTCATCACCAAATGTAACGTACATTATATGTTATAACACATAATTTCAGCCACAAATGTTCACAATTGGAAAAACCGATGTTTCTACTGAAAACAGCTCCCAAGCAAGGATTTCCGTTGAAAAGATCATCTGCTGGGTTTGTATTTTGAAATTTATATGTGTTGATCGAATTTTAGGCAGTTCTCTCGGATGAACTAATTTCTTTCTGTTTGAAAAGTATCATAAAATCTAGGTACTTAATCTTCGGTAAAGTTGAGTGTTCCTCAAAAATGTTTGCTAAATTGATAAAGGTGAGTTTCAATTTTTTTGTGAAAAAGATATTTAATAGAGCCTTAACATAGCTGCTGTCAAATGGTGGAGTGGCAACGAGCCTTATCAAGGTTTCGCCGATGCGCCTTCTGATTGTGTGGTAAGAAATAAAAAAATTGGACCACCCAGACAAACTGTCAGGCCAGGGTTTGGTCACACTCGCACACAAGCACTACCACACACCACACATACACACACTCACGCACACACACACATACATACACACACTCACGCATAAACACACTCACGTACACATACTCAAGCAGATACACACTCACGCACGCACACACCTTTGATCGAAAGGTAATATTGTTTACTTAATATATCCTTGTTAATCACAAAAAATGCATTTACAGGGGAAGTTTTTCTGATTTTGCGATATAATTGATCTCATTCCCAGGATTCCGAAAAAAATACCTCTTTTGTCGCCCACTCTAGCCGTATTTCCGTGCGGCAAATGCGTAAAACGGTCTTGTAAACGCGCCCCTTTTGCAGTCCAAATCATATAAAAGGGGTATGTTTCAGAATCGAGGAAACGACATCTATTCAAAGAAACAATTGTAAAGAGACTTTTAAAAATCAATTTTACTATGTCCTTCCCTTTTAAAGGAAAAGGACCTTGTAAAATTGATTGTTAAAAGTATCGTTATTATAGTTTCTTTGAGTATACATAGTTTCCACGATTCCGAAACACATCCCTTTTATATGATTCGGACTGCAAAAGGGGCGCGTTTCCACGGGCGTTATACGCGTTTGCCGCTCGGAAACACGGCTAGAGTGGGCGAGAGAGTGTGGCAAATGGAGAGACGCAGAGTTGGCGGCAATTCAAACTACAATTTCCCGAAAATTGAAGCGCTCCTAAATCGGTTAATTTTGATCCAAAATGTGTAAAAGAGGTATTTTTCGGAATCCTGGGAATAAGATCGAGACTTTTATCACAAAAACAGAAAAATGAATTTTACGATGTCCTTCCCCTTTAAGTTGCTCATTCGCTATGGGAGAATCCAAACCATTGATGAGCTGTGGACCATAAGAACAAGAGGACTATCCGCCTACATACGTGATCTTCCAACCTCTGAAATCATCAGAAAAGTAAAGGTTAAAGCGCTAGTCATTGATTGTAACCTTGATTTACGTTTAGGAACATCTGAATGGGCCGAACTTACCTAAGTTTCCGATGAAGAGGACTTTCCGAAGATGGCACACGTTGGAATCATTGGAGGAAGCCTTACTTCAGCTGGGAGACACATGTCAACCCAGTAAACCGTCATCTGTTCCTCCGCCTAAGATTGTTCGTGGAAAAAGAGAAAATCTAAAGCATTGGAAAGTGACTAGAAAGAATGAGAAAAGACCGTTTGCCCTAATTACTCACGACGATCTAGATGTGATAATTCAGCCTTATCCGAAGTATATGGCTTAATTTTCATATTTGGATAAATACATTTTGTTGATGTTTTGTTGTTGAAGAAGAGAGCGAGAGGGAGATTGATATATAGAAAAGTAGAGAGAAAAAGCAAGAAAGAAAGATAAAAACTCTAAATTTTTTGGTTTTAATTCTGCTAATGGATAGTTGCTTCTCCGCGAATCCCGTTGCCAGCCTGTTTGTCAGTGCCATTTTTGGAGCGCACAACCCGCTCACGGCAGGTTCCCCACGGCGCCGACGCTCTCCCTTTCATGAAATTGTCAGCTGCAACTGCCATCTTCCTCGCGTTCATTTATGTTGAAGCTACTCCTCGGTAAATTGGAGATAATAGAAATTAGAAAGTTGAGATTCAGAGTGAAAAGAAATGGATTTACAAACAACTACAGTTATGGGCCGTTTGGAATAGGGCCTACAAATGCGGGATTTGATAGCAATGGATTTTACAGGTACTTATCTGTATTTCTCTCTCTCTCTCTATTTCTCTCTCTGCCTGTCTATCTCTGTATCCTTGTTTCTCTGTCTCTCTGCTTCTCTTTGCCTGCCTATGTCTATTCCTCTTTGTTTCTCTCTCTACCTTTGTCTTGTTTCTCTTTCTATCTCTTTCTTACTGTCTCTTTCTCTGTTTCTCTCTTTTCTCTTTCTCTACCTCTTTCTCTCTCCTTCTCTCTCTCCCTTTCTATCTCTCTCGTTTTCTCTTTCTATGTTTCCATTTCAGAGACAAATTCTACAACAGTGGTCTCCCTCCACTATACACCCACCAAGCCTACCGCAACTACTATCACGAAATTTCATTCCACAAGAACAAATACGGACTTCCTGCTCCAACAAACTTCGAAATCAATCAATGGGAAAGATACGGTAAGTTATACACACAATTAATTATATAATTAATACAATTAATTGGTATTCCAGGACCCTACTACAAAGGAGTCTGGGGATATGCCGATCACTCACCCTATTGGTTTGGATAATATCTTTAGTTTTCTTCAATTGTCATTTTTGTTGCTTTTTTGAATAACAATAAAGAAAAGATAAAACTATTGGTTTTGCAAAACAGAAAAAGTGATATTGGAAGTGGACTGGAAGAATCAAAAGAACCCTTCTCCTAGATTCTATTTCTGTACTTTGCCCTCATTCTATTCAACGTGTTGCTCCATGTGACGGACTGCCATGTTGCTTTTATCGCCAGCCACTGTCCACGCCTTCGCCATTAAGTTCCAGTGCTTATCGAGAGTCGGCTACCAGTTTACAATCGGAGACCTTTGTTCCCAATGTACTTTTAGTGTTCGCTTCTGTGCTTTATTGTCAATACAACCCACGTACACATTAGCATATATAAGCACCTACACACATACCCAAATACACAGATTTACAGTCACACGGTCACACAGGCACACAAACACACAGTCACACAGACATCCATACAAACACACATACTCACTTACACACATTCCCACATACACAGATATACACAGTCACGCCGTCACACATTAACACATACATAAATACACAAAGAGAAGCAGTCACACATTCACACATTCACACAGTCACACGGGCACACAGACACACATGCCCACATCCGCACCTACACAAAGACAGAAATACACAGATACACATTCACACATTTTCACAGCACACAGACAAACAGTCATACAGATCCACATACACGGATGTCAAGCGGTCAGATATAAACTCATAAACACGGACACACGTACACACATACAAACACAGACTGACATATAGACTCACATACACACATACACACAGGCACATTCACACATTCACACAGACACACATACACATGCATACATACACATAGACACATACACATAGACACATACACATATACACAGACTCACATACTCACATACACAGATACACATTCGCACATGCACACGTACACACATATACACACTCATACATACATTGTTTATCTTTTTGTTTCTCTTCTTGTACCATCCTTTGTACCGGAAAAAATGTTTCGCGATAAGGTCCATCCCCTTGCCGACGTCTTTTATTGACAAGTGGACCAAAGTTTGCAGACGACGCGACAAAACAAGATTTTCCCTTTTTTTGTTATGACACTTTCATTCCTTTGCTGTCATGTCTCCCATCACAGATGTTCAGATGGGTTCGGTATGGCAGATTTTCATCTTCTCTTCAATCGCCTTCGCCTGTAATTTTGAGTATGGCTTTTCGACGACCTACCTAAATACGCCAGTAGATCAATTTCATGTGGGTTTTAGTTTAAAAAAATGTATGTAAAAGTGGATTTTAGGACTATTTAAACAAATCTATTCAAAAAATGGGAAAGGAATTCACGGAGTCGACTTATAACTGGATGTGGAATCTGATTTTGAATATATGGTGAGGGAACCGTACTGTGTGCGTGTGTGCGTGTGCTAGCGTGTTGTAAAAAGACCAAACTTCATAAAGTAAGTGTTGTGTTTATGAAGCTTATCTTGTCAGCTGACTGCATTCCTATCGCCACAGAGAAGGAGAAAGTAACTGTACAAATTGTGCAGAAACAGTTGTTGCGCCTTTATGACCGCTGTTTAATTTGGAAAAAAGGGAAAATAGGCAAAGGAAAACGGAAGAAATCCCATTTTTCAGGTTCGTCGGATTTTTCATAGGAATCTGGTTCAGTCCGATATTGAACGACCGATTTGGAAGGAAAAGTGAGATTTAGTGTCAAATAGAAGTACCAAATTCAAATTTAGTTGGATTTCTAATTGGAAATGGATTGGCTTTGGTTGCATCAGTTCTTAGATTCCTCGCAATTATATTATGGCAACCGGCACTTTTATTTGTCGGAAGACTTCTTACTTCGATTTGTATGGCAGTGACTTATCAATCTTGTATTCTTTACCTTCAGGTAAGATATTTCATCACTCCCTCACGCATGCACTCTCTCTCTCTCTCTCTCTCTCTCTCTATCTTTATCTCTATCTCTATCTCTATCTCTATCTCTATCTCTATCTCTATCTCCCTCTCTCTCCCTCTCCCTATCCCTCTCTCTCTCTCTCTCTCTCTCTCTCTCTCTTTCTCGCCTATCTCTCCTTTTCAGGAATGTTCTCCCACCCACCTCCGAGGGGTCATGTCCTTCCTCAGTGAAATCTCATTCGCCGTAATGTGCGTAGCTGGTACTTTCCTGGGAACCTCCCAACTTCTCGGCGACCATCTGGCCTACCTCCTTGGTTTTGCTGTTCCATTCTGTGAGCCTATTTCAATTTTTTTTTCATTTCTGAATTCCAGGTGCTATTTTCTTCGTTATCCTCTTTTTCATCCCTGAAACTCCGAAATTCCTTCTTCTGGTCACTGGTGATCGCAAAGCTGCTATCAAATCATTGCGCTTCTACCACGGAGATGATGTCGACGCCGACAAAGTTTTATCGGAAATGTCAATGGTAAGTTGAAAAAAACTTTTTGAAGTAGAATTGGGGCAAATTTCATTTATTTGTACCACTCAGGGGGTAAATATTGATCAAGCTCAGCTAACGGAACGGGGTCTTGGATGAGATCGTTGATGGTCTTCTCCAACTGCGATTTTGAAAGCATTGGCGAATTTTTCACTCTTTTCGGAAAATGACGGCTAGATGTGACGTTGAGAACTGAAACACCTAAAAAAATTAAAGGAGAAGGACCTCGTAAACATGTTTTTTTTTATTTTGTGATAAAAGCCTAGACCTCATTCCAGGAGTCCGAAAAATACCTATTTACCCATTTTGGATAAAAATGAACCGATTTGGGAGCGCTTGAAATTTTTGGGAAATTGCCGTTTGAATTGCAGCCAACTCTGCGTCTCTCCATTTCCCACACTCTCTCGCCCACTCTATCCGTGTTTCCGTGCGGCAAACGCGTAAAACGGCCGTGGAAACGCGCCCCTTTTGCAGTCCAAATCATATAAAAGGGGTGTGTTTTAATCGTGGAAACGACATATATTCAATATATATAAAACGCTATGGTTTCCGTGTGTGTGTGTGTCGTCTATCAGCGTATCCTCACGCTATCATTTCCTCCTGGGGAAAAGGAAAACCGGCAGGGCCATGAGCCCGCGTTACGTGAAGGCTATTCTTAGACTCATTTACCCTCATTCTCTATACTCTCAACCATTTGTGCGGTTGCACCGTGCCATGCAACCGAAGGCCATCCAACCAAGCGGCCGAAGGCCGTCCATTGACGCGGCCGAAGGCCGCAACCAGGAGAGAAGCGCGGCCTTGGCCGCGCTTACTCTCCTGGTTCAATAAAATAAGTGTAAAGAGGGTTTGAAAAATCAATTTTACGAGGTCCTTCCCCTTTAAGTGTGGAAGAATGAGAAAGGGGGTGAGAGAAAGAGAAAAAGAAAAAGAGGGAGAGGGAGAGAGAGAGGGAGAGAGAGAGGGAGAGAGAGAGAAATAAAGAGAGAAAGACTCACCATTCTGGTCTGTGGGAACGTGGAAAACTTGCGGGTAATGATAGGCAACGATCATGTCATGTGGAATATAGGAAGGGCACATAATTTGAAGTGTCATGGCTAGAAGCAGCCTCTTAGACAAAGAAAAGTCATAATTGGCATTGGTAACAGTCAACAAAGTCAGAAAGACAAAAACAACAGGTGTCTCGCCGGAAATGAGCTGGTATTAGTAATAGATGTGTGACGTTCACTTGTCTTATGATCTTATGACCCGGGCCCGCAGCCACCCTTGTCTAATCTCTCTAACTCTCTTCCTCTCTCTGCCTCATTTCTTTTCGGGGGAAAATTATATACAAAAACATTTATTCAATGACAATTCAAGAAACTGCAGAACTCATAATTCTTGCGTGAAAGGGATGATGGTAAGGCATTCATCATGGCCGTCACCACGGATATCCCAAGTGATGCTGAGAAATGACTTCTTTTCCAAACTTCTGGTGACAATCCACTGCTTGACTTTACCACCAGGAAACTTTTTCGATCCAATGTAACGACTGTTTCCCAGGTGGAAAAGAGCATAATCGGCTCCTGCAATTTCGTAGGGGTCCCTTGAATAAAAGCGCATGGTAGGAATGTTTTGTGTTGTGCGACACGAACTCTAAAATGAGTGGAATATGATTGGGGTAAGAATTACAAACCTCGATTTCAGAAATAAAAAAACTAAAAGATATTCCTCTCACGTGGATTTCACGAACGTTCATACGGAAAAGTTGTTCCATTGACATCCTTCTGCTGTCGCGAATTTTTAACTGAAAGTACATCTCTCTCTATCTCTCTCACGCACTCACTCACATCCGCACACACACATACATACACCTCTCTCTCTCTCTCTCTCTCTCTCTCTCTCTCTCTCTCTTCAAAACTTACCACACACGGTAAAAAAATCCTCTTTAAACATATCATAGGTGATGTCGCCACAATAAAAAAATTCTATTTTTAATGTCTGAAATTTCTCAAAACTTTTTTTTTAAAACAAAAACTGACTTGTACCAAATCACACAAAAGTTTAGCCGAACAGCGAACGCTCATAAAGCTCCATTGTTGAAGAACGGTACATGATTTAATTCTTTTCAAAATTGAATGACAGTCCCAATTATTCAGATCATTCTAAAAGGTTAAATGAAAATTTCCTTTACATTTTTGTGTGGAAAATTCTCTTATTAATTTTGTTACAGGCATTTTGTAAAATATTACCCTCAAGTAAAGTGTTCTGGTTGAAAGCAAAACTCTTGGATTGTACGGAATTTCGATCTCTGTTCCAACAATTCCGTTTTCTTCTTTTTCAAGTAAATACATTCCATACTAAAAAAATAAATAACATTTTTAAAAACTAATTCCTAACTTTTAAAACAAGTTTTTCTAGTTTCATAGGAAACGCCATTTTTGAAAGTGTTTTATTCGCGGAAAAGAGATTTGAGAAAGTGCAGCATTCATCGAAACTGGCGAAGTGAGGGTAAGTGAACTGAAATTCTATTTTAATTCAAACACTTTGTTCAAATTACCTTTTCTACAATTTTCACCTGTAAAAGATACGGAAAAGTGGCGAAATTAATAGTCTAAAAATGTAAACTAAAATTGGGAGTGTAAAAAAACTTACATTAGCCATTGTCATCGGGGGTTGGTTTGAATGATTTAAGAACAAAGGACGCAGGTTGCTTTTGTATCTTGCTTTATTATCGCTTTTTATTGATCTAAATGGTCCTGGACGGAAAACAAAAAAAAGTCGCTATTTGTTTAAAAAAGCGGTTTTCTCTCCGGTATTAACTATTCATTGGGAACAAATTGTGAGGGAAGATAGAAAGAGAAAGAGAGAGAGAGAGTTTGACTTTCTTACCTTCAGGAAGCCGAAGACGAAAGCAGCGACACTTCTGCCCTCCAACTAGCCGAAGAAATGTTCCGCGAGGGTCATCTCCGCCGAGCCTTGATCCTCAGCTGCAGTGCTCTCCAGAACACCGTCGCCCTCTGGTCTCTTCTTCTCTCCTCCACCTTCTTCCTCGAACAACTGAATGTCCAATCCTCCCTGGCCGCTTGGAGCAGCACAGCCATGACCATTGCCTACATGCTGGGGACACTCACTGGATCCATGCTCATTGAAAGGTAGTCTTTGTCGAATTTCCATCTTTTGCTACATCACTCCACTGTTTCTCTCCGGATGCTTAGCTTTTAAACTTTCTAACAAATCAATTTAAAGGGAAAAGACGTGAAAATATTTTTTCTCTATAAACGTTTTTTTATAAAAGCCTAGATTTTATTCCCTTTTATTCGAAGATTCCGAAAAATACCTCTTTTTACTAATTTTGGATCAAAATGAACCGATTTAGCAGCGCTTGAAATTTGAGGAAATTGTAGTTTGAATTGCCGCCAACTCTGCGTCTCTCCATTTCCCACACTCTCTCGCCCACTCTAGCCGTGTTTCTGTGCGGCAAACGCGTAAAACGGCCGTGGAAACGCGCCCCTTTTGCAGCCTAAATCATATAAAAGGGGTATGCTTCAGAATCGTGGAAACGATATCAATTCAATGAAATAAGTGAAAAGAAACTTCGATAAAACAATTTTACGAGGTCCTACCCCAATAAGCATCTTTGGATTCCAATTTTACATTAGAGGGAAACTTTTGATCATCACTGCACTGTTTCAGGCCATTTCAACAGTTTTCTTGCCACATCACTCCACTATTTCTCTCCGGAACCTTAACTTGTCATGTTTTCAGATTAGGACGCCGTCTCCTTCTCCTCTCTTTCACCTGCCTCAACAACTCCGTTCTCATCCTCTACGTCGTGTTCGCAGAACTCCAGCCAGTCGTCGACTGGCTCAAGTTTGGTTGCCTCGGTGCTTTGATAGCCTATGGCTTCACCTATGGGTAACATCATTAGAATACTGGAAGACTCATAATTTCAGGGCTGGAGTTGGTCCCATCTCCTGGTTCATCTCTTCAGAATTGGTCCCACAACGATACCGTAGCCTTACCCAATCCACATGTTACGCTTTGAACACGATTATGGTGGTTATAACCACATTTTCACTGCTTCCTCTGTATGGAGTAGTTGGATCTTATGCCTTTTTGATACTTTACACCGGCCCTTCTCTTTTGAGCATTGTTTATTTGTTCCGGTACCTCCCAGAGACGAAAGGAAAGGAGATCCACGAGATTGTGGATCATCTGAAGGGGAAAAGACATTGATCTCATATTGAAAAATAAATATGTGCTAATAGAATGGCTTTTATGAACGAATTGCATAGAAAATATCTCCAAATAGGGAAACTTTATCACGTTCGGTTTAAAGAGGTACCAAATGAAAGCTAAAATGGGCAGAGAGGGAAAAGAAAGAGGCAGAGAGAGAGAGAGAGAGAGAGAGAGAGAGAGAGAGAAAGAGATAAGCTTTCAAAAAGCCATCCCTAAAAGGTCTTGAAAAAAGCTGCTTTTTTTAAATTTAAACCAAAGGTTCTTTCTCTCTCTCTCTCTCTCTCTCTCTCTCTAAATTTTGGCGCCAATTCATTGAATTATGCATTCTTTTTGCATCTCATGTAACCATTGTTTATGTATACTAAAAATAATATTTTTCTATTGTTTTATAAAAACGAAAAAAACACTTTTTAGTTTTACAAAACAATGGAAGCTTTCACCACAATTTCTTATCTGAGCCTCCCTTACGAACTATGCGCCAAGATATTTGATTTGACAAGGTTTCTAATTTATTTATTTTTTTTTAAATTTTTAAAATTTATATTTTTGTTTCAGTTGACTTTTTGTCAGTTTGTTCAGTTCGAGCGTTGTTGCAATTTCTCTCTCTCTCTCTCTCTCCTACGCAACATTTTCAGAGGGGAGTGTTTAAAATAAAGCGCTTTGCTTTTCCTGTTGAACGTTGCCCCCGAATGCTTATTTCTACAGAAACTCTTGAAATTGAGGTTTTAAATAAACTCACTCGCCTTCTGTAAACGGAAATTTTATAACTTACGTAATGATCAGAAAGATTTCACAGACGACCTATGCAATATTCTTCTGGAGAATTTCAGAAGCAATCAAGTAATTGTTGCTTGTCATAACTTGGCGTGTTCTTGGCAACTTTTATCTGAATTGGTTGAGGTTTGTTTCAGTAAAACAGGATACAATCGATAATTTTTTTTCCAGAAACTTAAAATTGAAAAAATCGCACTGTTGGGGGGTAACTAATTACAGTTTCTGTGAAACGTGCTTGAATTGTGAGGTGGGTAAACAATATTTAAATAGGAAGGACCGCGTAAAAATAATTTTTCTGCTTTTGTGGTCTAGATCTTGTAGTTTGAATTGCCGCCAACTCTGTGTCTCTCCATTTCCCACACTCTCTCGCCCACTCTAGCCGTGTTTCCATGCGGCAAACGCGTAAAACGGCCGTATAAACGCGCCCCTTTTGCAGTCCAAATCATATGTACAAGGGGTATGTTTCAGAATCGTGGAAACGACACCGATTCAATGAAACAATTGTAAAGAGACTTTGAAAAATTAATTTTACGAGGTCCTTCCCTTTAAAAAGGTTTTATGGCTATATTATGACAGTAAAATTCAGCTTGAAATCAGGTACTTCAGTCAGCAGCTCTCAATTGATGATCTATGAGAAATAAATCGAAAGAATTTATCGATTACCTCAGACATTCCCATTTCCGAAATCATCACAAAAGTGAAGGTTTTTCAAAGTTTACTCTTCAAAGTTAACATCTTTTTCAGAAATATCTAACTGGTTTTGATTATGAGTTCAATTTCGGGAGGAAAATTGCTTTCCGTGGTAATCACGTCACTTTGGATTCGGTAAAGGAAGCACTTTCTGAGCTTGGGGAGGCCTGCCAGCCCGTGTCACCTATTTCGCCTTCTAAGAAGAAGATAGTTTGGCATGTGACAAGGCAACGGGAGGAAATTCCCTTTGCCGTGATCTCTTTTGGTGCTGGGACTCTGGAAGTTGAGCCATACAGTGGTCTTTGAGCCGTTTATTTTTTTACTTCGAATAAAATTTTGTATCTGAATAAAAAGTGGGTTTCCATGTTTTTTTCCACAAAAGATACTAGCCTTCCCGATCGGACGCATTATTGTGTACGCATCCTTATTTGTCCCTCTTTGTTGATCGAAATGTCTGGCAAAACTACGCGGCTCACGGAGTGGCGGTTCGTTGACCTGGATCCCAAAAATCGATGAATATGCGGCAAATAAGAGATAACAAGGCCTTGACCTCTACATTTTGCCACCAAAAATGGAAGAGGTAGGTTAATTAAAGTTTACTCATTTTTTAAAAGAAAAATCAACCCATTTTCAGAGCTCATTGGAAATGAAAATTCCTTTTACCACACTGAGTTCCTTTTACCACACTTTATTTAAAATTTCAATTTAAGGGTGAATTTTCAAAGAAACAGTACGACTTTCTTATGAGGCACTTTTCAAGCTGCGATAAAATTGCCTTTTGTTTAACGTTAAACTGCAGATCTGAATTATTTGGTAATTTGGTCAAGGTATTTTTTTAAAGTACAGAAATCTCTTTTTAGAAACTAAAAGTTAGTGTTTCTCGGTGGTTTTGTCGAGGAGAGTACGTGGGATTTGCTGATGAGGCATTTGATTGTCAGGTAGGGTGGTAATAAAAATGCACACGTTCACACGTACACACATACACTTATGCACACACATACGCACATACACACGTACACACAAACATATAATCACACAAAGAACACATTCACACATGTACTAATGTGCACAAGCACACATCCACACATTCACACATTCACACACACATGGAAACGTGCACACATGCACACATACACACATTCACACATTCACACGTTCATCCATTCACATATTCACACAAACACCCATTCACACACATACACACATGTACTTTTTTACTGCCATCCTACATGCACAAATACGCACATCCACACATTCACACACACACGCGGACACGTACACACATGCACACACACATACACACATGAACACGTGCACACACATACACACATACATAAACACTAACACTTATGAACACTCCCACACAGACACACATACACTCAATCACACATACACACCTACACACAAACATATAATCACACAAAGAACACATTCACACATGTACACATGCACACATACACATATACATACATCCACACATCACACATTCACACACACATGGACATGGGCACACATGCACCTATGCACAAAAAATTAAAACATACACACATTCACTAATTCACACAAACACACATTCACACATATACACATACACCCATTCACAGATTCACAGATACACAAATTCATACTTTCACACATTCAGGCAGACAAACAAACATACACACATGGACACATGCACATATACATTCGTTAGCGTACCAAATTTTTATAGCTATCTATAAGTGTTGAAAGAGGGATGACTGCTGATTTGCTCTGGGACATGAAGCCTAAACTACTTACAGCTTTCGCTGTTATTCCGACAATCGAAATTATGAGAAAAGTGAAGGTCCGCACATTTTCTATTTCCTGATTTTCACAAATCGTTTTTAGGAGCACGCAACATTTTCTTCTTCAAATTTGCCGAGGACGAGAATTTTCATGGGGTACCACACCTTTGAGACACAACAACACGGCTCACGGAGTGGCGGTCCGTTGACCTGGATCCCAAAAATCGATGAATATGCAGCAAACAGAAGATAACAAGGCCTAGACCTCTTCATTTTGCCACCAAAAATGGAAAATGTAAGTAAATTAAAGTTTACCCATTTTCTTTTTTAAAAAAAACATCAGCCTACTTTCAGAACTCATTTGAAATGAAAATTCCATTTACCACGCTGAGTTACAGTTTGCAATCTTCCATTTTCACTAAGGTAATGCAGCCCTTCTAATTGATTACTTTTAATTTCAGCTAAATTACTATAAGTTCACAAATTTTGAAGAGTGCAGCCAGTACAGTTACAATATAACGAAGAAAAAGACAAATATAAAATTTCCTTTTGCAACTAAAACTGTGGAATTTTACGAAACCTTTTTGAAATTTGAGGCGGAAAATTACTGTCTGCCGATCGAAAAATGCTCCCGAATGCTAATTTCAACTAACCTGTTAAGGATTAAGGTACGATTTAATTGATTAGTTTTAAAAAAAAACTACACTTTAAGGTTGATTTCACAAAAAAGCAATACGAATTTGTTATGAAACACTTGAGATCATGCCCTAACATTGCCTTTTATTTGAAGTTGGATTGTTGTTCAAAACTATTTGCAAATTTAATCAAGGTTTGATTTAATATTTAAAAATTAATGCAAAACATTTAGGAAAAGAAAGTTCATTTTGTTCGGTGGTGGCGCGGTGAAAACTACACGGGCTTTGCTGACAGAATACTCGACTGCAAGGTAGAATAAACCCACACACATACACATACACAAACACACACACGCACACACATCTTTTAGGAACTGTTCAATACACATACACACGCACACAAGCTCACACATTCACACACTCACGCAAACACGCATACACACATTCACTCATACATACACACGCAAACCTACATTCACATACACACATGTACTCTCACACTCACATATGCACACACTCACACATGCACACGTACACACGTGCATACACACGTGCATACACACATACACACGTACATAAACACAAGTGAAAGAGAAAACTGATGATAAATAGTTTATTTATAGCTATCAATTGGTGCCGGAGGAGGTTTATCGGCTGATGAGCTTTGGGGAATGAAGCCAACAATGCTAAAAGCTTTCGTGATTGATCTACCAACTGTCGATATTATTAGAAAAGTTAGGGTTTGTGCAATTTCACTTTCATAAGGTTAATCAATCGTTTTTAGGATGATTTAATTTATACTTCCTCAAATTTACCGAGGACGCGGAGTTTTCTAGGTCGCCACAGTGTTGAATCAGTTGAGGAGGCTCTTCTCCTACTGGGCGACGAGTGTCAGCTGGTACCAGATGACATCAAAAAATCTCTGGAAATTGGACGCGAAGCTTGGATGATTACGAGAAAAACTGAAACTAGGCCATTTGCTTTAATTCGATTTCGTGGAAGAAGATTAGAAATTGGTCCTTTTCCGTCTATCATTCTAGAACAGAGAGGGAACGAAGGAGAACCAGAAGAAAACGAAGACTCGGAGAAAAGTATAATCTAATGGCTTATTTCCTACTTTGAAGTCACTTTAACTGTTACTCTTGTAAATCCCCGATACTGTTTATAAAATTTACAAAAATTACTGCCTTGCCCTCTTTTAGGGAGAGAGAGAGAGAAAGTGAGATGGAAAGAGAAAGAGATGGAGAGAAATGGAGAGAGGGGAAAAGAGAAAGATAGAAAGATAATAGAGATAATAGAGAGAAATTGAGAGAGTAAGAGAGAGACAGACATAGAGAGAAAGATGGAGAGAGGGGAGAGAGATAATTGTCTCCAGAAACTTTATCGAACATTAATACCTTTCAACATGTCGGCTCATTTCCCGTTATAAGTGGGGGAGATTTACTGCGGCAAGACTATTCGGCCCCCAGAGTGGCGGTCCACTGACCTGGATGCCATAAATTGATGAATACACGCCAAATAGGAGATAACAAGGCCTGGACCTCTACATTCTGCGCTCAAATGGAAGAAGTAGGTTAATTAAAGTTCACTCATTTTGTTTAAGAAAAATCAACCCATTTTCAGAACTCATTAGAAATGAAAATTCCTTTTGCCAAGTTGGGTCACGTTTTGCAGTCTTCTATTTTTGCTAAGGTAACGTGATTTTGTTAAATTACTATTTTAATTTCAGCTAAATTACCGTCAGTTCACCTATTTTGAAGAATGCTGTCAGTTTAGCTACAATTTGGCAAAGACTTTGTCATCAATCAAATTCCCTTTGGGAATACAAATCGTGGAGTTTCACGAGAACTTTTTAAAATTTAAAGAACAAAATTGCATTCTCCCAATTGGAGAATGCTCACGGATGAGAATTTCAACACGTGTGCTTATTGTTAAGGTACATTTTAAAATAAATTTTTAAAAAAACTGCATTTATAGGTGGATTTCACAAATGAGCAATACAATTTTGTTATGAGGCACTTTAAATTTTGCCGAAGAAGGGCATTTTATACGATAAACTGTTGCTCACAACTATTTGCGAAATTAGTCAAGGTATATTTGATTATTTGATGTTTAAGAGGCCGTCTCTGTAAGAGTAGCGCAGGCGCCTTATTACCTGACCCATAGGAAAAAGGCAAAATTTTAGAATTGGCAACAATTTGTGTTTGATCTCCCTCTGACCCAAATATGTTATTCTGAAAGTTTTTGGCTGAAGTCAGTTTTGGACGCCGGGTTACGGTAGGTGAAAGTTGAATACGGCATATATATTCAAATACAAACGCCAAATACAAAAGAAAACGCTATTTTAGTGCTATATTTTTGACTTTTTCGCCAAAACCCTTGGTTTTGGTTGAGAAATCAAGTTTGCCCTGATGAAATTCTTTTCTAGAATGCAATTTCCAATCGTTTAATATATATATATATACTTTCCTGTTTTTATTAAGTTTGAAAAACTACCGTATTCAAATTTAACCTACCGTAACCCGGCGCCCAAAACTGACCTCAGCTCAAAAGTTTCAGAATAACATATTTAGATCCTAGGAAAGTCACCCGCAAGTTTCAGCCAATTCAATTTTTTTTACTTTTTTATGTCCAGCTCCATTCATACAGAGACGGCCTCTTAAACTAATCTTTTTTTTAAAATCTTTTATAATAAATATTTTAGAAACTGAAAGTTAATTTTATTCGGTGGTGGCGTCGTGGAAAATACATGGGTTTTGCTGACAGCACATTCGACTGTAAGGTACGGTACAATTAAAGTTTAGCACGCTCTCACGCTCACACACACTCGCTCACTCGCTCAATCACTCACACATACGCAAACAATATATAAAAGAGAGGGAGTTACCAAACCATTTACAGTTTGCTGTAACTTTGGGAGATCGTAAAGAATTATTAACTGCTGATGAGCTCTGGGGAATGAAGCCAAGAATACTAAGAGCCCATGTTGGCGAAATTTCAACGATTGACATTATCCGAAAACTACGGGTTTGTTCTCCATTTCACATCCCAGGATCCCGAAGTTTCAGGAACACGTATTATCTTCCTCATCAAAATTACAAAGAACGCGGGTTTTCATGGGACCCCACACTTATCAATCAGTAGATGATGCTCTGCTCATACTGGGCGATCAATGTCAAAAGATGCCAGCTTCCATCAGAGAATCTTTGGGAATTGAATGCAGGGCTTGGAAGATCACAAGAAGAACACAAAAGGAGCCATTTGCTTTGATTCGCCTTACTTTAAAGAAACTGATAATTGGGCCCTATGACTCAATCATTCCACTAAAACAGTTAAGATTTTGAGAACAGTTGCTTACTGTTTCATTTAGCCTTCATTTGTAAATTATTCCTCAGTAATGTTTGTAAATTTCTTTTGTCCCATGAATTTTTGATTTCACTTCACTTTCATCCTATGTTGCCTTCCTTTTAAGTAACTTATCCATGTATGTTTTTGTTTTTTGCTTATCGTATCACTTCCAGTCCTTTATCTTTTTCAAATAGCGCCGTTGACGTTGGTTTAATAATTGGTGGATAAAATTTATTTAAAGGGGAAGGATCCCGTAAAATTAATTTTCCAAAGTCTCTTTACAATTGTTTTATTGAATAAATGTCGTTTCTACAATTCTGAAACAAAACCCTTTTATATGATTTGGACTGCAAAAGGGGCGCGTTTCCACGGCCGTTTTACGCGTTTGCCGCACGGAAACACGGCTAGAGTGGGCGAGAGAGTGTGGGAAAGAGAGAGACGCAGAGTTGGCGGCAATTCAAACGGCAATTCCCCCCACATTTCAAGCGCTTCTAAATCGATTCATTTTTATCCAAAATGGGTAAATGAGTATTTTTCGAAATGATGGGAACGAGATTTACGCTTTTATCACAAAATCAGGAAAAAAAACATTATTTTACGCGGTTCTTCCCATTTAACTATGTATGTATAAAAAAGAGGGAGAGGGAGAGAGAGAGAAAGAGAGAGAGAGAAACAATGTGTACCCATTTGCTTGTATGTCTGTGAGCAATGGCGTCTTAAAAAAAAGCGAAGAATAACTTATGGTCTCGGAAAGAAAAGTAGCCCGCTTTAAAATTTAAACAAAAGCGACGCCACATTTACAGATCCAGTCAGTCGTCTTCATTCCTCCGTTTTACATTTTAAGCTGAAGTGTTGAAAAAAAAATTAAAATTATGTAAATTTATATTAAAAATAAGAATAAGAAAATATAAAATCAAAATCAAAAGTGAAAGTTAAAAATGTTCACATCACATCGTTTCAGAAACAAATGGAAGTGCCCTCGACTATCCCGTTTACAAGGCCAGCTATCACCTAAGTCAGAATAAACCATCATTGAAATTTCTCGTTGAAGAGAAAGATGTGGAATATTTCGTAAAATTCTTTTTATTTACAAATTTTAATAATATTTTAGTTAGGAAACTTTAAATTTCGGGGTTTCGAAATACCTGCTGAAGACTGCCAATTGAGGTTTGATGTTGAAAGTCTATGCCTTCTGGTACGTTAACTCTGTTTCTGATGATTTTTCTACTTTTGATCTACAAATATCCAAAAACCTCATTTTTTCTGTTATAAACCTAATATGGCCTCTGATTGTAGGGCTGGCCCACCGATGACCTCTTATGTCTCCTTCTGAAATCTTTCAAAAGGATTGAGCAGCTCATGCTGCATGCTGCCCCCGAATGCTCACAGAAAATGTTGGGTAGGATTGTCAAGGTAAAAAAGAAAACTACGCGATCAAACTGATTTTAAGGAACTGCAAATTGAGGATCTTTACTGTTTGGGAGGGATTGGTGTGTATAATGGTTTTGCAGATAAGCCATTGAGTTGCTCGGTACGTTTAAAATGAAACGTGTGTGTTAGTGTGTGTATGTGTATGTGTGAGTCAGTGAGTGAGTGAGTGTGTCCGTGTCTCGTGTCTTTGTGAGTGAGTGAGTAATCGAAAACTTCCAGATTTACGCAAATGTTATCTGGGGATCGAAATCCATTGATGATTACTGGTCGATGAAGCCATCAAAATTATTTCTGTTTTGGCCACACATTTCTACTGCTGAAATCATAGAAAAAGTAAAGGTAGGCCCACTTCTGGTTTCTCTAAAATTCAATTTCTGAAGCGTACTAATGATTTTGGAATTAGAAGAATTTTCAAAGGAAATCACACATTGGAGTCAACAGAGGAAGCCCTTCGTCAGCTGGGTGACGACTGGGATCCAGAGCCCGAAATTGAAGGCGAGAGACAATATTGGTACCTTTGGAAGAAATACGAGAAAAAACCCTATGCTATAATTTCATTTGAACACGGACACTTGATAATTGAGTCGTTTACTTTGTTTCGTAATTATTTTTAATGAATTAGTTTTCTGTTTCTTAGAGAATAAGAAGAGAGAACGAGCAAGAGAGAGAGAGAGAGAGAGAGAGAGAGAGAGAGAGAGAGAGAGAGAGAAAGCTATGTGTACCCATTTTCGTGGTGTGTGTCTGTGAGCGATGGCGTCTTAAAAAAGCGAAGAACCACAATGGTCTCGGAACGAAAATTCGCGCAGCCGCTTTAAAATTTAAACAAAAGCGACGCTGTATTTACCAACACGGTCAGTCATTGTCAATTCTCTTAGAATTCCCCTCAAAAGTAAGTTTTACAATTTTATAAACTAAAATTATGTAAATTTACATTAAAAATATAAAATCAAAAGTGAAAGTGAAAGTTGTTCCCATCACAGTTTCAGAAACAAATGGAAGTGCCCTCGACTATCCCGTTTACAAGCTTCAGCTACGGCCTACAACTAAGCATTTTCGAAAAAGTTTGTTTTCTATATTACAAATATAAAAATTGTTTTAGTTCAATTTTCTGCAATTTGCTGAATTCGAAGGTTGCTCTAAGGCCAGCTATCAACTAAGTCAGAATAAACCATCATTGAAATTTCTCGTTCAAGAGAAAGACGTGGAATACAACGTAAAATTCTTTTTATTTGCAATTTTAAGCAATATTTCAGCAAGGAAAATTTAAATTTCGAGGTTTCGAAATACCTGCTGAAAACTGCCGATTGAGGTTTGATTGCGAACGTCTCTGCCTTCTGGTACGTTAACTCTTTCCTTTAATCTACAAATTTCCAAAAAAAAGCTGAATTTTCTGTTTTAAACCTAATGTGGCCTCTCTTTGTAGGCATTTTTTACCGATGACCTATGTTATCTCCTTCTGAAATGTTTCAAAAGGAGTGAGCGGCTAGCAATACATTCTAGCCCAAAATGTTCAATGGATATGCTCGGTAGGATGATTAAGGTATAAAATAAAACTGCGCGATGAAAGTGATTTTAAGGAACTACAAATTGAGAGACTTTTCTGTTTAGGAGGGCTTGGTGTGTATAATGGTTTTGCAGATAAGCCATTGAGTTGTTCGGTACGTTTAAAATGCGACGTGCGCGCGCGCGTGTGTGTGTGTGTGTGTGTGTGTATGTATGGATGTCTTGTGTCTCTGTGAGTCAGTGAGTATGTGAGTGAGTGTGTGGATGAGTATGTCAGTGTAAGCTTTCTTTTTTTAAGTAACAGAGCGAACAACCGGTTACAGTAAACTCAAGGGGGAATTTTGAATAGAGAACTCCAATTGCAATTTATTTTAAAATTATATAAGAAAATAAACTTTAAATAGTTCTTATTTTAACAAGTAAGGTTTTAGAACAAGAACAACGAAAAAATCTTTTAAAAACACTGAGAAAAAAACATTTAAAAATTTTTAATTTGAAAATCGCGTCGCGCAGAAAATGTCAGGCGACGAGGACGCAATCACGTCTTTTCAGTTAGATTCGCATGAAGGTTTAATCTCGAACCAAGCTCGATGTGCTAGCAGTATATGCGTGTGAGTGAGTCAGTGAGTGTGTCCGTGTGTGTGTATGGATGTCTTGTGTCTCTGTGAGTCAGTGAGTAAATAAAAATCTCCAGCTTGATATAATTGGCATCTGGGGGTCGCAATCCATTGACGATTATTGGTCAATGAAGCCATCAGCATTTTGTATTTTTTCGCCACACATTTCTGCCGCTGATATCATAAGAAAAGTGAAGGTAGGCCCACTTCTGTTTCTTCTCAAGTTCAATTTCTGAAGCGTACTAGTGATTTTGGAATCACACGAATTTTCGAAGGAGATCACACATTGGAATCAACAGAGGAAGCCCTTCGTCAGCTGGGTGACGACTGGGATCCAGAGCCCGAAATTGAAGGCGAGAGACAATATTGGTACCTTTGGAAGAAGAACGAGGAAGAACCATATGCTGTAATTACATATTATCCCGGATATGTGATAATTGAGTCGTATACTTTGTTTGTATCGTAATTAATTTTAATGAATTAGCTTTCAGTTTCTTAGAGAATAAGAAGAGAGAGAAAGAGAGAGAGAGGGGGGGAGAGAGAAATAGAAATATAAAGAGAGAGAGAGAGAGGGGGGGGAGAGAGAAATAGAAATATAAAGAGAGAGAGAGAGAGAGAGAGAGAAGAGAGAGAAAGAGAGAGAGATATATGGAGAGAAAGTGACAAAAACCATTTGTATGAACCATGTGAATGTTTATTATTATATAATATCCCGGGGCGTCTTTACAAAATCCACGTCCCCCAAAAAAGCCAAAACTGTGTGTTCATTTGCTCTTCTTCGTCTTCTTTTCCTCCTTTCTCTTTCCCTTTATAGACTTGATGAATGGCAATAAATTGCACAGATGACGGTCTGTAGTCGACGCGGAGCGAGATTTTCTGAAAATTTCAAGTTTTGCACGTTCTTCCGTCATCTGTGGCCAGGCGCAGGAGGAAATGTTTGCTTAAGAGGTGATAAAGGCCATTGAAAGCGTGTCTGTGGACACAAAACGATGAATGATTTACGACAAATGTGACAAAAGGACAGGGCGATCGATTGATTGGGGGAAATTGATCGATAGGGAGGGGAAATTTTCACCAATCGATAAATTGATTGATGGTTTTGGGGGGGACTCACTTTTGCTCGATTCTGTCGAGTTCTTCTAGGGTGGCAGACTCTTCGATTCGGTTGGGAGAGACGAGGGAATAGGTGGATCGGTAGAGAGATTTGTCTGAAACTGAACAATCAGAATCACAGGTTCTGTCTCTTTCTCTCTGACTCTCTTTCTTTTCTTTCTCTTTCTCTCTCTCTCTCTCTCTCTCTCTCTCTCTCTCTCTCTCTCTCTCTCTCTCTCTCTAGCTCACAAATCCCTGACCACCCTGTCAGGTGTTCTTAAGAGCAGCTTAGTCTTCTCCCCAATGACGTATCACAAAACCGTTCTTTTCTTTCGCTGATGACAAAAACTTTCGAAATTAGTCTGATGCCAGCCGGCTGGCAGACAATGGAGACAGTCCCAGCCAGCCGTTACTATTCCAGCCGGTGATGCCACCAAGCACCAGCCATTCATTGTCAAAAACTAGCTCAGTGTTTTGTTAGAGCCAGCTGGCCACAAGAATTGTGCAGGTGACAGCCGGTCGATACTCTCAGAGCGTTCGAGACAGTCGGCTTTTCGCACCGAACTTGCGGATTACGGTAGATAAGATAGGTGTAAGCGGGTTTTGGCGCCTTCAAGCTCAGAAAACATCATCGATTCGGTGATTCGAGATCAAGGGGAACAAAATGCAGTCTCTCTCTCTCTCTCTCTCTCTCTCTCTCTCTCTCTAAACCAACCTCTAACATTGAGCTTGGCCAGCTCCTGGTCCAGATTCTTGAAGGACTCGGCAACCGGACTCTGGATCTCGTCTTCGATGCGTTGAGCGAAGCTCCTCAGAAACAACTCCTCCCAGAGCTTGTTGGGTTCATTCTTCTGCAAAAGATACAGTAGTTGTTGTTTTCGTTATGGGATTCAAATGATGCAGTGAAATTGCAAAGTTATGAATGCGGGCATTCTAAACAACATCTGTTTGTGGGAAAAGCCGCGGATGGACTGAATTTGTACGTTTATAGGCAAACGATCGTAATTTTTCTCTCTCTCAAAACCCACTTCAACAAAAACTCCATCGCTTATTTTCCTTCCATCCTCAGTGTACTGAATCTTATTCCTGTGGGCTGCTGTGAACAAGGGTCGGTAGGAAGGAGTTCTCTGCTTTGAAGTAGGAGTTCTTGGTACTGAAAATGAGTTTTTTAAATGTTAAATTTAAAATTGTTAACCTTCATAGTCATCTTTGGAGCGGACGCTGTCCTGTCGACTGGGGGAAGCGTAAAAATCGAGCGGTGAATCGCAGGGGACATTTACCATGCCAATCATGGCTTTCTGAAAAATGGAGTTGTTTTTAAAGGTTTTTATAAGAAAAGAGAAGATAATATGAGAAATCAGTATGTTCACAGTAAGGAGATGAAATAAGAGAAAGAGAGAGAGAGAAAGAAAAAGCGCGGTAAGGTTATAACGAAACAGTGGAGTGATGTGACAAAAAAGCAGAATTTCAAATTAGAGCGAGAGATAACGAGAGATTAACGTTAAACGTGTATAATGTCAATACCTGTATTAAAACAGTGGAATTATGTGACAAAAGAAAAATTCACATTTTGAGACCATGGCGTAGTGTGAAGCAAGGCGTGCAAAACTGAACAG